>CAHIKZ030004736.1:2317500-2385000 GCA_903632075.3 Acanthosepion pharaonis | reverse complement strand
AACGGCGATCCTTGTACGCCAATGTGGACTTAGACCCTCGATCCATCGTTAATGATCTTGAAAAAATGACCGATTTCTTATACCGCTCCAGAAGATTACCTTTTTCCTCCTCTTCCTGGTAACCTCTCTACCTTTAAACAAGACAGATGAGACCATAATGGAGTGCCAGTGTCATATAAGGGGAGAAAATTCCCAATCTTCACTTTTCAGTCTCGATAGTCTGAAAACGTCTACAAAAGCGGCCTTGTGGGTTATGAATTATTTTCACCCTACAATCTCTTTTGCACAGACGAAACGCCTCAAGCCTCTCGCTACTCTATCGCTATTTCCATGGTGACCAACTACATTCCTTAGTTCCATCGTTACCCTGTCAGTAGTTTCTGCGCCCAGTTGTAAAGCCTTTGGTCTCTGAGGTGCATCTCCTACGCCCAGGTTGGCAACAGGCCGCTTAGGTGGGTAGGGGGAGACGTTTCCCTACAATGCTCGACTTTGGAAATTTTTCTAAATATCCCCATACAGTTTAGCCGATAGGTCGATGCCGCTGACCGGAGTGTGGCAATGCAACTTCTTGGAGCCATATGTGAGAGTTGGATCTCGGCCGTGGACAAGTAGAGTTCCGCATCTCAATTCACCTGAGTAAATCAGCGTTCACCGTTCCGCTGCAAATGTACTACCATTGACGATACACCCCATACAGAGTAAACATCAGCGTAAAAAAATAATTAAACACTCAAAACTAATTCGTAAGCCAGTGATGATGGTCGAGTGATTGGATCTTGGAATACAAGTTGCGTTTTCTGACGTTGTATTTGAAACGATGGCTAGAGAGAGAATAAAAAGTTTGAACTAGAAATTATACTATTTTTTCTAGTCAAGCAAGGGACACAATTTATCTAACCACAGGACAGAAAGGCAGGTTAGCTGGTCAATTTTTTCTTTCGTTTTTATGATTAATGTTACTCACTGATGCATATAGATAAATCATGTGAAAAACTAAATTCTCTCATTTGATCATTTATACAACTATAACCGTCTGAGGATAAAGTTCGTTGTTGAATAAATTACACTAGCTGGTCGCTTCATATATATGTTATCTACAGGATCCAGGTAATTTTTGTTTTGTTTTGTTAACAACGTCGTATTACTGAGCATTAGAATTGTATTTTGATCGTGTCATCCCTGACCTTTCGACCGGGAGCTTTTATATCTGCTGAATAGATTATAAGAAAACAAAGTTGAAAAAACAGATATTTGCTAAGAATAACCTAGTTTGGATCAAAGCCATAACATAAAGGCATCCATGGAGAATCAATGAATAGCTTTTAAGGGTAAATGGTTACCTTCACTCTATGGTAGATTTGGAAGTTGAAGAAAATATTATTGGAAAAAAAAAACTTTTATTAATTTTTCGATTAGTTTTTGTTCGTTCATAGATTGCGTTGCCATGTTTAAATGTATAGAAATTGCAGAACTGCCCAATAGATAGAATTGTTAAATTTTGCAATAAACAATACGAAAAAGAAAAGAACAAAGCCAAAAAATAATATAAAGCAAGCAAACTATATATGCAAGAATTAACAAATTAACAGTAATAAGGCAAATTAACACCGGTAAGGCAAAGCAACAGTAATAAGGCAAAAAGTTCAGAAACTAAGAATTGAAATTTACACACAAGACCAAATTCGGATAAGCGAACGCAGCGTTCTTAATTCGAGGCAAGACAGATTGGGAGTGATTCAGATGAAACTGACAAGTAGCCTATCTAGGAAGAAATCCCAGCATGAATACGTGTGCTTCTGCCTGTAAATTGGGGAGGGGGAAAGTGTTTTGCACATTGGAACCAACAATTCACATTGAATTTTCAAATTTGGGAATCCATCATTTATAGAGGACTCAAAAAAGAACTTAATCGATCGCCTAAACGACCAGAACATGGATCACTTTTTGAACGATCACTATTTGTATGAGTTCCATAATTCTAGTTGTTCAAGGTCTAAATAAAACGACTACTGACTTTTCTACTTCTTTGTGGTTGTAGCAATTATCAGTCAGCGGAGATTTTATTAAATGTAAACAGATGAATATTGGATTCGGAACATTTTCGACCGATGTTTATCAGCGTCGTGAAGCGGAATTCGCAACAAGTCCAAAAAAAGAGAAGTCACGGAATGAAGATAAACTGATTTTTTAGTCGAAGACGACAGGACAAAAAACTATGATATGTATAAAAACTGACCAGTACCCGAGAAAATATACACAGAGAGACGAAACGGGCCTCGAAGAATGGGGGACAGGAAAGACACCCGTTAGAGTGTTCACCTGCCACCTCATATATTCTTCATCTCACCATCGCTCGCTTATAGCATTAGGTTACAAACCAAGAATAAAATACGGTTTACTGATAGAAATTGTTTTCTTTTTCACTCGTGGGTAATGATCTGACCGGAGTGTAATGTTTAAGCCAAAAATGTTTGACTGGAAGAAACTCCATCCTGTCACATGGTGTCTGGTCTGAGCTGCAATGTAACACTGTGAAGTAGAATTTTGCACACTATCTCCAGTGAATTTAGACATTACTTCACTCTTTATTGCCTTGTACCCGATTACCTAACGTATACTTATTCATTCTCCGAATCCTATGCAACCATGTTATCGTTGTTTCGAGCACAAGGTTTCAGACAGTATGATATTTGACAAGTCAGGACCGATAAATTTACAGATCATTCTTTGGATTTTGTCAAGAATTTAGAGACATATAGCAGGAACTTCAGACCAGATATGAGGAAGAGATATTCAGTAGGTGGAGGAATGCTAGATTTATAAAAGGAACAAAATGGATTCTCACTAGAAAGTTTCCAGAACAAATTTTCATATTTTTTGCAAGGGATCCAGAATTTTCACCGATCGCGATGAATGAGTGTTCCCTCAAAGATGCCCCAAGTATTGAGCATCTATTGGGATATAAACTCAATCCAGACCCCCGATCCATCAGTAAGCGGTCCAGTAAGTACAATCCTTTTGCTATTCTCTATGAATAAAGTTTTTATGCCAGTATCAAATTATTTGCATAAATATGAGAGAAAATCTACCATCAAACTGTGCAAATATCGACATTTTTATTTATGTAGCCCAAAGGTTTCTGGGATGATGTCCACTGATGGTTGGAAGAGTTTATGTTCCATCCACTTGTTTACGGTGATTTTCTAAGTGTAGGGGTGTCACAAGGCCAAAAATAATAAGAAACCGATGAAGATCGAACTCACTACTCAGTCATAATTTTGCTATCAAAAGTTTTGCCATCGAGTTTGCTATTACATCATATTAAGGCGCCCCACACGTTGATGTATGCATTACAAAATCGATTTCATTGGTTTGGTTTGGTTTGGTTTGGTTTGGTTTACGGCATATCAACCTCAATGATTCTTATTACTGGTAGCATTTTTTCTTCAAAAATGTATTGCTAGTAATAATATATTACTTGTAATAATTTCGCCTTATCAAATCCTGGTAATAATTTTTACCAAAAAGTATTGCTGGTGTTAAAACCTATCTTCACGCTTCCACAGTGTTCTGAGCCCAGTTTGAGGGTTAACTATTTGCCCATAGCTGGGATCCTAGCTACCACCCCGGGTAAGTCTGGACCTTGGAACACCAGCAATTAAAAGGTGGTTCCACGCTCCTCAAAACCTTGCTGTCGGACGTAATTCATCGTCTTACCCAGGACGCGGACGTAGTTTATCGTCTTACCCAGGACGCGGACGTAGTTTATCGTCTTACCCAGGACGCGGACGTAGTTTATCGTCTTACCCAGGACGCGGATGTAGTTAATCGTCTTACCCAGGACGCGGACGTAGTTTATCGTCATACCCAGGATGGATCGATTTCATAGGCTTATGATTTTGTGTATTCGAATGTGTATAAAATACGATGTGTATATGTGATTGCGTTAATGTGTGCATGGCTTGAAAAGTATATGAGTGCAAGTATGTGTGTGTGCATGTATGAATGTAAATATGTCTATGTATGTAATCGCTTTTGTAAAAACGTAAATATTTATAAATGATGATTTGTCTACATCATGCCATTTGCGTATGAATGCGTGTATACGTGCGGCGGCTGCACTTGTGTCTGAGTGTGTGTAAGTTTGTGTGTAACTCTATGCATATGATCACGTGTGTGTGTGTATATTTAAAAGTAAGCGTGAGTATATGGGTGCGCGTGTATGTGAATGAAAACCTGATTGAATGTAATATATATATATATATATATATGTGTGTGTGTGTGTGTGCCAAAGTATTGGTAAAACCTGCACTTGCAACTCTAACAATAAAAAGCCTGCCAAGTGAATAGACTTGAAACGAAAATAGAAAATCAAAAAATCCGTGATCTAATAAAAAAAAAATGAAACTAACAGAAAAACCAAGAAAAAAGTAAAGGAAATAAAACGAAACGAAAAGAAAAAATGAATCCAAGACTGACAGACATTTACAATACAGCACAAAATGTCGAAATCAAAATGATCAAGACAGATTGGTTAGACTATATATATATATATATATATATATATATATATATATATATATACACACACACACACACATATATATATATATATATATATATATATATACACACACACATATATATATATATATATATATATATATATATATATATATATATATATGAGGTGCGATGGGTAAATTGTCGTTATTTTTTTTTTTTTTTTTTTTAATTTCACGCATGCGTGTTGTTTGTTTTTGATTTTGTCGACTACCCAGTAAATAGGATTAGTTGGGTACATCGATCAGAAAAAGAGGTACATGAAGTAATTCATTCCGCCAGTAATTTGGAAACGGTATGCTGTACTGCTTGGCATTCGTGCCGGAAGCTTTAATACAAACATTTCAGATTGTTTGTGTGTCAATCTGAGGACAGGATTCGGATAGAGTTGGATGAGTCTAATGCTGATTACGAAGGTATTTGGAGTGATCACTAGCAATGGCGAAGTTATGCCTCCATTTCTCTTCGCACAGGGCCTCACACTCAACAAGGGGGCCTACATCAAGTAGTGTTTGCCTGGGTCAAGAGGATGGCTGATCGAAGACCCTATGTCTGGAAACAGGACTCTGCACAATGCCACACAAGCAGAAAACTCCAGTCATAGCTGTCAGACAATCTCTGCGACCAAATCACCCCTTATATGTGGTCACCTAACTCCACAGACTATAAACCCCTTGATTTTTGTGTTGGTCACTGTTGAGAGACTGACAAAACTCCTTGTAACACCAAAGATGAACTGAAGGCAAGGATTATGGCAACATTCACCAACTAAAACAAGGAGAAAGTTTAGAAGAGTTTCAGGAGATTCCGGAGTCGTCTGAAGGCCGTAATTGATGCCAATAGCGAATTTATAGAACAAATTTACTCTTTAATGTTTCGAGATATTTTTATGTAATTTTGGTAAATATATCTGTTAAAATGAAATGTCAGTGCTATTATCATTTTTGCGTAATTTAGCTGACAATTAAGCCATCACATCCGCTTTACATATATATATATATATATATATATATATATATATATATATATATATATATATATATGTATGTATGTATGTGTGTGTGTGTGTGTGTGATAGGATAAAAGGAAAGTAGGAACCAGATCTTAATCTTGTTTTTTTTGGTGAGTATTTCTTTGTATTTGAGATCCTCTGTGCATGTAAGGAGGTAGTTGTGGATGTGTTATAAACACACACACACACACATGTGTGTGTGTATGAGAATATGGTATGCGAATTCTATATGTTATCTAAAGGGTGAGTAATTTTTTACATTTTATTATTCAACAACCTATATATATATATATATATATATATATATATATATATATATATATGATTAAATATAAATGTATGTGAAACATAGGATTTCTGTGTGTATAGGTCCAAGCGTATGTGTGTACGCGCGTAATTTACAGGCAAACGCAAAAGCAATTCTTCCGTTCAAACTTTTGCTTCAGATCTTAGTAACTGATTTTTTCCTGTTTTTTAATCTGCATATGACTTCGCATGAAATAAAAGCTATTTTTTTTTTTATTTTTTGCAACTTTGTCCCGTGGCTGTCAACCCGAATTCTACAGAGCTGAATTATTAATGACGTGTTAGTGTCCCTTCGAAAATGTCATTCCTTCTCAGAATACGTTTGGTTCAATATATCTTCGGAACAACAAACAGTCAAAGAAATACTTTTCTTAAATAATGAAACATTCTTTTGCGGTTCTTTTCGTCTTTCTTTTTTTTTTTTTTTTTTTTTTGGCAATGGCTATGAAGTCCGCTTTCATCTTTTATCGATAAATTCAAGCAGTGGCAAAGAATTATTTATCATTTTACAGCAGCATCTCATACAAAGTCTTTTCCGATTTTTTGGACGTGGAAAAACTGAAGAAAAGTTGCTAACAAGGCTCTGGTGATGATTCAGCACAGTTTAACGTTTTTTGGGGGGTGGGGGTTGTGTCTTTTTTTTAATAAACTTCTTCACACTGAACTTACAAATAGGTATTTCAAGAACGAGGCCAACATCGCTAGAAACGAAAGACCCATCTGGAATCGTAATCAAAATCGACAGCATATATAATTTACATATTTTACTAATCGTATCTTAGCTTGCCACAAGGTCACAAGAAGGAAGCATCTAGTGAGGTTGAAAGTCACTTCGCACTAATACTAAATTCAACTTAAATTATTAAACATACCCCACACCGTTACACTCAGCTTATCACAAGAAACACCCAGTGCGGTTCAAGCTCGGTTGTAATGGAAACTTGGCATTATGACCTTGATAGGGTAAAAAATTCTACAACGATTAATTCAAAACACAGTGGAGAAGGCAATTGAAAACTACTGCATTATATTTCTTAAGAAACAACCATTTATAGTTTATAGATAATAAAAAAAGGAAGTAGTGGAGACTTATGATCGTTTGCATTCTGAAAGGATATAAAACATAAGGACGAGAAATTTCTCACGATCGAAAATTTGTTCAATCTTACTTGCCTGCACTGACCATAAATATAAACAGCATAGATAGATAGATAGATAGATAGATAGATAGATAGATAGATATGAACAGACTGAGATAGATAGATAGATAGATAGATAGATAGATAGATAGATAGATAGATAGATAGATAGATATGAAGAGACTGAGATAGATAGATAGATAGATAGATAGATAGATAGATAGATAGATAGATAGATAGATAGATAGATAGATAGATATTTTTTAATCGGATTTACCCCAAGCAAGGCAGTAAGTAAAGCCACTAAGACTCAAGGGGTTACTGGGCGTGAAAAAAAAGCAAGAAAACAGAGAAACATGATAAAAGATCGAGAACAATAGAAGAGTAATCAGGAAGACAGTATTTAAAGACTGACATTGCATTTAAATGTTTAAAGATCAAATTTAACAGCAAGTCCTGAAGCCAAAAGTGAGATCCACAATCAAGAAGTGCGAAAAAGAAACTGTTAGCCAAGAAGTTAAGGTAAGATCTGCCAATTCATCCGGAAATTGATGAGACGTTGTTTCCAATCTAGTATTGCGCTTAAATTCATAAAGTTTAAGTACCATAGTGAAGAGTTCATCTGTACAATTAACATAAAAGTATTTTTAGAAAAGGCACAGAGAAGCTACATTAAGGCTGAGGGAAAGTGACTGAATCCAAGACGCTATGTCAGGATCAATAATGCTGCTGATTGTTTGGATTCTATCAAGAATTTCTGAATATATAGCAGGATCACCGGGCCATATGTGACAGTAATATTCTAAGCATGGATGAATGGTAAACTTATAAATATGTAAGTTAGAATCTGGCGTGAAAAATTGTCTAGCACGGCACAGTGAGGCAACTTTCTTATAATCTGTCCTATGAATTGAAAATAGTCTTTCCACTTCGTGTCAGCCGAGAATATTAGGGCGGGAATGTTAGGCCGAGAAGGTGAAACGATTCACTCTCCTAGAGATTAGCATCAACCATCTTAATAAAAGGCAGAAAGGAGTCCCTCAGCTGATTAAATGTGTGGAGTTTCGTTTTGCAATCGTTAACATTAACAAGCCATTCTTTGCCCCAGTTAATAATAGACTGTAAGTCGTTTTGGACATTCGCCGCCAATTTGACCTTATCAAATTGATCAGACTTGCTATCGAGATAAGGGTAAATGGTAGAGTGTTGTAACCTAGAAAGGGTTACTGAATAAGGAATAACCAAAACGGAGGTTGGAAATGAAATGATAATCTTTATAACATCAACGAAATACAATACTCGCCAGTGACGTGAAGTAGGTAAACCACTGCCGGTGATGGACTACTTAGACAGCCTATTACCCCCACTTACAATAGTGACCAACGTATTTATGAGGATTGGGATATACCCATTAGTGTCCATATTTACAGTATATAACATCGTGTCATCAGCATAGATAGCAAGTTGAGATCTGATCCCATCAGGAAGGTCGTGAATAAAATTTAAAATTAAAGTAGGGCCAAAGTAGATCTGTATTAGTAGAAAAGGGTCTAGAAGGATGGTCGTTCAGGATCACTTTCATTTCAAGATTTGATAAGGAATATTGAATGAGTTCAAAAATTCGTCAGAAAATATCATAACCTTTCAACTTCTGAATAAGACCGGTATGCCAAACCCTGTCGGGGGATTTCGTGATGTTCAAAGCGACAGTCTAAGTTTCACCATTCTTATCTAAAGCTTGATAGATTCTTTCCGGAATGATCGTTAATACATCAGCAGTTGACCTGGAAAAACGAAAGCTATATTGCTTGTCTGAATGTAGGCCCTGTATTATGAGATGTTTAACTAATTCAGCAGACGTAGAAGGCTAATAGTCCAATAGTTGTAAGGCTTAAACGATTCACCCGAGTTCTTAAAGGCTGAAAGAAAAGATAATGATTTTCAACAAACAGGAAAGCAAGAGGTGTTGAGGCATTTATTATGTATATTATCAATTAGATGTTTAAAAAATATCGATCCAAGTGACGTCTGGAAGAAAGTCACGAAATGAATCCCAATCAGCATGCTGGTAACGGAAAACGGTCTTATGATTAGGAAGTTCCTGTTTAATAGATGATTGGATAATATGATTTAATAGTATCAATAGATACTATAGCGTGATCCGAGTTGGCGAGAGGACAGTGTTGCGATGCTCGACAAGAGCGAAGAGAGCGGGTAAGGAAGAAATCAAGGAAAGAAACATGTTGCTCAGATTTATTAAAGAATTGAGTAGTGACATCAACGATTTGAGGAAGAGACTGTTCAACGAAAAATTCATAGTTTGAATGTTTAAACCACTTGACATGATGCGCATTAAAGTCACGAAACACAAAAATATTCGCAGATGGATCAAGAAACAAGACGATTTCAATACTGTCAGATATTTTGTCTAATATTTTAGAGTCTAAATACCGAGGCCATGCATTTGAATGCTAGAATCTTTTCGACAGAACGAAAGATTGCCTGGAACAGAGAATTCATTTGTAGCAATGGAAGAATTTAAATTGGTTTCACAAAGCGCAAAGATATCTATCGATGGTTCCAAGAGAAAAAAAAAATTACATTGCAGATGTTGGAAAGGATACCACGAATATTTGAGAAAAAAAGGTTGAAGTGTGGAGAGTAGGTGATATTTTGTTTACTGGCTTTCTCGTATATATTTTCATTGTTTTGTCATAAAGGGATTTGTTTTGAGGGGAAAAAGAAAAAGGTCAATGGCAGTATAAACTAGCCAGAGCGTTGGAGAGACTAGAGCGTAATGTGTCCTCAGAGTTGCCTACCGGAAATACATGCAGGGTCAACAACACTTGCGCGACATGTTGTTAAAATGCCTCGATATTATGCGACTGTTGAACAGAAAAGCCTCTCTGAGCATCAGCAAAGTGTTCGGGTACCTTACCACCAGTTGGAGGCAGGAGCCAACGAAGGGATTAGTCACAGCCACTTGTCAGATCACCAAAATGTTTACACAGTTAAATGATTATGGACATGAAAGGAAGAACAGGTGAACCATAATCTAAACAAGGTAGGATCGATCCTCGACTCATTTTCAATAAACATGAAAGGAGTGCGCGCCGGACGATAGGCGAGCTTATCTACACCTATTAATATGAGCAGAGCACAGGAGGTTGGGCGATTTTATCGAGACACCAACTGTACGAATATTGTTAAATAAGGCTGTAGACCCCATCCAGGCCAAGGGTGAGATTACTGAATGATTAATATTACTCAGGGGAGTAATTGAGAATAAGGATCAGAGCGAGGCCGGCGCTCATAGATAGATAGATAGATAGATAGATAGATAGATTTGTACTACGTCCTGACCTGGGCACTCAGAATTCTCCAGAACATAGCTTTATATATCCAATATACACAAATATACACATTTAGATATACACGCACACAAAATAAATTCATTATTTATATCGCAAACAGACACACAAAAACCTATGTCTAAAATCGAATGTGGTATTCATATATATCCGTGCATGGTTTTCTATGTGTGGGTGTATGTAAAAATATTTTTTCACTCTTTGCACAAATACTTCACTTTGATCAGAGCACTGGGAACAGTACATTGATCCGAGGACCGGGAACACCATATTTATCCGAGCACTGGGAACAGCACTTTGATCCGAAGACCAAGAACAGCACTTTGATCCGAGCACTGGGAACAGCACTTTGATCCGAAGACCAAGAACAGCACTTTGATCCGAGGACCGGGAAGTGTACATTGATCTGAGGACCGGGAACAGCACATTGATCCGAGCACTGAGAACAGCACTTTGATCCGAGGACCAGGAACAACACTGATCCGAGGACCAGGAACAGTACATTGATCCGAGGACTGGGAACAGCACTTTGATCCGAGGACCAGGAACAACACTGATCCGAGGACCGGGAACAGCACATTGATCCGAGCACTGAGAACAGCACTTTGATCCGAGGACCAGGAACATCACTAATCCGAGGACCGGGAACAGTACATTGATCCGAGGACTGGGAACAGCACTTTGATCCGAGGACCAGGAACAACACTGATCCGAGGACCGGTAAAAGCACATTGATCCGAGCACAGAGAACAGCACTTTGATCCGAGGACAAGGAACAACACTGATCTGAGGACCGGGAACAGCACATTGATCCGAGCACTGAGAACAGCACTTTGATACGAGGACCAGGAACAACCATCCGGAACGAACAGCACATTGATCCGAGCACTGAGAACAGCACTTTGATCCGAGGATCAGGAACAACACTGATCCGAGGACCGAGAACAGCACATTGATCCGAGGACCGAGAACAGCACTTTGATCCGAGGACCAGGAACAACACTGATCCGAGGACTGGGAACAGCACATTGATCCGAGCACCGAGAACAGCACTTTGATCCGAGGACCAGGAACAACACTGATCCGAGGACCGGGAACAGCACATTGATCCGAGCACTGAGAACAGCACTTTGATCCGAGGACCAGGAACAACACTGATCCGAGGACCGGGAACAGCACATTGATCCGAGCACTGAGAACAGCACTTTGATCCGAGGACCAGGAACAACACTGATCCGAGGACCAGGAACAGCATATTGATCCGAGGACTGGGAACAGCACTTTGATCCGAGAACCGGGAACAGCACTTTGATCCGAGGAGCAGGAACAGCACTTTGATCCGAGGCCTAGAGCACAGGAAATCCTATTCTCGGTAGAAAGACCGAATCACGCATGGAAATTCCATCATTTTTGACAGGTCTGAGAATAACCTGGACAGAGCATATGAACAACGAGGATGTTTCAAAGAAAGTGGAAATAAAATGTACACTTATACTTAAGATGAGAAAGAGAAATTTTAAATTTCTTGTGCACAAAATGAGGAAAGAAGGATTTGAATGTTTGGCACTCACGGGACTTATTGAAGGCCCGAGGCGCATAGTAAAAAAGTCAGTAGTCTACATTACTAGCTTGTACACAGATGAATGATAGAACACGGAAGTTTAAGGATCGTAAAAAAACATTACTTCGTGCTGCAATAGATTGGAAGTTATGGCGAGCTATGATCGCCAATATGAGAAAAGGACACGGCAACTGAAGGAAGAACGTTCTTGGAAATTTCTTGGCAATTATGTTTATTCCCTTTTTCAAACCGGTATCCCCCCCTCTTATGCAAATAGATAGCTTCTCACCTTATTAGATTGATGTTGGCTTGCTGAGCTGAATACATGCCCAATTGTACATAAGATTAACGCAGCTGTTACGAAATGTTTGATTGTTCTCGTCTATCCATTCCTTTTTCATTGAATGATCCAAAAAATCAAATAAAAAACTCCAACATTCGATTTCAAATAAACTGCATGTTGCGAATTTGGCAGATACTAAGGCTGAACATGAAAGCTTCTAAATACGCTGACTATTAATGGCAACATTAGCCGTTTCCCTACAAGGAAACATTTTCCATTATTGACCGAACAGTTGTAATTGCTTTCGGTTGAAATTTATGAAATCTTTCTCTTAAAACAATTTTTCAGGAAAACAGGTTTCCCAAATCCAGTACCTGTTATCTCCCTTAGCAGTATTGTTTGTGGTGTCCTTTCCAACCTTTGGTTTGAAGCAGTGTGGAACGTCAACACCTTGTCATTATGTCATTATTTTCTACTCGAGTTAAGTATTCTACATTTTAGTTTTTAATGTCGGTGGTTGTCTAGTGATGTAATTTCTGTTATTTGCTACAACTCTTTGTGATTTGGTGGCGTCAATCGACAATGTTCAATGAAGGATGGCTTTAACAAGACACTCAGTCTTCACTCGCTCAAAAGAATTTTAATCATTGATCTTGGAAAGCGATTCTATACAGCTGATAGTTTAGATATTTCTGAGCTAGTTTGGCACCATTCATGATATTCATATGGAAATCTCCATCTGACATGCTTATTTAAGGACCTTGTTTAAGTTTTCCGTTTGATATTATTGCTTTTGTAGCAATTCATTTTCTTTTTCTCCTATACTAAACTTGTGATAACTGATCCATATAATAAGGCATTTAAAATATTTAGTACATATTAATCTACAGCCTGTATGCGCTGGTTTCATTCCCATTGCACATCGTAGTATCTGTTTTTGGAAACGATTATCTTGGCTCCTATTTGTTCTTGTTTATAAAAGGAACGATTCCTTCTTCATCTACAATAAACATTATCTTTTTTAATTGATGTAGTTTATTATTTATAAAGAAACATTAGTATTTTGGAACATAATCCCAATTTATTTTTTCTTAGTAATAACCAACTGACTCATTACTGTCTTACTAATTACCATTGATAATAAAAAGCATTTTACTTCGGTGAAAGCAACTTTAACTGTATTTAAAGAATTCACATATACAACATACAATATATATATATATATATATATATATATATATATATATATATATATATATATATATATTGGTAAAACGGCTGGGAAAAGCACATCAATAGTGGAGCCAAGAATTAAAAGCCACTGAATTAAAAATTGCTGACAGAATTTACAAATTCGACAATCAAAAATCATTCATCACAGTTAAAGACCACAAAGCAAATTTCTTAAAAAAATATCAATGCCGATTACTCAATCCAACTAAAAATAATATCAGCAAAATCAGCAAAAGTAACTTTGAATGAGCATGAACATAGACCAAAAATGTTCTAGGAATTAACCCATGGCATAAAACAGCAGAAGCCTTAGAATGGTTTACTATTATAAAAAGGAAGTTTTAATGTACATTCATCCAATTCATCCAGAATCTGCTAATGTCTGCGATCAATTTAGAAAAACTTTACTGCCCTACTACCGTTCGCAAAATCAAAATCATACAGCGGTCACAAAAATTTATATTATTCCATAATGGTTATCTGTGGACCAAAAGAAATAATACAGAATTTAGTATTACTATGGAAGCATATGATTCAGCAGAGGCATGTGAAATTGTTAGAATCTTGTTATTGTGGCGACTAAAAAAATTTTCGACATTAAGGACACCGGGCTCTATAGAGATGACGGTGTAAATCAAGTGCAAGAAATATAAACCGATTGAGAAAGGAACTGATAACTTTCTTCAAAGATCACGAGCTAAATATTACTACTACCAACAATGCGATCAACTTTCTTAATGTGACCTTTAACTTGAATAATGGTCATTACAAACAATATCCCAAAGATCTATATAAACATAGATACATCAGTAAAATGTCAAATCGCCATCATTAAATTTTAGATAATTCACACAAATCAGTCCAAGTTAAATTATCTACAAACTCCATCAATAAGGAAATATTTGATAATAATAAAATTAAATATATAAAAGCTTTAGATACACACATGGAGTTCGAAGAATATTAAGTGGAGAAACATATATTAGAACTGCAAAGAAAATTAATTTGTAGAATGCTGTGATTGATCACGTCCTTAAAAGAGGAAGATCCGACCCAGAATTGTCACCAATCTCGATGATCAGATGTTTCCTCATGAAGTTCCCATTCATTGCAAGACTATTGGGACCTTAAAGCAGACCACAAGTGAAACTCGTACATATGAGCCATCGCTAAAGATGCTGGAAAAATCGTCGGTTTTCCCGCACTGCTCTTGTAAATACCTGACTAGTTCTTTTATCTTATTATTTTATAAGAGCCTGATCAGGGCGAAAATGGAGTACTGTTGCCATATACGGGCAGGAGTTACCCAGTCATCACTTTCCAGCCTCGATAATGGCCGAAAGTTCCCCGTATCCTTGTGACTGATCTATTTTCCATCCTACAAGAACTTGCTCAGAGTGGAAACAACGCAAGCCTCTCACTGCTATATCCATTGAAAGTATCCAGACGAGGTACATTTCTTATTTCCACCATTTCTAATTTTCACCACTATGATCTACCATACTAGGCACATTGTAACGAATCACGCTCATTTTCTTCGTATTCCATTGGTGAGATGGAATTTCCACTCGAGCTCCTTCTCCCGACGAACCGCAGCTTTGTGTCACCGACTCCCAAGGGGATACATCCCCGATTATTGCGATCATTACAAATGTTCAAATCTAAGGTTAACTGTTATCATTCCCACATATCCACATAAACTGTGACTCTTACTTTGCAACCATCTACCTCGAGTGATCCCCGCGTTTAGTATACGGTGAATATTAGTGTTAAAAATATAGAAGAACATTCTCCAAATTGAGCATATCAAATATTGCGTTAGAATATGACGGCAACTAGCATGCGCAGCTGAAAATAGGTTCAACATCTTCATCGATATTTTATGGTCTTTTCAACGAGCAAAAACTTAAATAGGAGAATAAAAAAGAAAATAAATGTATTTTTTACCAACCAATCAGAAAATGGGAAATATCGGAAAAAGTAATTGGCTGAATAATTATTAAATGACAAATTTCGAAATCATTTCCCGCAAAAAGACCTTGAATTAATGTGAAATCTCAACAAATAATAATAATAATAATAATAATAATTACAGTTGTACAAACTGAAGATCTAACTTTGCTTATAATGCCAGTAAAGATGTTGTAAATCTCATTCAAGAAATTCACAACCCAAAAATTAATGATAATATATCTCTCTGTACAAAAGGGGAGTATATTTCATTTACTTTGATAAAATGTTTGTTTTTCCTTATTGTATATATATATATATATATATATATATATATATATATATATATATATATATATATATATTAGGTGCGGGTGGGGTAATGGTAATTACGATCTAAAAATATTTTCAGACTTTATATAAATTGCAAGAGGTTCATAGACCGTTAAAAACAATGGAAAAATCAAAAACTGGTTTTCTGCTGTTTATTCAGATTATGATACTAACATTAATAACCAGGAAGTTTTAAGACAAATAGTAAAAAAGGAATAAACATTCATAGAAGCTGAAATTTGAAACTTTTGGACACATAATGAGGAAAGAGTGTTTGAAGAATTTGACACTCACAGGGTATATTGAGAACAAGAGGGACATACGGAAAGCGAGCTGAAATTTCTGGGACGCGTAATACGGAAAGAGAACCTGGAGAATTTACCAATCACAAAGCATATAAAAGGCATGAAAGGCAGACGAAAACTGCGAGTAAACTACGTAAGGAACAGATTTGAGGGGAGCAAAGGAGAATGGGAAAGTTTTAAAAAATAATTAGCGTGATAAAAGATTATGGAGATCCATGGCCACAAATATACATCGCAGAAAATATACCAAGTCTGATCAAAAAGTATCAGGACTGGTGTTATAAAAAGGAAACAAAAAGTAAATATCGATTCGGTATTTAATCACTTTCGAAGTAGTTTGCTTCTGAAGATACACACTTTATCCAGTGCCGTTTCCATTGCATGGAGGCATTCCTAGAACTCCTTTTGTGGGATAGCGGACTGATGCTGCTCCGTCACTTTCTCTTGGATATCCTCAGCATCTTGACATCTTGACATCTTTTCGAGGTGGGGGTTTGATTTTTGGAAAGGAAAAGGTCACAAGGATCAAGATCTATGGAATATGGTGTGTGTGGGACCTGGGAAATGATCCACTTGGCCAAAACTGCTGCACAAGCTATGGTCATTGATGGAAACTCTGTGGTGTGGTAAGACGACCACACTCTACACACTTTCCTTCCTAGTACTGCTATAAACAACATAAGTGAGCGAATACGTTATATGTGTATGCGCCACAGAATTCAAGACCTATCTGTGCCAAGTGGTTTCATTCTGCTTAATTTAACTCCGTTACTATAGCAACAGTTCAGATAAATTTTTGATCAGACTTCATATGTCTGTGTGATAGAACACATGCATATAAATGCATGCATTTACGTGTTATTTTGTTCACATGAGACAGAAACAGCGTCATAAATTCCTTAAAAGTGTGTTTTTCTTCGATTTATATAATCTAAATAAATAAACGTCAAATTCTGTCTGTTCGTCCGTGTGTCTGAAACCTCTCTAGCGCGGGCCACGCTTGATCTACATAGACATATACCTTCTGGGAATCCAGATGAGACGGGGATTGAAAATCTACCCCTTCATCTGATGATTGAAAATCCAGTATTGAGATTGGTGCCCCAATGAGGACGGAAATTTTAAAAATTCAAATTTTTAAATAACTGGAAAAAAATTAGTGATTTTAAAAGTTTTAATTTGCATTGAGTTTATGAATTGATTTTTTTTTTTTTTTTAATTCAGCTTAAAATATCTCCTAGACTTTCTGAATTGGGCAAATCAATTTTATTTCTTCAAAATTGCAAGTAATCAGAGTTAAAGTAAGAGTTTTCGTAACGGAAAGTTTTGAAGTTCCTCTGAGTTTGTGATTTGAAGAAATCAATTTTCGGCCTGAATTGGAATTTCGACTCAAATCAGAGCTTCAATCCAAATTGGAATTTTGGTCCGGAATTGGATTTATAGACCGAATCAGAGTTAAATTGTCGTTTTTAAATTCCAAGTAGTGAATTGAGGAATTCAAAGTTACTTCTTCAAAGTTATCAGTGCAGTTTTCAAAGCTGAACCAAAGGTCCTTTTAATTTTGGCTGGATGGTCCAATTAATAGGAGCTACCTTAAAAGCCCCGCATTTTAAGCTGCTTCAGAATAAATGAAAGAAGGCCGATTGCAGTCAATATCACGATCCTTCCATTAGCAGCATAGTATGTACCTCACCTGGGCTACATACCAGTTTTGTATTCAGACTTTTCCTTCTCCTAAATTGGTTGCCGACCGAAGTTGAAAACCTACGTCTGATGTCTTCTTTACCACATAGCTAGGAGGTAGAGAAGAGATTTTTATACCTTTACCAAAGTTGTTTGCGCATAAGAGAATGTAACGAACTCAGCTGGGATTCGAACCCGGCATTCTGAATTCTCTTTCTGGATAGTTATTAATTACACCACAAACACATCTTGAATAAGTCGAATTCTGAAAAAGTAAACAGTGTGCAAGAGGTTTCATCCAGTTTAATCATATTTTCAATTCCACTGCGTCTCGAGAGGAAAGTTTTTTGTTTGTTTTTTGTTTTTTTGTTTCTCTTCTGGTTTGTTTGCTAAAGACGATTAAACAAAAATGTCTATATCGTTTCACTAAAGAACGTACTGGGAACACTTTGACTTGTGTTTACTTTTTATTTGCTGTCACTGGTGTAAGTGAACCTTTGTTTTGACACCTGCCATTAAACATCGCCAAAAGGCACTGCTGATATTTTTGTATTATTGAATTTTTGTCACCAAGAAGAACAATAAGTTGGAATTAGTTGTTGCAAAAAGAGATTTTTTGCAACAAATTTCCTGAAACACTTTTTTTCGTGTGTGTGAGATACTGCATTAGAAATTTTATCTATTACACTACGCGTTATTTTTTTTTCTATTTTCCTTTATTTTCTGAACTGGGTACGTCTTTGTAGAAATAGATATCGCCATTTATCTATTGCTGGCGCTAGTTTCAACACCATCATACAAATATTATTAGAAGATCACATTTCTAAAAGTGCATTATGCAACTATAGATTTTTACAGTTTTTTCAAAGAATTCATTTATTCATTTTTTTGTAAATTTACAGATACATGCACTTACTACAATATATATATATATATATATATATATATATATATATATATATATATATATATAAATATGTTGTGGTGGTTCCAACGAGAGAAAAGTATGTATATTAAAAAGAAGAGGGTGCCGCAAACGTTTTTGGTTGTAATGTGGATTTATTGAGAAAAAAATATTATACTTTGTTTTACATAATTTCACGACACGTGTTTCTGGCCTGGTCTCGCAACCGTCTTCAGGTGAAAGTGGAGATTTTTACATATTATTAAAAATAATTAATTTTTTCTTCATGTTCAATGTGGAATATTCTCGATATGAGACATTCTGTTTGTGTGTTGGCAATCCGAATTTTCTTTCTAGAATTGTCAATGAAGAGTTCTGCGTGAAGGGTCATAAAACAATTAAGGTTTGTCCAGCGAGTAGTTATCGGCATTTAATCTTTTAATGTTTTAGTGACCTCTATGTGCTCTTGGATCTGTTTCTATTTTGGCGTGTTCCTGTCAGCATGCGTGTATATATGCGTGCGTATATTTCCTTACTACGAGGAATTCGTAAACTTATTTGTACCTATACACGCATACACACACATACACACTATCCCACCACAAGTAGTCAGTACACACACACATATACACACATATTTCCCAAGCTACATGGAACCAGTACACACACACACACACACACACACACACACACACACACACACACACACACACACACACACACACACACACACACACACACACACGTCCTTCATATTGTCACATCCGCATATACAATAAATGTATGTATGTGTACATACACATATATATATATCTCCTCGTGTCTCCTGTATATGAGTGTGCGTCCATGTATGTGAGCTATCATTGTATTTGGTCACCCTGTGTGCATGTTTTTTTTTTTTTTTTTTTGGGGGGGGTTACGATCTATTCAGTTCGGGTTTGAATTTGTCTATAAAGTTTTTTCCTGTATTTGTAGATACGAGTAATTGTCTGTTTGATATATCGGCATGATATTAAACTTACCCTGGTTACATTTGAAAATGTGTTGTGATACAAAAAGTTTTCTGTTGTCTGTCAATTTTATATTGCTTTTGTGTAGGGAGACCCTGTTGTTCAGTTGTTGGCTGATGCCTATATATGACTTCTTACATTTTGTGCATTTAAGTGCATAAACTACATTTTTGGAGTTGCAGTTTAAGTTTTTGTTTATTGTGAATGTTTTTTGGGGTTTTCAAAAGTGTAGGAGTTTCCTTCTATAATGATGTCACAAACTCCACATCTTTTTTTTGTTGCATTTTGTGACTCCCTGTATTTTGTGTTGACTAAATTTAGATGAGGTTAATATGTGTTTTAGGTTTCTAGATTGGCGTTTGCTCTTAATTATTTTGGTTGTTTTTAGTATATTATTCAGTTTATTATTCTTGCTAAGTAAATCTAGATTTTTTGTGATTTCTGGGAATATTTCTGGGTTGTTTTTATTGTACGTTGAGACATATGCTAGAGTTTGTTCGACGTTACGTTTCTTTTTATTTCTAAGTTGGTCTAGAGGAATTTCTTTCGCGAGTTCAATACCTTTGTTTACTAGTGTTGTGGGGTAGCCTCGTTTCTTGAGAGTTTTATGTAGTTCTTCTAAGCGGATTTTTCGGAGATGTTTATCAGTCACTATTGTACAAATTCTACGTGCTAGGGAATAGGGGATGGATTTTAGGCAGCTTTTTGGGTGATGGCTCTTGAAATGAACGTATTGTTGGGTGTCTGTGGGTTTGTGGTAGATATCTGTGATTATGTGGTTGTTTTTATTTCTAATGAGTATATCTAAAAATGGTAATTCGTTAAAATTATATTCTTGCGTGAATTTGATTTTTTGGGTGTAAGTTTTTGAAGTAGTGTATGGAATTGGTTAATATCACCCCATGATGATTTCCAAAAGATGAAGCAATCATCTAGATATCTTTTCCAAGATTTAGTGAATTGGGTCTTTATATTTGTCCCATATATTTGTTCTATCTTTTCATAGAGGTTTTCTTCTAGGTGAGCTAATGTTAGGGTGGCATATGTTGGTGCCATTTTTGTTCTCATCGCAGTACCTAGGGTTTGGATATAGTTTTTGTTGTCAAATTCAAAGGTGTTATTGTTTAGAATTAGGCCTATACTATCGATAATGAACTCTTTAGTGAATCTCGGATGTAGTATTTCTGGATGTTTTTCAATCCAGAATGAGATCGCTTTTTTCCCTAGTTCATGGGGTATGTTACTGTATAGGCTACTGATGTCAAAAGTTGCCATAAGCGTTCCCGGATCTACCTTTTGTGGTATGCAGCTAAGGAAATGGATATCGTCTCTGATGTGGCTTTTTAATTTGTTTAGTATATGGTTGCAATATTATGTCTATTAGGTTACTGAGTTTGCTAGTGGGACAGACTGGTCCTGCTACTATGGGTCTGAATGTAAGGTCACTGGGGTTTGGGATGCTAATGTATTCAGATTTTTGTGTATGTATAGCTGCTTTTATTTCACTCGATTTATGAACTTTGGGTAGTCCGTAGAAATTACTTGTTTTTTTTTTACAAAGTTTATTAGGAAATCCTTCTCTTTTTTGTTAATATTTTATTATGTGTTGTGCAGAGTTTTGTAATTTTTCTTATAATGTTTTTGTCTATGTTAGTGTCAATTACTTTGTAGCTGTTCCTATCCTCTAGTGTTTCTAGAATTTTTGTTTTATAGTATGTTCTGTCCATGATTACTATAGCGCTGCCTTTATCTGCTTCTTTTATAATTATGTTATTATTTTTTTCGAATGTTCTCTAAAGGCTAGTCTTTGTCTATATGTGAGATTGTCGAATGATTTGGATTTTTCCTGTAGGTCAAGGTTCCAGAGTTTTTCAAAAAATATATTTATCTCATTGGTATTGTTATTTTTGTTTGGGAATAAATTGGATTTGTTTTTTACTAGTAACTCATCTGTACTACTTTCGCTATTGTTAAATATTTCTCTTAGTCTCAGTTTGCGTTCAAATTCCTTAATGTCTTTTTTTAAGTCTACTATATTGCTTTTAGGAGCAGGACAGAATTTTAGGCCCAATTTCAGTAGGTTGATTTCGTCATTTGTAAGTGTATATGTAGATAGGTTTATTATTTTGGGTTTTGTGTCATCTGAACGGGTTTTCTTGTTCGGACTGGGGCTTCTAAAAAATAATGATTGTTTCTTTTAATATATCTTGGGTTTTCTAAGAGATACCTTCTTCCTGTACATTTTGAGTTTTCTAGCCAGTGAGAGTTTCCCTTGGTAAAATTGGGGTTGTTGTTTCTCGATGGCTCTATATAGGTGTGTTGGCTTTTGTTAGGGGGCGTTTTGAAATGTTCTATTAGTGTTTCTGTATTGCAGTTGTGTTCCCTGGTTTGTTGTGATGTTATTTGTAGGAGAATAGCTTCCATATTTTTGTTCAATTTCTGTATTTCTTCCTCCAGTAGTTCTTGTTTTTGGTTGGTAAGTTTGAATAACTCGAGGAGTTCTTCCATGATTTTCTTTTCAGTTCGCGGCATTCTTTCGTTGTAGTTATATAAAAGAAATATGTTGTAGTGGTTCCAACGAGAGAAAAGTATGTATATTAAAAAGAAGAGGGGTGCCGCAAACGTTTTTTGGTTGTAATGTGGATTTATTGAGAAAAATATTATACTTTGTTTTTTACATAATTTCACGACACGTGTTTCTGGTCTGGTCTCGCAAACGTCTTCAGGTGAAAGTGGAGATTTTTACATATTATTAAAAATAATTAATTTTTCTTCATGTTCAATGTGGAATATTCTCGATATGAGACATTCTGTTTGTGTGTTGGCAATCCGAATTTTCTTTCTAGAATTGTCAATGAAGAGTTCTGCGTGAAGGGTCATAAAACAATTAAGGTTTGTCCAGCGAGTAGTTATCGGCATTTAATCTTTTAATGTTTTAGTGACCTCTATGTGCTCTTGGATCTGTTTCTATTTTGGCGTGTTCCTGTCAGCATGCGTGTATATATGCGTGCGTATATTTCCTTACTACGAGGAATTCGTAAACTTATTTGTACCTATACACGCATACATATATATATATTGTATTAAGTGCATGTATTTGTAAATTTACAATGAATAAATGAATATATATATAGTTAAACCTAGAGAGCCAGACAAACCTACAAGGTTTCACCAAAGCGGATCGTCAGGGAAGGCTGGCTACCTTCCCTGACGATCCGCTTTGGTGAAACCTTGGTAGGTTTTTCTGGCTCTCTAGGTTTAACTAGGTCTGTCCTACTTATTGTATTGAGCACTTTATTTAGTTATTTTATTTTTTTAGTTATATATATGTGGGGGGGGAGATGTATGACAAAGTGGAAAAATGTTTTCGGGTGACGTGTTTCGACCTTTAGGACTTCATCGGGCTTACATTGATGCGACTACACGTGCTCACGAACGGCAGACACTGGGAATTCTATATTTAATTTCTCTTTATGTATGTTTTGGATCTATAATTCTTCAAGGCAAGAGCGAGTATATTGGAGAACTCTTCCGTGACGGAAAGGAACAACCAGCAATACACAGAACTACAGACGGACTTGGAATTCTGAAAACTGGGTTGATTTCTGCTGAATTGCCACAACGAAATTGAATACAGCGTCGGACTACTTTTGGTACGCTTTTTGGTACCCCCCTCCCCCGTGAAGCTTTTCCCATTGCAGAGTATGGTGTCAAGTCTTCAGCTGAAACCTGACATCCCCTTTCTTAGATGAAGATAATTCTCAGGCTAACGACATCCATTTATCTACGATTTCATCTTCACCCATTTCTGTACTGGCCAAGCTTAACGCTCCTTAACTTCGGTGTTCGAAAAAAAATCATTATATTGAGCGCTGACTAAATAATGATATGGAATACAAAATTAATGTTAATTATGGTAATATAATTCATTATTAATATTGTTTTAATTCTTATAATTAAAACAATATTAATAATGAATTATATTAGCCTCATAAATAAAAGTCAATTTTAAAAATCTTTTATAGTAATATGATAATGATATGGAATAACAAAATTTATGTGTATCAATAACAATAAATGGTAATAAATAATATTGCTTTTACTATAATTAATAATAACATTAAATATTCTTAATAACTGATATTATTAATAAAAATAATAATAGTAGTAAATAAAATAAGAAATTATTTATAAAATAATATAAATAATATGAATAATAAATAATAGTAATATTAATAAAAAAATAACAATAATTATTATTATTATTATTATATCTATTCTTTTCACCATGTATTTTGGAAGTTCTCCATCAAGTCAAACGTGTAGCATCTTTAGTTGGATATTTGCAGAGTGAAACAACAAGGATTCCAGAAATGATGGATACTAGGGTTCATTCCTATTTTATCGATGTCGACATTGATATTCACTGGTATAGACACCAATGCACTAATGATAAATGCAACAATAAGGGCCTGAACACCCGACACACTGGTAACAATTCGGTCAGTTTATTTCTTAAGTTTGTCAATTCCTTTGACCATGATATTATGGTCAAGAGGAATAGCTATATCGACGAGGAGACATTATTATTATTATTAGAGATGGAACAGAGCAGATATTTGAAACCCCTCAATTTACCATATTACGTGTTTACCGGAAATAGCTAATGGAAGGGATTTCGCTTCATTATGAACACTGCAGTGATCGACTATAATGATCATGACTCCAAGGTTAGAATTCTCAGTGGTATCAAAAAACCGACACTGGACAAAATCATATCCACATTTTATGCAGGAAGTGACAGATTGATATCCAAAAGTTCATTTCAGTAATATTTCACTTCAATGAGATATGGATGCAGGAGAGCCACTCGGGTGTTCCTGTTAATCCTACAACACCATATATAGTGCCTCCTGGATTCCAGCCTGAAAGGCTGGAAACGTATAGTGATGCTTCCTTAAAAGGTGAATTTCTTAAATGGATGAATAGAAACTGGCCTGTGTGGCTGAGCTGACTAAAGTTCTATTTACGTCTCGGATACAATATCGAGCAGATATTAGCTTTCAAGAAAATATGAACTTGGGATAAGCATTAATTAATCGGGTAAAAACAACTTTGCTGCTGGGCTGTAACACTCTCATAATTAGAAAATTCTTTAATTGCTAGTTCATCCACAGTAAATTTGCATCCAGATTTTGACAACGTTTCATCATGCTTGGCAGATCTTCTGTTATCACAATGTGAGATATTTAATAACAAAGGTGTTAGAAAGAAAAAAAAGACGAATTTAATTCTTTTTTTTCAGTACGTAGGCGATCATGGCTCTCCACCACCTTCTATCCCTTGCAGCTCTCAACAAGTTACTTCTCTCTGTTTCCTCTCCCAGACAACCTTCTATCATCCACTTGTTTAAGCCCGCTAGGTATATTATGCATTGTTTTCCCTTTCTCTTTCCCTCTATTCGTGAGTATCAGATTCTCTGGGCCCTCCTTCCTCATTATGTGTCCCATAAACTTCAGTTGCCTCTTACTGATGTTAAGTATAAGCCTCCCTCGTTGCTCATACGCTTGATCTATGATATCCTTAGCATCCTTCTGTAGAACCACATCTCCGTCGCCTCGAGTCTCTTCTTCATATTTGAGGAAATCGTCCTTCATTCACTGCCGTAAAGAAGGACAGATGTCATGTAACAGCTCACCATTCTTTTCTTTGTTACCAAAGAAATCCTCCTGTCTTGCAATACTCTGCCCAGCTTTTGGAATGTGTCCTTGGCCATCCCATGACGTCTAAGGATCTCAGTGTTGCACTTACCGTCCTCTGTCAAAAAGCTTCCCAGATATTTAAACTTCTCAGTCTGCTTGATTCTAGTTTTCCCGAATTGCAAATTGTATTTCAGGCTCATCCTTTACTGATGACCATAGATTCTGTCTTCTTGTAGTTCATGCTTAATCAATTCTTCTACCCTCCTTCGCTACCCTCTGTACGAGATTTTGTCAATTCCTTTCCTTGAGGTTCTTCATTATTCTGATATCTTTCCCAAATATATCAAAGTTGTTGAGCAGTTCCAGCAGATCCTTTTCGCGTACTTTGTCGAAGGCCTTTGCGAGGTCGATGAAACAAAGGTACGCGTCCTTATGCATTTTTATCGCTCTTTGTGATAAAATTCTTAGCATGAATATCGCGTTCCTTGTTCCGGTGTCTTTAACGAATAAGCACTGTTCTCTGGCTTGATACTACTGCGCGCTCTATTCAACAGAATACGAATGATGAGTTTTTTGTCACGTAGCTCATTAGGCTTCTTGATCGGTAGCGATTGCATTTCGTTTGCACCTAGTTTCTTAAGCATAGCTATGAAGATAGATCTACTGAGGTCTACCGGTATACACCCGCTATTGTAGATTTCATTTGTTATTTCGGTGATCTTGTCTATGCCGAAGTCATTTAAGAGTGTCACCATTTCCGTCAAAATACTGTCTGGCCTTGTCGCCTATTTTCTGTTCAATTTAGCCAGTGCGGCTTTTTTAAATGCATGTCAAAAAGAATATTTAGAGCAATAATAATAGGATTTTTCTCTCATAAATAGGAGTAGGTAGGTTCGTCTGTCATGTATTTTTGTTAATAGATTTCTTCTGTGAAATAATTGGCAACAACATAAAACCGCATCCTTCGCTTGCCCTAAGTCATTGGTTATGACAAATCATGTTACTATAAAACAAATGCTGGTCAAAAAGAATTTTTAGAACAATAATAGTAGGATTTTTCTCTCATAAATAGTAGATAGGTTCGCCCGTCATATATTTTTGCTAATAGATTTCTTTTGTTTCATCAAGTGGCAACAACATTAAGCCACAGCCTTCGCTTGCCCTAATCAATGGTTATGACAAAGCATGTTATTATAAAACTAATGCGGGTCAAAAAGAATTTTTTAAAACAATAATAATAGGATTTCTCTCTCCTAAATAGGAGTAGATAGGTTCGCCCGTCATGTATTTTTGCTAATGGATTACTTTTGTTTAATCAAGTGGCAAAAAAATTAAAACCACATCCTTTGCTTTTGGTTATAACAAAAAGTATGTTATTATAAAACAAATGCGGGTCAAAAGGAATTTTTGAACAATAATAATAAGATTTCTCTCTCCTAAATAGGAGTAGATAGGTTCGCCCTCATGTATTTTTGCTAATAGATTTCTTTTGTTTAATCAAGTGGCAACAACATAAAACCTCATACTTCGCTTGCTCTAAATCCTTTTTTATGACAAAGCATGTTACTATAAATCAAACGTGGGTCAAAAAGAATTTTTTAGAGCAATGATAATAAGATTTTTGTCTCCAAAATAGGAGTAGATATGTTCACAAGTCATGTATTTTCGCTGATAGATTTCTTTTGTTTCATCAAGTGACAACAACATTAAGCCACTTACTTCGCTTGCCCTAATCATTGGTTATGACAAAGCATGTTATTATAAAACAAATGCGGGTTAAAAAAATTTATAACAATAATAATAGGATTTTTCGCTCATAAATAGGAGTAGATAGGTTCGCCCCTCATGTTTTTTTGCTAATAGATTACTTTTGTTTAATCAAGTAACAATAATTCAAAACCACATCCTTCGCTTTCTCTAATCATTGGTTATAACAAAACATATTATTATAAAATAAATGCGAGTCAAAAAGAATAATTTAGATCAATAGTAATACGATTTTCTTTCATAAATCGGAGCAGATAGGTTCGCCCGTCATGTATTTTTTGCTAATAGATTATTTTGTTTAATTAATTAGCAACAAAATAAAACCACATCCTTCGCTTGCCCTAATCATTAGTTATGACGATATACGTTATTATTAAACAAATGCGGGTCAAAAAGAATTTTTCAGATCACTAATAATAGGATTTTCATCTAATAAATATGACTAGATAGGTTTGCCCATCATGCATTTTTGCTAAGAGATTACTTTTGTTTAATCAAGTGGCAACAATGTAAAACAACATCCTTTGCTTGCCTTAAGTCATTGGTTATGACAAAGCATGTGATGATAAAACTAATGCTGGTCAAAAACAATTTATTTTCTCTCTAAAATAGAAGTAGATAGGTTCGCCCATCATGTATTTTTGCTAATAGATTACTTTTGTGTAATCATGTGACAACATCATAAAACCACATCCTTCGCTTGCCCTAATCTTTGGTTATTACAAATCATGTTACTATGAAACAAATGCGGGTCAAAAAGACTTTTTTTACAGCAATAATAAAAGGATTTTCTACTCATAAATAGGAGTAGATAGGTTTGCCCGGCATGTATTTTGGCATGTATTGGCAACAACATAAAACCCACATCCACATCCTTTGCATGTCCTAATCATTGGTTATGACGAAGCATGTTATTATAAAACTAATGCGGGTCAAAAAGAATTTTTAGAGCAATGATAGGATTTTTCTCACATAGATAGGATAGATAGGTTCGCACGTTTTGTATTTTGGCTAATAGATCATTTTGTTTAATCAATTGGCAACAACATAAAACCACTTCCTTCGCTTGCCCTAAGTCATTGGTTATAACAAAGCATTATATTATTAAACAAATGCTGGTCAAAAAGAATTTTTAGAACAATAATAATAGGATTTCTCTCTTAAATAGGAGTAGATAGGTTCGCCCGTCATGTATTTTTGCTAATAGATTACTTTTGTTTAATCAAGTGGCAACAACATAAAACCACATACTTCGCTTGCCCTAATTCGTGGGTTATGACAAAGCATGTTATTATAAAACAAATATTATTATTATTTTATTACTATTATTATTATTAGTAGTAGTAGTAGTATTGCTGTTGTCGATGCTGGTGTTCTTCCTTTTATTTATAACACATCCGGATGAATGCGATTTTCACAGATGTCCAAAATGTTTAATAATATTTCGATAGTACGACATTCGGCGGAAAAGTTCATACGTTGGCTAAGATACTCTCATATGATCAAATGATGTTTATATTTCAACCTAACCCCACCTTGCGGTCCATACCCTTCTTCTATAGGTATTACAGTGCTGGAATCCATTATTGAAGAAGCTTTCATTATGTTGGTCAAAAGTAATGAACAGGAGATAAGACATCATTGCTTCTGTGATACTGGTTCCCAAGTGTTTTTCTTGTCGGGATAATAGGTGGTAGTCAGATGGGGCCAAATCAGGAGAATCAAGTGGGTGACCAACCAATTGAAAGACAGAGTCATACAAAGCAGCCATTGCAACCAAGGACTCATTTCGTGAGTTTTCCTGGGTGTTTGGTCTTGATAGTCTTTTATAACTGTCCCATCAAGTTGACATACTCTCCATTGGTGGCGTGGTCCTTCTGAAGATAGTCTATAAACATAATGCCTTTTGCATCCAAAGAAACTGGGACTATCGCTTTCCCTGCAGATGAAATGTACTTGGCCTTCTTTGGAGTAGACGAGGAGCAGTGTTTCCGCTTCATGGATTTTAATTTTTTCCCTGGCTCAAATTGATGAAATTATCCTGGGTTAGGAAACGTCCAAAGAAACAAGCTGGATCTGGCTCGAACCATCTCAAATTTTACCGTGATGTGATCAGCCTGGTGCACTTTTCTCGAGTATCAAAAGATGTGGCACCCATCGGCCACAAAACTTCGTCATACCAAGTTTATTGTGTAGAATATTCTCAACTCTCAAACGGGATATGCTGATTTGATTTATAGTCAATCGCCTGTCCTCCGACACTATCAGTCTTTTCCTCGGTGGTGACAGTTGCAGAACGTCCAGACCACCAGTCATTTTCAAGATTCTCCCTTCTATCCTAAATTAAGCTGCCCAATATTTCACTCTTGATAAACCTGGAGCGTCTTCCTTTAATGTAACAACCATGTCAGCACTAATGTCCTTGGTAACTAAATCCTTTTTTGTTGGTATCGTTAACACTACGATGCCATATTTTTGAGAAGTCGCTACTAGTTACTTCTGAAGTATTTTTGAACAGTCAGATGTAAGTTTACCTGGAAATAAACGACGCAGTTATTAATAGAAAGAGTTGAAATTAATGTATGCAAAAGTTTCACAGTTCTAGCATCACTCCTTCTTAATCAGCTTATGAACTTTTCAGTCCAACCACATACATACGTCTGTCTTCTTCAGGTTATAAATAAAACAAAAATCCATACAATCTATGTAGTAATTTCGCTTGTGTTGAAGAAAAAGTCGGTTGCACTAGTAATCAATGCGATAAGGCATATGAAACTCAGCCAAAGTCTAATTTTGTATGCACTCGTCTAAAAATCGACGATATTAGTTGTGGTAAGTGAAATGGAGCTAATAGGAATGGGTGCATTGCTTGTGTGCAGGATGAAGAGAGTGAGGTGAGTTGATTAACTGGTAAGAGAGATAGTTAAACACTTTAGTGTAAATCCTATGAAATTCCCCTTCTATTTTGTTCATTCTTTTCGAAAAATTGAATTCTTCTGAAAGTGTTGTAAAATATTGTAAGAGTTACGTCAATTATTTGTAAAATTATTACTCTTCTTATTATTAATTATCTTTATATAATATTAATATAATTTTTATATTTATTAATAGGTTTATTCTAGTTATTAATATTAATAATATTATTTATTTCATTTACAAATTTACGATTCGCCAGTGCAATGAATACTGCTGCCAAATCTGGTCTCGTGCTCCTGATATATCTGTAATATCTACCCCAATAGTTACTTTTTTCGCCCTTCCCACCCCTTGAGCTCCCTTCCGTTTAGTTGCTTCCCTGATAACTAGAATCTTCAAAACTTTAAATGCAATATCAATTGCCACTTCTGTCCTCCTGAACCCCGTTCATCTTTTGTTCTCGTAGTAGTGGCATGTTTGGGGAGATATGATTAAATATATATATATATTAACAACATTTTTCAAATTTTATATTATTAGTAATATTCTTTATTATTTGTATTATTTATAAAAATGCTAATATTAATGACCTTCATTTTATTATTATATATTTTATATATTTCATCTTATATGTGATATTAATTTAACCAAAAAAAAGGTTCTGGGTGCCGATCGAGATTATTTTGAGGACTAGTAATATGGCAATATGCTGTATATATATTTTTTTAAAAAATAATAAACAGTAAGGCTTATTTTGGTTTCCTTGTATAATATATCAGTATAGATAATGCATATTTTTTCTGTTCTTTACAGGAAAACGATAGTGGTTTCTCTCAATCTGCAAGGACTGACTTTGACTGAAGTTATTTTAATGCTCACTCTGTGCACCATAAATTGCCTGTCAGTATTTTGTGCTTAGAAAATATTATTCTGAATGATTTTTGGGCCTTTTATTATTGGGGTAGTTCAGGATAATTAATCTTCGTCAGTTAACAAGCCAGGGTAACATGCTTTTGAAACAACTATTTAATCTTGTGATGGGAGAAGGTTAATATCAACTATGTATTGCAAAGGGACATTCTTTTTCACTATATAGCAAAGCAAAATACACGTAGATTAATTTGTTGTTTTACTGTTTATCAACCTTTTGCAGGTTATTTAAAGCCAGAAAATGTTTTTAGATTGTAGGTTTTTGGAGATAATAATGATTTACTGATAAAAGTCCTTCTAATACTCATAGCTGGGAGGGGGGAGAGAAGATAGAGTTATATATTTCTCAATGTTATTTGCGAATAGATGAATGTAAGTGGAACCCAACTGGAATATCGAACTCGGCTCTACGATTTTCACTTCCGAACCGTTATCCATTACACCACCTGCACACCACCTGCACACCCCAACACTTACAGCACCTTGTATTCCGAAGCGAATTGAGGCGAATCACTCTCATTCCTTTCGTAGGTTTTTTTTAGTAAGAAATAAATTCCATTCGGATAGCTCCTTCACAAGAAACGAGTCACAGGAGGATGCTTTCCCGATCATTACAATTTTCAAGTCGACAATTAACCGATTATCTTTCCGACGTATCCGCATAAAAAGCTCTCACACAACAACCACTTATAGTAAGCTTCTACCTTGAATGCCTCTTGGGGATTGTATACGATGAACATTAGTTAAAAAAAAGGGAATAGGGAGATAATGAAAAAAAAATATAAGATGGAGAAGAGGGGGGGAAAGGAGGCTAGAACGAAGAGGAAGATGAAAAGATAAAAGAAACAAATTGTACGACGAAGAAAGAAAATTTAAGAGAGAGAGAGAGAAGAGGAAAAGGAAAAAAGGTAGAGAGAAAAGGCGTATACTTATTGGTGTTAAATACAACAAATGTGACACAAGGCCAAAGGGGAGGTGCGGGAAAAACTGTTAAACATTACAATTTACTCATATATTACTATCCATCCCTATATATATATCACATATTCATAGGGAACCTACAAAAAAAAGCATGACATAAAAATTCCTTTATATACAAATTATCCAAATGTCTTTTTTTTTTCTTACAACATATATAAAACTATAATGATATAAAATCATGGGGGGTGGAGGATGAACCCACAAAACGAAACTGAAATATTGCAAAATATTCAAACTAATAAATACCAGATGTTAGTAGCATCCTTTCACTCCACACATAAAAAAGGGTGGAGAGAAAGGGAAAGAGAAATAAAGAGGCACAAAGAAGAAGATTAGAGAAAGAGTGAGAAAGAAATAAGAGTGAGAGAAGAAGATAAAAGCATTAGAAGGATAATAAATAAAGATAAGGCTACAGGGAAAATGAAAGAAACAGTGACAGACGAGAAATAGAATTTTTTTTTTTTTAAAGGAGAAAAAAGAGAGTAAGAAATGTTAAAAGTTTGATTCATTCATTTTTTACGGCTTATCAACCTGTTACAGGTTATTTAAATCCAAAATTAAATATTTTTAGATTATAAGAATTGTTAGACTTAATAATGATTTAACCATACAGGTTTTACTAATTAGCCCATATCTGGGGGAGAAGAGGTGGGAATTGCATCTCGGCTCCCCGACTAACAATTCCGAACTATTATCGATTACATTACGCACACACCCAAGCTTAGAGATCTACCCATCTAGGTAGTGACTAGCCAGGAGATTGCTTAACTTTGGTAATCTTCCGGGAAACAAAAAGTTAAAAGAGAGAAGGAAGAAAAACAAGATAAGAGGGAGAATTGGAAAAAGAAAGGTAGCATCGTTAAGAGTAAAGAGAGTGAAAGAAGATGATAAGAAAGAAAGAAAGAAAGAAAGAAAGAAAAAAGAAAGAAAGAAAGAAAGAAAGAAAGAAAGAAATTATATCGGAATGAAAAAAGGGTGGAAAGAGGGAAAAGTGCTGAGAAAGAAAGAAAGAAAGAAAGAAAGCTATTCATCGATGTATATTGCCAAATAGTTGATGAGCAATCTTTTAGAAAAGTAGTCGCGACAGATCAATCAATTGGAGAATTTTATGTAGTAATCGATATGGACTGTGATTTTTCATTGATTCAATGAAAAAAAGATACTGTCTAATTTTATGACATCGGTAAACGTTTCAGAAATTGTTTTACTGATATTTCTAAATTTCCCAAACATTACACACAATCTCATATATTTAAAGAGACTTTATTCCGTAAATTGAGAGCAACAGGGACAAAATATAACGTTAAAAAGGGAAATATTAATGCCTTGCAGCTAAATACGTAAAGATCATTTCACGCTGTATTCAACAAACGTTTTAACATCAAACAGATACATAAATTTAATTATCTGTGTTCTATAGTAACAGGCATCAGAAAGCATTGCACGATAATCTGAAAGTGCTCAGGAATAGCAAAAGAGTCTTTTCACAAACTAAGCTTTAAGAAATTTCGATTTGGGATATTTTCAGCATCTTCTTTTCTTTCTTTCTTTCTTTCTTTCTTTCTTTCTTTCTTTCTATTCATTTCCAGTTTTCTTACGATTTCTCATTCTTTCATTTTCGTCTTATTTCTCTCTCTTTACTCTTATCGATGTTACCTCTCTTTTCTTTTCAATTCTTTCTCTTGTCTTCTCTTCTTCTCTGTTTTTATAGCCGCTGCTTTGTCGAATAGACTCCCGAGAGAATGATTCCCCGACCATTACAATCTTTATCTATCCTACATATCCTCATATCTATAATTCTTACGTCGAACATTTTTCAGAAACACTCTACCTCCAGTGGCTTTTGAGCCTTGTATTGCGTGAGCATATAGCACAAAAAAGAGTTTGGAAAATGTCAATAGTAATGAAGAAAATAGTACTGAACTGTTATGTAAAAACTATCTCCTCCATTCTGGACAATTTCCTCAAAAATGAAAAAAAGATCTGTAACAGCGACTGTGATGTGTTTCGACCAACAAATGCAGAGATTACAATCGACAGAACATTGACTCGTTCATTTTTTTTACGGTTTAACAACACTTTACAGGTTATTAAAAGCAAGAAAATGTTTTTCAATTGTAAGATTTTTTTTATTATTTGGAGATTAAATGATCTAGATATATAAGTCTGATTCACACAATGCTAGAGGGAGAAGAGGTGGATTCAATTGGATAAATGGATTTAATAAAACAAAAACATTGCTTAAGATTTACAAAGTGGAGAACCATAAACTCATGCGTGCTGAAGATACACGGTTCATAAAAACGAAGAAATAATGAAAATTCTTTATTTCAAATATTCAGAAAATAAAAACCGACAACTGGAACTTGAACTCCCAAAGAAAATCCAGATTTTTTAATTCCTTCACAGCCATTATACCACCCACATCCAGCTTACCTTTTCACAAGGGTAGCACGATGGTATTCAATTCAAATCGATTACCACCCGCACATCTCAGTCACCTATCTCGACGTTTTTAACTTTGATGACTTCTACGACTTGGGTGAACTTAAACCTGGGTTTGAACGTACGTTGACGTTACAAAATTAAACCAAGTAGAAAGAATAATATATGAGTTAATGGACCAGTTGAAATCCGTTCTCGATATATTTAAATAACCCATTGTTTCCTTCCCACATAATGAGGAAAAAAGAGAAACAAGAAAATTTGATTCCTGCACGAAATGATGCTATTCATGGATTACTATGTCCCTGTCCTGTCATTCCTGCACGAAATTGCGCTGGGGCCTTAGGTATTGCCGATAGATGACCATACGCCAGAAACGATATAAAGTGTAAGAATTGTTCCAGAGATACAGAAGCACATATATCGATCTCTGTATTAAATAAACCATAACTTTTTTGTCTGCTATTGAGAAAAATTTCAACCACCTGAGAACTTCAAAGGTGTAGCCATGATAACCATCTACATAAACAAAGTGGAACTATCACAGGCTGTTATGCTACTATTTCTTGCAAATCGCGCGTGAGGGATTCATCCAGGGAAACGAGTCACAAAAACTAGAGTGTATCATGTTCCTCTTGAGAGCAAGTGTCGATTTCGAGTGAACCGTGATACAACAAAAACGTTTTTCATCCATGACAAATCTAGGTAAATACGAGGAGCAAAACAACGGTTTACACGTCACTTTTATTGATTCGATAAACGCTTTTGACAGCGTAAGGATCACGGGTTTTAAAAGGCAAATTAAATTTATATACATACATACATATATATATATATATATATATATATATATATATATATATATATATATATATAGAGAGAGAGAGAGAGAGAGAGAGAGAGAGAGAGAGAAAGAGCAATGGATAAATTGTCATCTAAATTATGCAAAACTGAAAATAACACTGACGACTCATTTTAACCGATATATTTACCAAAATTACACAAAAATATCTTGAAATACGAAAGAGTACATTTATTCAATAAAATCATCATAGGCTTCAACCACGGCCTTAAGATATCTTCTCTTGCAACTTTTCTGTGCGGTCTCCTTGAATTCTCTCGTAATCTTTGCCTTCAGTTCATCTTTTGTGTTACAAGGAATTTTATTGGTCTCTCGCTTAACTGTGTCACATACGTAATGATCAAGAAGAGGTTACAGTCTGGAGAGTTAGGTGGCCAGGTGTAAGGGGTGATGTGGTCACAGGAATTGTCTGACAGACATGACTGGGTTCTCCTACATGTGTGGCATGATGCAGAGTTCTGTTGAAATTACACATCCACATAGAGTAGTGGGGGCGAGGGAATTTTAAATGCGCTTGTGCAATCACATTAACGTAAAAATCACTTTAGTTCGATGAAGTCCCATAGAACGGAACCCGTCACACGAAAATCTTTTTCCACTTTGTCATAGATTTTCCTCAAATTGTCTTTGATATATATAAAAATGGATATATCGTTTACCTATATATGGATATATCGTTTACCCATATATGTATATGTGTTTGCATATATGTGTATGTGTGCGTGTATGTGTAATGTGAATTTCAACTTGTCTGATAACATATTTGATCGCTTTAGATTGTATTCAATTCAAAAGTTGTTCACTATATTTTAGATGAATGCATATAATGGAATCATGTATGTTTTTAATTTCAGATTTAGGAAGATTGCCACGGGTCTTAAGAACGACAAAATCTTCAAAGAAAATAAACAGTTTTTGAGAGATGGGAACAAATCTGAAAATTGTGTGAAAGCTGAACAGAGATAATCGAAAAAAAATTTGAAAATATTGTCAAGATAAGAACAAGAATGTTACAAAAAAAAGTTCAAAAAAGTTAAAATATTAATAAGCAAAAAAAGTGAATAAATCAATAAGAAAATATTAGAAAAATCTTGGGTTGTGGATGGAAATAGAGCGAAAACTTGAAGAACATTGAGAACATTGGCGAAAAATATGATAGCACTGAATAATAATAATAATAATAATAATAATGTTTCAACATCTTTAAGTAGACCATAGCTGACATTAAGCGAATGGATGCCAAAACGAGAAAGTTTCTCACCTGCCACCGCATGCATCATCCCAAATCTGAGTTTGATCATCTATACATGCCCAGATCCGAAGGAGGTAGAGGATTTGTTCAACTAGAACTGTGTTACAAAACTACAACAATTGGACTTCAAAGATAAATGGAAACTACAGAAGACTGGATGATGACATGCGTCAGATAAAATAAAAGAAGTCAGAAACTTTATTCAGAAATAAAGGAAGCCAACAAGTTCAAAATGGAGTTTCAAATGGTAGAAGAAATACAAGTAAAGCATAATACACCGACTGAAGCTGCAAAATATATTTTTAAAAAAGCAAGCAAAATCAAATGCAACCGACCAGATACAGAAACGATGGCAAGGTAAACTGCTTCATGTGCAATACTCTGCCCGTACCAAACAAGGTTATGTAGACAAGCCCCGTACCCCTCAGTGGCTACGTAGTGCGGAGTTAAGAGCTGAAGGCGAAGTTTTTATTCTTTCTGCACACAACCAATGCTTATTAACTAGAAATTATCAAGGGCACATAATAAAATATTGCGTTAGCTGAAAATGCAAATTCTGTGATAAATATCCAGAAAAATTGACCATCTTGTATCAGGTTGCACGGTACTGGCACCACTGAATGTAAAAAAACGGCATGACACAATGGGCCAATATCTGCACTGGAAAATCTATCTGTAACTTCTACGGAAAGGAAACTGCAAGAAATTGATATGAACACCACCCAGACCCGGTAACAGAGATAGGACCTGTTACAAGTTTAGGGGACTACGCAATACACACAGGCAGAACAATCAAAGCTAATCGCCCAGACATCGTTATTAGAGACCTCAAACAAAAAAGTGCCTCATTATAGATATGGCAGTCCCTGCAGACTGAAATTTATCTTTGAAGATCTTGAAAAAGCTATCAAAATACAAGGACCTTGAAATCAAAATCTCAAAAAATGTGGCATATGGGAACATCAACAATTCTTGTTGTAGTTGGAGCCCTCGGATCAGTTGTAAAAGATTCGTGTGGAAAATGTCATGATGCCATTTGTAAACTTACGTCTCTAATCGGGACCCAAAAAGAAATAAGTACACACCAGAAATCAAAGGAATAATAATAATAATAATAATAATAATTTCTCTGAAGCTACACCAGGCATGGTCCACACGTTGGTGATAACATGTAAATTTTTTATCTTGGTGAATCAAGATGGGATAAATTTCATATCTCGTTAAGTCACATAGATTTGCTTGTTAGTTGTCTGACTATAACCAGTTGACACCTGACCTTAACCAGCTGAATCACTGTGTATCTCTGTTCATGAGCAACAACAATGGAGGAAGATCATGGCCGGATGTTGTGACTTTTGTTTTTTTCTTTTAAGTTTAACTAATGAGTTACCCAAGGCGACTTGAGAAATATGTCTAGATACTTGGGAACACTCTCAATCGGAGACTGTCTAAGCGAATTGTGTAAAAAAAAAATGTAAATTTATTTCTAACTGGGTAACACATGCGAGGTTATCTTCTTCCTCTTTTTCTTTTTTGTGTCGTGACACTTCAGAATATAAGCGATCATAGCCCTCCCTATTTTCTTGTCCTTTGTAACTCTTTTTTTTTTTTTTTTTATATTCCCAAAAACTGCTCCGTCATTCATTCACGCAAACTCGCCAGTTACCTAATGCGTAGTTTTTCTCTCTCCAACTTGTCTTCAATCTGTCCTATGTGTATCAAATTTTCCAAGCCATTTTTCCTCATTATTTTCCCTAGAAATTTCAACTGTCTCTTCCGGATGTTAAGTATAAGTTTCCTTTTTATTTCCATTGTCTATAGAATTTCGTCGTTGCTTACATGTTTGGCCTATGGTACTATGTGTATTATGATATTATCAATAGTATTAATCTCTGTGTTATTATGCGTATTATAGTAATATCTACGGTATTATAGGCTGCTTTAATCAAAACCTGTTACCATATCGCATTCATTTGGCTATTATGTATTCTGGCCGTGTTCATAATTAATGTCATTAATGGTTGACCGTATTCAATGTACTGGCTGTATTGGGAAATTAAAAATATATCTACTTTCAGCAAATTTTAAACTATCTACAACAATACATACATACCAGCACTTATAGCAGTATAGTTTTTAAAAAAGATCTTTGAAAATTGCAAATGGTTTCTACACTCATTAAAACCGGAATAGAAAATACATGGTCGTTCGAAAGTCTTTTCATCCCTATATAATATTCTTTTCTATTTCAAATGGCTGACAGGATCTCTTACAGTTTGGAAGAGAGGCTGATTGCAATTGTATAGACACATGAACTGAATCCAGTACATATACCTTGTATGACTTCTTTTATTGTTCTCATTGCGTTTTATAGGGGGTGACAAGATTTTCGGACCACCCTGTACATGTTCGTAAGCAAGAAGAATATAATAAAAGTACTTATCAAAATTACTTCATCAGTTCAGTAAGTAACTGATTCCACTTACTTGGCTCTCTCTTTAGAGGAACTAGACCACACCAAAAGTGGGGTACTGCTGCCAAATCTGAGCTAGAGATGCCCAGTTCGAAATTTACAATTTTAATAGATTTCAAAAGCGTCTACGAGGCCTTGTGCGTGATGAATCATTTCCTACTCGACAACCCCTTTCCCTCAAGCCAAACATCGAAAGCATCTATCGCTCTTTCCATGGCAAATGTCTTTAGTTCCACAAGTCCAGACTTTCAGAACTGGAACCGCCCACGTGTTCCATTAATTATATGGACGTTTCATTCGGACAGCTTCTCCCCAAAATCGCTACTTTTGGAAAACACTCCCGAGAGGGTGCTTCTTCGAGCAATACAATATTTTCCTCTTCAAATAAAGGCTTAAACTTTATTTATCATACATATTCTCATAAACTCCACTTCTTACCTCTTGCTTTTAGGCTTATACAATAATGTCTTTCTGTAACACTTTTCCATTGAGTGACACTTGGGCTTTATATTTAGTTGCAAACCCAATTAAAAATTAAAGAGGACTAATTGCCTAAATATACAATTATATATAAGTCGGGGAAGATATAAGGGGTGCTGAAAAATTCTCACCTCATGCAACTTCCCATAATCTGACCTACATTAGATTATCTTTTTAGACTTTCATTCTATTTCATTTCTCTTACTATTTCTTCATTCCCTCTCTTTTTTTCGTACGTTCTTGTTCAACAGGATCAAGGTTTTGATTTTTTTTTTTTTGCCTTTCTTTGGCATTATAAAGTGCCTGTCATGACAAATCGGTTTCATTTCGTTCTCAATATTGAGGTTTTTACAAGTTGTACATTTTTCATTTCGTTCAGATCAGCAGGAAGATAGAGAAAGTGACTCGATGTTCGATAATAATGTGAAGTTAGACTTGGAAAAACAACAGCCACTCTTTTGTTTTTACTTTCGTTTCTTTTCAAAGAAAAGTAAAAACAACGTCTAGTATTTTTCTACTATATTATCTTCCATCTTTTTCAATGCCGTTGCTATGAATCTTTCCGACACAATGTATTCAAGTGGAATTCTTCTAACAGGCTTTCACTAAAAAAGACTTTGACCATTTATTAAATCATAATTTCTTGTATGTTTTTCATGTTTTCAAATATTGTTCTTACCTGACATGAAACTAAATTGGACACTGCTTTTCTGAATACCGTAAATTGATCCGTACAAAAGTCGAATTTTACGACCTAAAAATCTTTCCAAAACCAGGGGTCCCATTTGAATGGCGGGTAAAAAATGCAAACCTTTACCACCGAGTGTAAAGTAGAACGAAATTCTTAACAATGACTGTACACAATTTACCGTAACCCCAGGGTTTGCACAGAAATTAATATAAAATAAAAAAATAGTAACACAAATTTAGTATAAATATTCGTTAAATTATACCAATAGAATATACGATGCTTAGCGGTGTGTGTTGTAAGTTATGTGCTATACAAGTCATATAGAAACATATTACTGTTTGTGTCTCAATATACAGGTAAATGTTGCGACCTTATGTAACTTTGGTACGGCTTATATATCCTAACTTTATTTACTGACAGGCCTAAGTTTTGGGCCACTAGTAGCCTACTGTATTTTGGCTGTCGACTTATGCAGTTGATATAGGCCTAACACAGAATTTTGAGCTAAAGATTTTTAGGTCGACTTGTACGCCACAATCTACTCTACACGTCTCCCCAAGAATCTGAGGAACTTTCTTGGCACATACCTAACAAAATTTTAATCTCTTTTCAATTCTATTGACTTTTCAAAGTTCCTCCCAAACCTTTTTTACGGGTACGACCTCCGATTTAAAATGAGTCGCCATTCTTTCTTATTATTTTCTTTCACTACATCTTTTATTTATTCTTTAGCTCAGAAGTTCTGTAAATCATTTCTTTCTCCTTTTTTTTTCTCCTTCAGAAGATGCTTTCATAAATGATACCTGCATTATCTTCACTACACGTACGTTTCTGAGGTTCAAGTCAGTGGTTCTACACAAAGTGTAATAGCTTGCCTCAAAGACCTGACCTCCAAGATGGTTGATCAGAACTTGTTTTAAAGTACTATCTCAATAGAACTGAGATATTCTTTATTTTATGATCTCATTTAAAATATTAGAACATGTTCAATGGTGATTTTAAGAAGCCAGGCATACGAAATCCATGTAGATAATGAAAAGAATTATTTTTGGTTCTCTCTTTCTAACAAAAAATTCACTCAATACGTTTATTGTTAGGGGAACAAAGGTTCTGTGAATTATTTCAGGGAAATGGATCCATTAAGTTTTTGTTTTAAAATTCTGCTCCTGAAAATCATGACAATAGCCTAGCTGATTAAAGCGTTGCTTCGCGAATAAGATAGCACCTGTGACTTCCATAACTGTGTTGTACAAACTCAAGCGCAGTGGAAATTGAAAACATAGGAAAATAAACGAAAGCTAGTAGAGGTTTTTAATCGGATGTTTTCTGTTAATAACAAGTAATATATTATTTATGTCATTTACATTGCGACTACTATCCTCATCTTTGTTTTTATTATCACAACGTTTCAACCAAGACAATAGCCAAGGTGCAATAGCGTAGAGGATTTAACGTATTGGTTCGTGAATTTGGAGACATAATAATTGTGAGTTCAATCCTTGGTCTGGGTAGTGTGTACTTGGGCTCAGTGAAAACAGGCAAAGTAATTGTGAGTTCAATCCCTAGACTTTACTACAAAATACAAGACGAGGTATAAATAGACACGGTCAGCATAAAGAAAACAAGCTACACCACGCAGAAAAAAAGACTTCTAGTCCAAAGTCCCTAATTGTTACCCGAAGGGATAGTCACCTGAAGAATGCCGGAAGTCACAACTGCCGGCCGAAACGTTGTAGCAATAACAAAGATGAAGTTATTAGTTGCAATGTAAATAATATAATTAATATCTCTCTTTTCTTCTTCTCTTTTTAATTCTTTTTAAACAGAGAATGTAATAACAACCAGACTTGATCAAGAAGACCTACAATAGAAAAAATATGCCACCCCCGACCCCATATGAAGACAGAAAAAAACCATCGTGGCGATGCCTTTTCACAACTCACTGCACAAGCTGTGATGACATCCAAGGTCGGCTGCATATGCGTATACACCCGGCTCGCTATATTCACAGGTTTGTGTTAGTGGTGTTGATCGAAGTCAACAAAGAATGACGACAAATAGCAAACAATATGATTCCTCACTTAATCGGCAGTCTTTCTTCGTCTTAGAGAAAGTGAATGGCAATCTTACTAATTTCTGATCACGGAGAAAGTGTCCTACATTCTCTGCCGGTGATTTCGACGAGTTTTGACTCCTCACTGCTCGTCCCTTCCCTCACTGACCGCCGATTTCCTGCCTCTTTCTCCTTATATGGCTACCCCTATCTGTCCACTTGTGTTCCGAAAAATGAGACCACCCATTCACCTTTTGGGTGGTCATTTTTTTCAAAGGTCTCTACTTTTATGATTATCTAAAATCACTAACAAAATGTTATGCTTTCCAATTCAAATCCGGGCTGGAGACAGAATTTCTGAAAACACTAGTCATTAAATTGACTGAAAGATGGGCTGGAGACATGATTCCAAAGAAACTCTGGTGATTAAATTGACTTAAAAGAAAAAAGAATCTATCTATCGCTTAAATATGTGTGAGAAATTGTATTGGTACACCATTACTGATAGAGGTTCGATTTCTGTCGGGAAGCATACATTTCTGTAATAAAACATCTCGGTCAAGGCCGATTGTTATTAATGTCACTGTGCAAGAAAATAAAACTCAAACACGTTGTACCCACTAAAAATAACGTTTAAAGTAACAACATAGATAGTTTTTGACAAATCCTCATCCAATTTGAATATCCAATATTGCAGCACATACACAAACACACACATATATTTATTTCGTTCTGACCTGAGGAAGTGGATCTAAAGATGGCGAAACGCAGAATCAAGTCAATAAAACAAATTTCCATTTGTCAAAATTTTTCAAAATTGTCTGGATTCTATATTCTATTTATACAAATATTGTCGACACAGAAAGCACAAAGATATGCCTAAAATATATGAATCTTTTACTTTCGACCGTTTCTGAGAAATTCGTAGGGATTTATCTTAAATTTAATACAGAAGAAGTAGTAGAATATTATAAACAAATTTCGACATAACAAGAGAAAACAAAAGAAAACAACATAAATTGAAATAACGGCTTTTATACAAATGTCTGACAATTTTTGTTCTTTCATCCCGACCGAGGGACGCCTTTTTAGCGAAAAAGTAATAACGATTTAATATTAGAGCGCGCACACACACATACACACAAAGACACACACACAGAGATACACAAAGAGATATTTCTTTCGTTCTGATCTGAGGAAGATTTGGCGAAACGAGTAACCAAATCAATAACACAGTTTTCCATTTGTCAAAATTTATCAAACTTTGTCTGGATTATATATCCTATCTATAGATAGATAGATAGATAGATAGATAGATAGATAGATAGATAGATAGATAGACTTTAATCCTAATTCCATCCCCCCTGTACCTTAGCAGCTTATTCGACAAAGTGCGATAGATGTCACATAGAAATACGCATATTGACACGCTGTGTCTTTTTTGTTATCTGTCAGTCATGTCACCCCAGACAACTAATCCCAGAAGATTCAATTCGGATTTTGATTTCTTAGCTTTTTATTTCGCCAGCTTCAGACTTTCGTTCACATGTTTGCAATTTAGGGTTGTGAAGCGATTCTTTTTTTTAAATCTGTTTAGATGCCTGTGTTGCCTTTCTCCGAACATCATCGAATAATGTTGCCATTTCTCGAACACACCATGATTATGGTTGGCGTATGACTTAGTCTTCACTCTCTAAATAGAACATTGACTCACAACTGTTCGGATGGTGCCTCGACTTTATGAATTTAAGCGCAGTATGAGATTGGCAAAAAAGTTTCAGCAGTTTACATTTGAATTGGTCCCCAAGTTCTTTGCTAAGTTTCTTTTCTCGCACTACTCGCTTGCGGAACGCTCTTCCAAGCCAGATTTGATGCAGACAACTTTGGTCTTCCAAAATTTAAATCCATTATCAAATGTAATCTACTGTATTCCTCTTCTATTATTCTCGCTCCTTAATGTTTCTGTTTTCTAATTCTTTCACTCTAGAACACCTTGTGTTTTAGCGCCTTTACTGATTTGCTTAAGGTAAATTCGATTATAAAAAAATATGAGATAATAACTTCTCGTTTACATTAGAATCTTTAACAAAAGTCTCAACTTCCGAATTATAACAGATGACTTTTGACTTATTATTCCATTTTTTTTTTAATTATTTTAAGATGAGATTCCTGCCACTCCGAGAAACTAAAGGTCCCAGTAAATCCCTAATTCATCTTTGGAACCAAAATTCTAGGATAGTAAATCTATTTCTTATGATAACCTTATTTCTCACCAACTTCCTGAATCGGTCGACCTAATTGCTGTGTAATGGCTGGCAAATTGTTCCCGAGTATGCCTGCCTCTGTTAAGGTCGCTTCAGAACATTTGTATTTCTTCAACATCCTCAGAACTAACCTGTGGTTTAGACAACAACTACGCTTAACGGATTTGAGTTACAGTTTCCGGAAGAGAGCGAATAATCTGGCGTGATGAATAGTTGAACAAAGCGAGTACGCCCAAATCCTCGGTCACGATGACTTGCGATATCGTGCTCGTACCTCTATCGACGGCTACCAAACAGCTTAAAAACAATTTAACCCTATTTCACTTAAAAGCTTACTAGTCGATTTCCGACGACTTCGAAACAATTTTACTCAATATCCCGCACAAGACTTGGCTCAAATAGTGGTATGGTTTTCGCAGACTTCCTAATGTTCGGATACTCCCTAATGTTCGGACACTCTTCATGCCGATATTATCAAGAAGTAAATTAGCTACTTGACAAATCGGACATACCGAGATTCGAACACGTTCTAACCACACGGCCACAGACTTTATTTGTAGAAAATCCTTAGACAGAAAATGATAATTAAACCAGAAATTAATCAATTACAGATATTGTTTTATCGACCCATTTTTATGTTACTGTTTTTAAATATCTCTTCATAGAGATTCATTAATTCGGTCGGGGTTTATTTTAGTTATATAAATCAAAAGGAGACCGTGACGCCTCACAACGAATGAGTAATGGATGACCTTTAGTATTTAACCCCAGTGTTCAGTCATCATAGAGGGAAGATATCATTCAAACACGAAAATATGTCATCCGGGCTAATGTCAAAGGTTATGTTACCAGGTTAAACTAACTGATGAAACTATACTCAGTATCACCTAAACAAAAGCATCGAATTCTTTGTTTCAATCCCTCAATAAATAACGAGACGCTAATACATTCATTGATTCTGAATCGGGAGGGAGGGGCAGATACAGAGGATTTGTTTTTCAACACCGACTTGAGTGTCGTTTCAATTTGACAAAGGGTCTTAACCTTTGAGATCGAATGGGTTTTCTTAGAAGGGATTGATTGATTTGTTTGTTTTACGTCATATCAACATCCTGTGTGTCATTTAATGACGACATATAATTTTCCTGGAAGCTTTAAAGTAATAAAAATCTGATATATGTTATTCTGCTTTCACAATTGAATACATGGTAGATAATACTCAGATTTTATGCATATACATGTTTGTGTGGACATATTTACTAGAGGTGGTGATAGGTGTATTTTATGTTGTAGCTTTGTTGAAGTAATATTTTGGAATACAATTTGATTAAAGAAATTGTAGGATATTATAGTGATGTTCTAAGCCCGGCTTAGATGTGGCTTAAGACCGAAAGTATGGGGCACCCAGTGAGGATCGAACTCACTGCTAAGTCGTAAATGATCTAGCAAGACAAGCTTTCTAACCATTACATCACGTCAAGGTGCCCAATTGTAGGATATTATATGGACTAATGTCGTGAAAGAGTTCTTTCTGGTTGGTTACTTGGTTCGTTCATATTTGTTTGGCGACATATCAACCTCTATGATTTATGTAATTCCGAAACCTAAATATTTTACACGTAATTTTATGCTTTCAACTACATATAATATTGTACATAACTTTATACTTCCAGAGTCAAAGTAGCTTTTTTAGATATATATTTGGTAGATCATAAAATGTATTGTTGGTTATTTTGCTATAAAAATATATTTTTATATTTTTTTTAGTCTTGCATTGATTATCATTTTGATTTAAAAATTATATTGTTGGTCATTTTATTAAAAGAATGTAGTTGATTTTTGTTTGGTGGTTCGCTATTTGCCCATATCTAGGACCCTAACAGGTTCTACCACTCGAGTCAGAGACAAAAAATAATTCCCGCAACGCAAAGTCTCCAATCTCCCGACCAGAGGCCTTGCTACCGGATCTGGTTTATCATCATACCCATGAGAGTCTTAGAAAGGACACACGTATATCGTATGGAGTGGTTATCTTTCCGCTTCTATAAACTTTCTTTCACTTCATCTATAATGATAGAAAAGAAAAAGATATATATATATATATATATATATATATATATATATATATATATACATTCTATCGGACAAGAAAATAACTCTATGCGCCTTCTCAGCTGATATGAAGCGGCAAGAATATATTGAATCTATTGCTATGTCAGCTGCTAAGAAAGTCAGTTTATTATGTCGTGCGAAACCAGAATCGATTTTGCATATCTGTAAGTCTACCATTATCCCCCATGCTTAGAATATTTTGCTACATATGGTCCGAGTTGAGATCAAGTTAACTGCTTGGCGCATTTGATCAGTTTATTAAAAAAAATTGTTCATGGCGTAGACAACGATTCATTTTGAAGAAAATAACAACTGGGCCCAAGAATGCATTTTAGACATTGTGATATTCTATAAGAAAACACAGGGGAAATGGATGACGAATATGTTTTCTGTCGAAGTGGAATATAACTTTTTTTTTTTATCACCAACTATGCTTAACATCAGGTAGAGACAGTTGAAATGTCTGGGACACATAATGAGAAAAGAGTACTGCTTACAGGACAGATTAAAAGAAAGTGAACCAGAGGAAAGCAAAGCACAACCTGCCTGGCGAGCTTGGGCGAATGGAGGGCTGACCCGGATTTGGGAGTGATGATAAGATGACAAAAGGTATTAAGATCTACAAAAGATATGAAATTGTGAAGAACCATGATCGCCGACGTCCTGAACAGATTCAGCACATAGAAGAACAAGATAACAGACCAAAAAATAATGCTATTTTACCAATATATGAAATGAAATAAAATATTAAGAGGTGTATGCCTGAATGATACCATATTTACATTATTCAGACTATTGTCCTCATCTTTGTCGCCATATTTATTACAACGTTTCGGCCGTTGTACACTCCGGCCTTCTTCAGGTGGTTGGAATGTTGAACTGAACTCTTTATTTCGCTCACTAGGGTAGAATGTTCTCGTTCCACGTGCCATGTTTAATGGATGTCAGTTATCAGTTATTTCCTGTTAATTCCCTTCTCCACTGTCTTAACCGGGTATTGAACTCACAGACTTTGTGTCCTGTTACTGGATCTAAACAACGCCTCTATCCACTGTGCTATGTGTCCTTGAGGATAACTGACATCCATTCAACATGGCACGTGGAACTAGAACATTCTACCCCAGTAAGCGAAATAAAGGGTTTAGTTCGCCATTCCAACCACCTGAAGAAGGCAGGAGCGTACAACGGCCGAAACTTTGTAATCAATATGGCGACAAAGATGAGGACAATAGTCCGAATAATGTAAATAGTGTACATAATATCTCATCTCAGAAATATAGACAGATACTGAAAGGCCGAAACATTGTGATAAATATGGCAACAAAGATGAGGACAATAGTCCGAATAATGTAAATAGTATACATAATACCTCATCTCAGAAATATAGACACATAATGAATGATATAATTTCACATTTTGACAGAGAATAAACAATGTCTGGTGATAGTGTGTGGTATTACCGGTGTAGCTTAGGTTAGTGGCAATGATGATGAATAATTCGGAATATAGAACCGTTTATTGCAACCGTATTTTTACTGATTTATACCCAATAAGCTCTGTTTGGCTAAAATATTGTGACATTGAGGCCAACTGTCTGAAAAGATAAATCCATTGGAAACATATCGTAACATATCATATAACATATGATCATAGGTTTATCAATGAAACGATTCGCTATTTTCTGCCTGTACCACATTTCGAACTCTTTTCTTTGTCTTTTTTTTTTTTTTTGAGTTTCTGTACATTTTTCAAGCCGATCTATCCACCCCCGCCACCGCGAGTTGGCAGGTTGTTAGTAGCTTTTATCAAGCAATCACGAGAGCTTCCTATTTGCCCATTGTGACTATCAATTGACTGTTTCCAAACAGTTTCGACTAGCAAATTTTATTGAGAAGATTTCAGTTTTCAGACACTTGACAACAGCACAGCGCTCTTAAATAGCCTTCCCAGGACGAAGTTACCTCCTTGACTAATTGAATATAGTGACATTAGAACCGGGGTCTCATGTTCTAGCCATTCGGCCACGAGACAACTGAGAAGTGGTTTTATTTAGCATTGATGGATTCGGTAAATTCCTGAATCCAATTCAGAAAAATGTTATTGGAAAATCCGAAAATTAACTTAATATAAATATTCGCATACATTCGTACCTCAGTATTACGGAGCTCCCCGTAAGGAATATCGGAAGCAACGCGCAAAATATGGAGCAGCCATCTCAGTTTGTAAGTCACGTGTGCTACAGACAGAGTTGTAGCAACACTGGATACAAGCAGCTGGTTCGCGAGCTAATCGCTAGATGACAGATCGCCAGATTGTTTACATCTGTGTAACCACACGTGTAGCTTGTTTCGGTGTGGGTTTCCCATCCTCTTTTTATATTCATCATTTTCTAAAGCCATGACTACTGGTGGGTGGGGGGGGTAGATTAGAACAGCGGGATAGGGGGAATTTAACAGCAGCACAAAATGGAGTATATTTATAATCTCCATCAGATGTCAGATTTGATTGTGTGCCTGATTAAATGTACGCTACTATGTTATTCCTCTTTCTTTCGTAATGTCATTGTTGATATTTGCTTAGTGTCGGTAACTATGGAAAATCAACATTATCGAGCCGATGTTTTCTCCGCTAAAAACAGGGTGTGTGTGTGTGTGTGTGTGTGTGTGTGTGTGTGTGTGTGTGTGTGTGTGTGTGTGTGTGTGTGTGTTATTAGTTCGTTAGAACTCGTTATTATTTTTGTATATGTATGTCCATGATATCGAATATATGAACTAAAATTCTTTCCAAAAATGGAGGAAATATCATTAAAGCTCTAAATTATAAAAAAAAAACGAAAAAAAATGATAACAGGTTAACAGATTTCTGAGAAATCTCATCTAAGTTAGAGTGTGTTTGCGTGTCTAAGTATATTTGTAAGTTTTACATGTGTCATTGTGTGTATGTATCCGCATGTGAGTTTGTGCTCCTGTTTCTTCATATGAGTGTCTAAATAGTACTTATTATGTGTTTGTTTGAATGAGATGCTTAAAGTTCAAAGAAAAATTTCCATATATCGATTTATTAGAACAGTTAATTTACAGAAGAAATTCAATTTCCAATTCCAGAAATAATCTTTATATTGCCAAAACTCAATCGTACCTGGAATATATTAACATAAAGTCGAGACAAACTCCATTTCATGTAAAACATGAAATTAATTAACTTTTTTTTTAATTAACAAGATGATTGCTTTTGGGTATTTAATCCTTTTTATCTGATTTATTTAATTAATTTTGAAAGAAAGAAAGAAAGAAAGAAAGAAAGAAAGAAAGAAAGAAAATTAAGGCAAGATGAAAAAGATATAGTCTAAATTTTGACTATAGCTGCACTGAAAATATACTACAAATTGTATGGAAAAACAACAGAAACAAACACCACATCCCACCTATAACTAAAAAGTAATGTCCGAATGCACACTATATGTGACATATCTACAAACCATTGTAATATACCAAGCTTAACTAACATGCAAAGGAAAACCATCAAAGATATATTCGATTAACAGAAAGTATCTCGAAACGGAAACGATACTAAAAGAAAACATCATTTAAACGCAAAAAATAGACAAACCATACAACACTCCCAAAACACATATGGAACGTCAAATATACAAACCAAAACACTGCAAAATTGACAGAAAATAAGAAAAACAGCATGAAATTACAATACATGTATTCCTTGTCTAGAAAACGAAATAACCTTAATCCCCTTTCCAGACAATATAAACACATTAAGAAAATTCAATTAATTAAAACACATGCAAACACAAGAACAAATTTCTACTAAAAATACATCAGAACTCAAAAAGTCAAACGCTAAATAAAGTCAAGTAAACTTTATTTCAAATAGAAAACTTTACAAAGTATGAAAATGAATTAAATTGAATTAAATTAAATTAAGAATAAATTGATAAAAATAAGTATTTGTAAAACTATATATATAGAGTTTTATAATATATATGTGTTTGTGTGTGTATGTGTGTGTGACTGTGATAACGTAACATATTTAGTCTGCTGAGATCCTAAAGGACTTCACGCGAAATTTTTTTTCCACTTTGTCAAACACTGTTCCCATAATTTTTTTCTTTATATATATATATATATATAGTCAATTCGTATTTAGTTATCTTTATTTATTATAACAAAAAGAATGTACATAGATTAATGTGCGAAAGTGTGTATATGTGTATATATATATCCAACGCAGTCTCTTCCTATTTGTAAATTTGCTTATACACAGAGGTACCTGGTTAAATATCCATATGTTAGAATTAACCCTGTGTGGAAGTATTTTCTTGTATTGAAGAAAATCATTTGAAAAATCTTTCCCTCGTAAAAAAAAGGCGGTCTGAGATGAACTTACAGGTTGTTGATGGAATAAATCTTAAAAGAAACGAAAAAAAAATGAACATAATATATTTGTTCGAATAGCTTCCCAGTTGTGTCCGGAAGACATCTTCCATGAAGCAAAGAAAAAAATTTGAAATATCTCAATTCGAAAAATATACTTATCCAATTTCCCTGAACTGTTGATGTACTAAAAAAAGCTACATCACAGCCACTGTATGAGAGCGGCCCCAGCACCACACCCCCCTCCGTCTAAGAAGGATTATCTGCGAAGGATTGTTTTTTTTTGGGGGGGGGGGGGGTTTTTTTTTTTTTTTGTTTTCTGACAATGGTTCTCTTCACCCAGATCACTTCAACAATACTTTTCGATTGTTGCAGTGGGTATCTCGGACTTTACAAGTATGTTTTATGTTTTTACTTGATTTCTGCATATGTTATAATCTCTCTCTCTCTTGTTTCTAATCTAACACATCTTGAATCATTATTCATACTCCATAACTTGTATTTTTATTCCTTTATTTTTGGTATTTTGACTTGAATTTATAATCTCACTCTTAATTCTCTAAATTTATTTGTTTTATTCACCTATTTAAAATCCCTCCAATTGTATCTGACAATATTATTGTGATTTCTAATCATTATTTGTACTAAGGACTAATTCATGAAACCAACCACCACTCAACCTACTCCATAAACCAATTCACATTGTTCCAAAAATTAAGAAAAACTAAGCTGGTCAGTCTTCTAAAGCTGCTACTACCCAGCCTTTTCCTTTCTCACCATATATATATATATATATATATATATATATATGTATATATCGAGGAGGAATAGGAATTAATACTGGCAAGAGACTGTCAGTCACCATACTGCGTTAATTCCTAGGTCCATCCTGTCTTCATCTCTAAACGCTCTATCTCTGATACAAAGATCTTTTTTTCTTTTCGTTTTACTATTGTTTAGCCAATACAAGGCCCAAGAGCCATACAAGGTAGAGAGATACAAGGAGTGAGCAAGAAGTACATATTAAAAGAATATGTAGAATATATAGCGGTTGACCCTAGACTAAGGTTGTTGTAATCGACGAAGCATCCTTTCGGATTATTCCCCATAATGCAATAGTTCTAATTGAACTTTTTCCTATAAATATAGAATATGCAATAGTTTTAATTGAACTTTTTCTATAAATATAGAAAGTGTTTATATATATTTTTAATTTTCAGCAATTTCTCATGTTGAAGCGGCATTAATCGTTTATCTGGAATACAATATATGAGTGATTTGTCAGAAGAAAATTAAATGATAAACTCGAACAGACGTTTTATTGACGTTTCTCTTTCAGAATGTTATTACGTAAATGTTTTACACTAGAAAAGCTCATTAAATCAAAGAAAATCCTTTGGTGACAGTGTCTATATTTTGCACGGTAATATAGAATTTTTTTTTAAAATGACAGATTTATTTATTTTTTTATTTATTTAATTGTTATTGACAATGTGGAGAAAACTTTTTCATAGACTAAAGATGTACCTTTCATTTTAATTTCAAGTGTTTCCAGATTACGGAGTCACTTTTTTGCAATCATTGTTACATGTAATATATATATATATATATATATATATATATATATATATATATATATTTCATATTCAACAGTTCTTAATTTCGCCTTAATCTGTAATATTTTATTTAATTTACTAATTAAATTCTGGTTGTACCTGATTTTAAGATATTTAAAGATATTTTTGTAGGTACAAAATTTAATGATCGAAATAAAAGTATAAAATTTAATATTACAAGACATATTAAAACAATATTAAATAATAAAAAAACAAAAAAAAAACTCAACAACAAGGGTTGAAGGTTCTGGAGGCACTATACATCGGGTCCCGCAAGCCTTCTTTGTGCAAACAACGTGAGTGTTTGTTGGGACTCGCTGTCATCTGCCTCTAGTTCCTTCTTGCATATACAAACATATATATATATATATATATGCGTATTTTTTTTTTCCACCTATTCACATTGTACATTTCTCTGTTTTAATATTGAATCTCCCGTGGAAGCCTGAATAGCGGGAGCGAAACCGGTTGCTTCCCCCCCCCTTATTGTTGAGTTTTTTTGTTTTTTTTATTTAATATTGTTTTAATATGTCTTGTAATATTAAATTTTATACTTTTATTTCGATCATTAAATTTTGTACCTACAAAATATCTTTAAATATATATATATATATATATATATATATATATATATATGTATATGTGTGTGTGTGTGTGTGTGTGTGTGTGTGTGTGTGTGTGTGTGTGTGTGTGTGTGTGTGTGTGTGCGTGTGTGTGCATGTTGCTTTATAAAATAATTTAATTAATTTTTGAAAAAGTTTTCAAGGTTTCATTAAAATCCGACAATTATTTAATTTAATTTTTGCAAGATTTTCCAAATTAATGTTTTTCAACTGAATATTAAGCGAGCGCTGACGTAAAAAAAAATTTCAAGCCTAAATTTTAAACGTACTAGAAAGGAATAAAAAAAAAAGTAAATAGTTTAAAAATATTTTAGTTTTTCCTTTTATTAATAACATAAACTTTTTCGCGATAAAATTTAGTTTTATTAAATTTGGGGCCATTTTTCATCATGCTATGCTTCTTTTTTCGGCAAATTATTGATTATACCTGAATTATTGGATATACCTATATTATACTTTGGTCGGGTAAATGTTAAGTTAATCTATGGATAAATGGTATTGGTAGTATAAATAAACAGCAGAACCATAATTTAATCTGGACATCCAATTCCCTAATGAACATAATAATTACTTTGGTTTTGCATTATGTTCGCTTTGGGATTTTTTACGAATATTGTTATTAGCGACAATATGATTTTTTTTATAATAGATTAATATTTGAATATTTCTAGAGGAAAAACATTGAATTCAAACCAGCCTGGATAGGGTTGAGCTCCATCAGTATATTTTGCCCAAAACACACCACTGTTGCTACGACTGCAGTTCATGCATTGCCCCTACGGCACGAAGGGGTTAGGGGTACTCGTGATCATTCGAACATGTTTGGCACACGCCAATGGAAATGAGTTCGCACGTACAATATTATTAATAACTATTAATAACTATCGGGTTTATAATTATGGTGCATCTAGTTACAATAAAATAAGTTTATTGAATTGATATTTTTCTTTTGATTTTTGTAAAGATTATTCTTCCATTGGAAGATTTTTATTTGTACGTCGATAACGTTTGTTTTAATGTCATTCATCTTCAGGATATATATGCCTCACATGGTAAGTCCCTTGTATTCTCAGCATCCTTCTGTAGAACCACATTTCTGCTTCTACAAGTCTCTTCTACATCTATGAGGAGATTGTTCAGCACTCAATGTCATATAGGAGGAATGATATTACATAATATTTCAGTACATTTTTCTTTGTTTCTAATGAAATTTTCCTGTTTCTTAATACTATACTTAGCTTTTTGGAAAGGCATCTTTCGGATTTTGGTGTCGCATTTTCTGTCCTCGTAGATATTCAAATTTTTCGTCTTGTTGGATAATGGTATCTCCAATTTGTAAATTTCATGTTGAGCTATTTTTTTTTTTTTTTACTGACAACCATACATTCTGTCTTCTTACAACTGATGTCTAGTCTTTTCTTTTATCTTTTATTTACTTCCTTCCATATGAGTTCCTATCTGGCTCTACTATCGCCATTGCGTCATTTGCATATCTTATGTTAAGATTGTTACCGCCAATAATGGTTCTTAATAAAACTTCTATTTTCCTCAGGATTGTTTCACTGTAAAACTTCAATATGGCCGATGAGAAAACCCATCCTTGTCTTACGGCCTTTTCTATGTTTATGCTTTTGCTGAATTCCTTTTCTATCCGTATGCAGGCGGTTTTCTTCCATTACAAATTCTCGATAATTCTAATAACCTTCCCAAGTAAATCAAGCTTACCTAGCATTAATTATTACAAAACACACTTTGCTGATCTCTATCTCTCTCTCTCTATATATATATATATATATATATATATATATATATATATATATATATATATATATATATATATATATATATATATATATATATATATATATATATATATATATATATATATATATATATATATAGACAGGTTGTTCGGAAGGTCAGTATACACTAATATTTTTATTAGGAGACATGTTTCACTATAGAATACAGGAGGAAAATATGAATGAAAATTATAATGTTGTTAAAATCATTGGGGTGAAATCTGAAATGTAAAAAAATATGATTAAAAAAGATCACAATAACTTTCCGAACACACACACACACATATATATATATATATGCGCGTGTGTGTGTGTGTGTGCGGCATTATGAACTCAAGGAAAGATGAGTTTTTTCGAAGTGCAAAAAATTAAGGTATTTTGAGTTTAACTGAAAAACGGAAATAGTGCTTAAAAGTAATAAAACGATTTAATATAATTAGCAATTATTGTTTATTTTATTTAATTTATTATATATATAAATATTATATTTATTTGAAGTTATATATATATCGTTTATTATTAATCAAAAAGAGAGAAGATAACGCTTGCATTTATATTTTTGAAGTTCAATGCTTTTGAGATGTCAAAAGAAATAACATCACCATTCTTAACTAAAGCTTGATAGACTATTTCCTCAATAATTGTTAAAACATCAGCAGTTGACCGAGAGAAACGAAAGCCATATTGCTTGTCTGACTGAAGGCCCGGTTTTATCAAATGTTAAATTAATTCAACATTATCTAAGACCTGTCGTAGTTTGCTAAAAAGATGTAGAAGGCTAATAGGCCAAGAGTTGGAAAGCTTGAACGGTTCACCTGAGTTCTTAATGACTGGAAGATCAGATAAGGATTTTCAACAAGCAGGAAAGCAAGAGGCAACGCGCCATTTATTATACAATTTAGAGAGAACAGGAACCAGTTCTGAAGCACATGTCTCAAGGACATTTCCAGGTATACATGATTTCCACATGATTTTTGGGGATCTAGATTAGAGATGATAGAGATTGAAGGTATTATATGCATATAATTCAACTCAGTTCTATTTGGAAAGTTAGGCGAGGGTTCTCCAGATGGGTCAAGAATGAAATTTAAAGAGGATTTACAGACGAAACATTCCGTCTTATCAGCAAAGATGTTAATACCTTAAATTGAGTGAAGATAAGAGGAACATGAATTTTTATATCATACATTTTTCAAGAGCCGCCAGTAATCACGAGAGCCAAAGTTGCTAGTTGCAATACGATGCCCCTCATTCACTCAGCAAAGAAAGAAAGACTTACCTCCTTCGAGGTCACGTTAACATTTATTAAGTGCAACAACGAAGGGGCGTCTGCTGTGGTCGGAACCGACATGCAGGTATAGCCGGAAATATTTTTCCTGCAGGCTAGAGTGGTATAACCTTCTAGTGTAGTCAATGGAGAAAACTGGGGTTCGTCTGCTATTTCCGACAAGGAATAAAAGCATTTATGCCGGCTTTGAATCAAGAAGAAACCTGACTGACATAGTTATCAATAGTATGTTTTAAAATATCTATCCAAGGGGTGTCGGGAAGAAAGTCATAAAATGAATCTCAATCAGCAGGCTGGTTACGGAAATCGGTCTTATGATTAGGATAGTATGATTTAATAGTATCAATAGATCCGAGTTGCCGAGAGGACAGTGTTGCGATGCTCGACAAGAGCGAAGAGAGCGGGTAAGGAAGAAATCAAGGAAAGATTTATTAAAGAATTGAGTAGTGACATCAACGATTTGAGTAAAAAACTGTGCAACGAAAAATTGAAACTGTGAATACCTGCAACATGGGTAACATTGGAATTTTTAAGCCATTTGGCATGACTCGCATTAAAGTCACTAAACACAAAAATATCCGCCGATGGATCAAGAGACAACATCGTTTCAATACTGTCAGATATTTTGTCTAATATTTTGGAGCCTTGCGAAGAGGTGAAGAGGTCAGTAAAGGAAAAAGAGATAGCTTGCAGAGTGTAATAAGAATATTCGAAAGCACATAAAAGAGGTGCCAGGGGATTAGAATGACAATTCCATTGCCATCAGAAAATTATCCCGAATGTAAATGCCAAGGCTATGCATATGAATGCTAGAATCTTCTCAGGGGAGAGGAAGATTGCCTGGAACAGAGAATTCATTAGTAGCAATAGAAGAATTTAAATTGGTTTCACAAAGCGCAAAGATATCTGGTGAATGTTCCAAACAAAAAGATTCTACGCTGCATAAGTTGGAACAGATACAATGAATATTAAAGAATGGTTGAGGGCGGTAGGTGATTTTTTTTTACTTGTTTCTCGTATTTCTTTTCATTTTTATTTATCATAAGGGTATTTTTAGGCGAAAAAGAAAAAGGTCAAGCCAATTATCACTATCTATCTATCTTCAAAGTCAACACAAAATAGCCAGGGCGTGGCTGATAACAGAGTATAATGTGGCCTCAGGGTTGCATACTGGGAATATAGTGCAGGGACAACTACCAATGCACGAGATGGCACTAAAGGTTCCCCGATATTATACGACTGTTGATCAGCAGCATCTCTAAGCGCTACCAAAGAGTCCAGGCTCCTTACTACCAGTCGGGATGCAACAGCCAGCGAATTGCCAACCCTGTACCACATAAGGGAAAGTCGCAGCCGGTGATTTGTCAGTTATGGCAGTTAAATCATGATGACCTCCAAAGACTGAACCGGTTAACGATATTCTAAACAGGAAACAAGAGATAATCCTCTACTCCTGTTGAATAAACAGGGAAGAAGTGCGATCCGGACGATAGGCGAGCCTATCTACTCCTATTAACATGATCACAGAAGAGAATGCTAGGCAATTTTAGAAAGGTTGCCGAATCAGGCTTTTGAAACCATCCAGGCTAAAGGAGGTTACTGTGGATTACTGTCACTATGGGGGAATTGAAAAAAAGGCCCAGGGTGAGGAAAGTGTGTCGATTTTGTCCACGTCCTCTACTACTGAGATAGCAACGCTGGTTCGTGTTATTAATGATCGAAATAGACATTTCAAATCAAACGTTCCGATTGGTTCTGTAACAATCTTCTAAGTTGCCAATGTGTTTTACTATTTACATTTTTTTTCTTTTTTTTTTTCCAGGCAAGAGTGTTACTTTCATTTCTTACCATCTTCACTTATCTTCTAAGCTTAATTCTTTTCTGCAATGTTTGCAATCACCAAAATTCTAATAATACCACTTCTCTAGTGAGTTCATTAAATACAGGTACTGAACTGGGAGAAAATAATATTGACAGTAATTAAAATAGAATGCTTACAGGTCCGTGTATGTGTGTATGTGCGTGTATGTGTGTGCGTAAGTGTGCGTGTTTATGTGTGTGTGTATATATAAACTGAGAATAAATAAATCATATATTGCGAAGGCAGCAAAAGAGAAAAAAGTCTTAACCGATTAATTGGCAAGGAATCAATTAGCTAGCATAAACTCGTCAGCATTTCAGGACCTGACCTCCTGACAGATTTGAATTTTCGGGTCTTGGGTGGCAACTTAACCTGAGCGCCACGGAAAAATCCTTCCCTCTTCCTTTCTCGGACAGCAGAAGTTTTAAGTTCTGATGTTGCCAATCAAGTGAAAGAAAAAAAAAAGCGTCATGCTGGAAATTTACTGTCAACACAGATTTTATGATACTTATTTTCAGGCAGATGCACATATTTTTAGCCGATTCGTGCGCCATACGAATAGGCCACCAAGAAAAGCGGCTTCAATAAATACAAATGGATGTGGACTGCCATACGAATATTTTTTTTTTCGGCCACCAATTTCGACAAAGAAAAATAATAATAATTCAATAAATACAAATGGATGTGGACTGATATTTTTTTCCTTTTTCAAAGATTAAATTCAATTTAAAATCCAATTGAAACAGACATATTTTTAGACCCTGACAAAAAGGAATAATAATAATAATAATAATAATAATAATAATAATAATAATAATAATAATAATCTTATCCAGATACTAGGACGTTGAGATCGAGATTAACAGGATGTTGGGAATGAAGATTGAGACTGTACCAAAAGTAATGGGAATTCTCGGCCTCGTAAGAAAAATGGAATGGACAATTATAACAGAAAGAAAAATATTCTAACAGAGGTAACATCAAATTTACAAAACAGTAAGAACCAGAAGATCAAAAAGAAAGCCAAGGATAAAGCCCTTGATTATGAACAAACCTCTGCATACTAAGAAAAGTGCTATCAATTAAATAACAATTTTCCTATAACTGAAGGCTTTAAGAACTCTTTTCACTAGTTTTCAGGCTTTATCTATGTATTTTTTTTTTAATTGTTTTTTTTTTGTCAGTGGAAAGTGTCACATGCCATTTCCAGAAAGAAAAAAAAAACTAGCCTTTGATATGGCCCAGCGGATTGTAACATAGGGACCAAAATACAAAGACCTGGAAAGAAATAGAAAAATGTAAACGCCAGAAATCAAATAAAATAAAAAAACAATAATAATAATAATAATAATAATTTGTCATAATCACATTCATAATAAAAAAAAAAAAAAAAATTAACATGAAATGTGGCTATAACAACACACCAATCATAATCACAACCATAATCATAATAATAATAATAATAATAATAATAATAATAATAATAATAATAATAATAATAAAAAAAAAATAAAAGTATATAAAGATACTTCCATAATACACATTTCAGATTTGAATTTCAAAAGTTAATCAAGAGGTCGGAGTGGAGTGAAATCTCTTAGGATTTTTAGGCTTCGAATATTACCTAAACTCGATGGGTAGGGAAGATCATCAGATCAGAGAGTAATATATTCTTATTTTCTTTATCTATAACTACTTTTGTACTTAATATATGTGCTTTTTTTTCTCTTTGCATTTTATTTTTCTCCCAATTTCTAACTATTATCCTGAAATTTCTTATAATGGGTTCCACTGCAATCTGCCTATCCTGCCTTATTCTTTTGTTTTGTAAGAATCGGTATAAGAGGAAAAGGCAGATCTTAAGAATTCTTTGGACTCAAATCACACTCCCTTGTTTAATGAAAATATATCTGTGGCTATAGAAATGTAAAACTCCAACTGACAGTAAAACGGTAGTTCTTTTAAAATTTCTTCCACACACACACACACACACACACATATATATATATATATATATATAATATATATATATATATATATATATATACATACATATGACGCATTCGTTGGAGGGGCATTATCAATATTTGATAATTTTGCGGCAATATGCTCTTAAAGGTTTTCAGGCATTTTTATCGACGTTTCTTTTCATGGTTAGTTGTAAGGAATTGTAAATGTAGGACTACCTTACAGTTACGTAAAATAATAATAATAATATCAAATTTTATGGAAATGTTGTTGACAATTATGTATTTAGTTACATAACAAATAAATAAAAATAATATAAATTTAGATGCTATATTTGATTTGTTTTTAGATATTTTTCATTTCCTCTTTTTTTATTGGCAACATTTTAGAATACTTTGGTTGCAATGCTAAGTTACCTAAGTTGAACAAACTGGAGCTATATTTCGTTTACACTTTGTTACCTCTCTTTTCCATTATTGTTTTTAGATCACTTTCTTTCAGGCAATTTTGATGCCCAAATATAAATATTCAAATTTAGAATGATCTTATTCCATTTCAAAAATAACATCTGTAAAAAGGATTATTTTAAATCAATATACGACCAAAAATAAAATGCTTTGGACAAAAACCTTAATGGTTTCACTATAATTATGTAACAATAATGTAATATTCCGTAGTCAAATCTACGGTTTATGTTTACCTCATCTGATTGCATGTTCATTTAATCCATAGGTGGTAGGGATAATAAAACGATGTATCTCTGTTAGAAGACAAGCACACTCAACATTGGAAGAAAAAAAAACAAACGATCTCCGAAGATAAGGAAGAGGAAAAGACAAATCAAAATAGGAAAAGAAAAATTACAAAAACATAATGTAGAATTCAAGGAAAAGCAAATTAAGAACTCTGACATAGAAAATAAGAAACGTCTTTGAAAATAAGACAGTGTTGTGTTAGTCGAAAATAGACAGATATGGGAAATTTTGTATTTCAATACCAAACGGAAATGAGAAAAAATATTGGATACGTTGAAAGAGGAAATATAAACTGATCTTTCGCTGATTTTAATGAAACTTGCACGCACACACACACGCACGCACACACACACACACACACATATATATATATATATATATATATATAGAGAGAGAGAGAGAGAGAGAGAAAGGGAGACAGACAAACAGTGAGTGAGTGTGAGAGAGAGAGAGAGCAGGTGTATTTAGGCAGCAAGAATTATTTTAAACAAGTTTTACTGAACAATACCGAAAATGTTAGTTCAACTTTTTATAAAGTTTTTCCAACTTCCGATTAAGTTGTTTTATGTCATAATTAAAATCGTTAAACTTTCTAAAGTCAGTTTTTTTGTTTGTTTGTTTTTTGGGTGGGGGGTTGTTTTTTTTTTTTTTTAGTTAACAAGAATTGTGTATTTAGTTTCTTTATGAAAATGTCTTGACTAATTCCGGCGTTTGCTGGAATCAATTTCAAGTCACTTAAATGTGACGTCATTTTCAACGATCATACTGAATTTTTATGCGATTTTATTATGTACGCTACGATCGAGTTTGGATAAATATTTTTTTTTTGTCAACTGATCCCAAGCAAGGCGATAATGCCACTAAGATGCAAGGTGCTATTGGATGTAAAAATTAATACGACTGACACTTGCTGCATTCAAAACCGCTCGCAATCGCTGCAAGAAAATTCTGGAAAATGCAAAATGTAGCTGCACACATGAAGTCCAGAACAAGGTTGAAAACCAAACAAAAACTGGATGTCGAGTGTCCTGGATGATCATCAACCAATTTATGAATAAAGGCAAAGTGGCTTTGTCCTCTATTCTAAATGGTCCGAGGTTATATCTACCTCGTCAGGAAAGGCGATGCTTTTTGCCTAAATCTTTTCCTCTAAGTCAATACTAGAAGACATTGGACATCCCTTTTCCGACTTCCAACGCCAAATTGAGCATAATCCCAGTACTATTTTTTATCACAGACCGGAATGTCTCAAGATTTCACAATAGTCTTGACACTAAGAAAGTCACTGGCTCAGAAAAGAAAAACGCCAGTAGTTGTCCTTAAGAGTCACTAGATAACATACATTTTAATGACCAGAGCATTAGACATTTCAAAGGCTTTTGACAAAGTGTGACACAAAGGATTGCGACTCAAACTCTCGCTATGGAATCACTGGAAGAGTCTTCTGAAAAGTCCTTCCTAACATGTAGTTCCCTAAAGGTAGTTGTTAAAGGCACGTCCGCCGGGGCCCTAGCTTCGCGGACCAAACTACTTTTAAATTTACATAAATGATCTACCTAAATGTATACTCCGATAATTTGTGAATATCTATGCTAATGATACAACTGAATATGGATTGTACGTCCAAAACTCGAGATGACCAACTGATCTCTCTAAAGATCTAGCTTTAACATATCAATGGTAGGAAATTGGCTGGTTACATTCAATGCCTCGAAAACCAAACTATTTGCATTCCATCATCACTGATTGGACCCAGAACTAGCACCAGTCATGATCAATGGATGTTCCTTCAGAAAGGCCCGGGCATTCAGTGACGATTGGGGTTCGAACTCAACCCTGACCTTAAGTGAAACTGCTATATACGATAGATCACAAAAAGATGCTAGAAAAAACGGTCGGTTCCTTGTACTCCAGTAAGTACCTGACTCCTCGTGATATTCTCTATCTTTACAAGAGACAGTTCATGCCTAGAATGGAGTACTAGAGTCATATTTCGGCTGCCCAGTCGTCACTTTTCCACCTTACAACTTCTCTATCACGGACGAAACGTCGCTCGTCTCTCGCTGCTCTATTGCTATTTCCATAGAAAGTGCTCAGATGAACTCTATTCCTTAGTTCCACCAGTTCTAATCAGTTCAATCAGCTTCTTCCCGCGAACCACTGTTCTGTGGAACCGATTCCCAAGAGGATGTCTTCCCGATCAATTCAATCTTAACCCGTTCATGTTAACCGTTATCTTCCCCAATTATCCGTATAAACTGTGCCTCTTACTCTATACCCCTCTACCTCAAGTGGCTCCCTGGTCTTGTACAGGTTGAACCTAACTGCAAAAGAAAAACATTTTAGATTGAACCCCAATCCTAGGCAAAAAAACAAGTGATAAACTTGTACGCCTGTTTAGAAGACCCGGAAGAAGTGTGAACCGGACGATATTTATTGTTTGTTGTTTTCTTTCTATTACAACGGCTTCCAGAATTTTCAGTTTTTCTTTGCATCGACTCTTATATAAAATACTCGATGTTATCGATTAAAGTTTGTCTCATATTAATATTATTTTGATTATTTATGGTAAGTTGATTTACACTACTGTTCAAAAGTTTAGGGTCACGTCTTAAAGAAATACTTGTTTTGTACATTAAATAAGAGAAAATTATTATACATGGTTAAAAAAAACTGAGTCATGATTTTTATTCGAAATTTTATTAGGACAAAAAGAAAAAAATCATTTTAAGTTTAAATGTTGCTATCGCCAAATATCTTCCTTTAGCTTTGATGACTGCAACACAAATTTTTGCCGTTCATTGCAAAAGTTTCTCAAAGTATAAGTTTGATAATTGATTCCATTCTTTTTTTATAGGTACCTCCATGAGATCGCTAAAAAAAAGAGCATAGCATGATGAAAAAGACACCAAAACTTGATGAAAACAAAGTTTTATTGTCTAAATGCTTATATTATTAAGAGGAAAGATCAAAGTTCATTTTAATTATTTAAAAATTTTTCCCTTCTTTTTAGAATATTCTAAATTTTGATTTAAAAAAACCCTTGTTTCTCTTTGTATCACCCGAACTAGTAAAATAGCATATACAATTTTTAGCACGTTTTTTTTTTTTTTGTATGACAGACATTAATTTGGAAAATCTTGCAAAAATAAAAATAATTGTCGAATGTTAATGAAACTTTCAGAAACTATTTATAGATGATGGAAATTATTATAAATATTTTTTATTAAAGTCATAGCAGAAATATTTTTTTTAATTTATTAATAACTAATTTTATGAAAATGCTAGAAATTCGATCGCATCAGGTTTAGTGATTACAATAGTTAAAAGCACAAGGCTTTGAGGAATGCAAATCATGTTTTTTTTGTTTTGTTTTTTATTGGACCCCACTACCTAAAAATCAGATCTGAATTGTAACATACAAAACTCAATAAAACAAAGATATTATTTAATTTCAAATGCTTTTATTTGCTTTTAGTCGTTTTTATGAATATGGACAATATTTTCTGAAAGCAAAAAAAAATTTTCGATGAAAAATGAATTTTTAATACAATTATTTGTTATTTCTTTTTAATCATAATTAATTTTTACATTTAAGTTGTTAAAATATTATAAAATTAGTTAAAAGCCGAATCGGGTCTCCTAAGTGTCTTTTTTAGCGCGTTGTAAATTGTATCATTTTGACTAATCATAAGATCCGCAGTAATTAAAAAATGTAATATTGTCTTTATAATCGGGCTGTAATTATAAAGTACGGAAGACCAACCAGAATACAATTAAGTTGCTTTATTTGAGTTAAGCATTGTTCTCCGCTGTTAAGGCCTTTACTTTTGCGAAACACGTGTGGAGAAGTTAATTTGTTTTTTCAATTTCAACTGAGAAGTGTACCTACAAGTATCAGTATCATCTTATGAAATTTATATGATCTTATTTTTATATTAATCTCAGTTATGACATTTTTCTATAAATGAAATATCAAAATTAATAATAAAATGAATGGAAATACAAATAACACAGATTTTTAAAAGAATTTCAAAGTGAGATTTTTATTTTTTTTATAAAATGGAAAAAAAATTGTTGCCATCTGTCAATTTTGCTGACTCAAAAAAGAACAAGATTTTTAACGAAAAATTCGGACGTACTAGGAACGATTAAAAAATGTAAAAAAATACCCTCCAAATACTTTGATCTTTCCTCTTAATAATAACATAAACATTTAGACGATAACATTTTGTTTTCGTCAAGTTTGGCGTCTTTTTCATTATGCTATGGTCTTTTTTTAACGATTTCGTGGAGGTATCTACTCTAAGAGCTCTTTTGCATTTGTTTTTTTGTTTTTTGTATTGTTTTTTGTTTCTTTTTGTTTTTTCACTCTTCTCTCAAGTTTATCCCATGCTAATTCTGGGAGTGGCTTCAAAGTTTTAAAATGTAGAGTATATGTGTGCCAATTGCACAAAGTTTCCACAAGTGACTGGTCAAACTACGAGTGAGTGTGGTATATGTTTGGCCAATGTAGAAATTTAATGTTATTTTATTATTGTTAATAAAATCTCCCAAAGACATGAGAATTCATAAACAACATTGATTTTTATATAGGGTGCATTTTTATATAGGGTGCATTTTTATATATATTCTGTATTTTAAAGTGGGGATATTCAAAGAGTATATATTCATATAGATATAAATATAAATGAAAAATATTAACCGCCGTAAATATGATAAAACAAAAACAACAAAAAAGCTAACCGACTATCGGTAAAAGTTTGTACTTCCCTTATATATATATATATATATATATATATATATATATATATATATATATATATATATTGTGTGTGTGTGTGTGTGTTTTTGTGTGTATGTGCATATCCCTTCATATGTATTTCACTCCGTTACTATTTATGTTCTAGCACTGCTTTCATTTTTCTTCTTATTCTGAAATGGTGACTAGTCCAGATTCTTGAAATACAAATTGAGAAGTCTAACAAAGAAAAAGCTTAGATCTATCAACCAAAAGCGCGTCAGGAAGCAAAGAATAATGTCTTAATGGTCAGCCTGTGCTCAAGGAGAATGACCATTATTAATTGGTCAAGAATCGTGTTTTTCTGTCAGTTAGACAACCGACAGATCCGACCGGAAGAAAGCTTAGATGATGAGATAGCGGATGGAGAAGAACAAACGCTATCGGATTTTCTTTCTGTCGTTATTATTACTTCAATTATATGTCCCTTTACAGCAGACTAGTTGAACAGTGAAAAAGAATTGAATGAGTACATCAGAAATGTCCGTATGACGAGTGGAAGTGAAGCCGACACAGTGTCTTCGATTGTCGACAATTAAGATATTGTTGTGCAACCGAAAACTGCGAGAGTCACCAAAAATAATAATGAACACCCGAAGATGCTTGTTTCATGGCTGAGATAGTTGGACATTAAACACTTTACCTACATGTTGGCGCTTGAGTAATGAAGTGGAGGGTTCAATTAAATGATAATACTTTTTATTTGCTATTGTATTTCGGCAAGTCTGTCATGCAAGTCCCGTCCTTACCTTACATTCTCCTGTAATGGCTGAGAGAGACTACTCCAATAGTTTCTGGAACTGATGCTATATATATATATATATATATATATATATATATATATATATATATATATTTTAACAACATCGATAAGGACAATTATGATGATTGTAAGCACTCCCGATCCCACGAGGAGCAAAACGGATTCAATGATGAATTTGAATAATAAAATTAAATTTACCTCGTCTCTTGTCGTCTTCGTGTTGCTTCGACTTCCCAGCAGTTAATCTTACATAACTTATCTTTCCACCCTAAACCCAGTGGAACAATTTCCATCTGTCCAACGTTCTCGTCTTCACTCTTGCAAATCGGATGCAGGTTTGAGGTAAGGTTTTTAAGTCAAACAGACTTTGTAATTATAATCCTCGATATCATTGAACAAGGGCAGATGTTTATCCCTTATTTCATATTCAGAGTTGGATTTCCGGTTCCTTGTAAAGTTTTTTTTCATTCTATTTCATGCCCATCAGCCTCTTGCATCTCCGTGACATTATCTAATTGCTTGAGGGAATTGATTTTTAAAAAATGTTCACTTATTTTGTCTCTATTCTATCAGTTTTGCTGAAATTAAATTTCCTCTAAAGAGACATTAATGTAAAATTTTACAGACCATTATCCTAATGAGTGGATGTAATTTTCGTGAAACCTAGAATAGGGATAAGTAAACATTTTATTTATTTATTTATTTAGATAGATAGATAGATAGATAGATAGATAGATATATTAGGAATAGATTTAGAGATAGATAATGAATAGACTTAGAGATAGATAGATAGATAATGAATAGACTTTTAGATAGATAGATAGATAGATAGATAGATAGATAGATAGATAGATTAGGAATAGATTTAGAGATAGATAATGAATAGATAGATAGATAGATAGATAGATAGATAGATAGATAGATAGATAGATTGAGATAGAAAGATATTAATCTACTAAAACAGAGAGAAACACACTCGATATCGATATAAAGAGATCACCAAGGCAAGTTACCAAAGAGATATTACCAGTTTAATATCGATAGGTTGATATTA
>CAHIKZ030004736.1:1967500-2312500 GCA_903632075.3 Acanthosepion pharaonis | reverse complement strand
TTCTTCTTTGGCTTTTATCAAGATACTCAAGTTAAATAGCAGGGGAATCGGGCCATATGTGACAGCAATATTCTAAACATGGACGAATGGTAAAGATAGATATGTGATGTAATGAATATGCATACATCTGGTTTCCCCCTCACAGTAATATGATTGGCTGGTGTCAGCCATAAATACAGACTGATGTGGAGGTACATGGACTACGCCTATTGACGACGCCTATTGTCTACGCCTATTTCATACGCTTATTGCCTACCACTACTACGAGGACCAGTTCATTACGGCTACATGCTAAATTGTCCTAACTAGTTACAGTAACCCAAAACCACTTTGCTACTTCGAACAAATATATCCCTTTCCGGGCCATATCAATATGTAAGTTCTATTCTGGAGAAGTCAGCTGATAAGGTTAGCCCGGGAAGATGAAACGACTTACTTTGCTGATGGAGGATAGAGAGGAGCCCCTCAGACTATTAATGTTTAGTTTTGGAGGCGTTAAAATTAACAAGCTATCTTTTGTCCCAATTAATGATGGACGGGGGCTGCTTTGGACATCGGCTACCAATTTGACGTTGTCAGACTGATCAGCCTTACTATCGAAGCAGGAGTATATATATATATATATATATATATATATATAGCTTTGAAGAAAGTGGACGTCATATCTAAGGCACCTTTCGGCCAACGCTTTGGCAAAGATATTCGTTGGCAATATTTAATATAAATAAACACAAAGACAATAAAGTGACTGAGGAGGGAAAATCGAATGGGGGGATGTCAATAAATAGTTCCACGAGAGTATACAAAATAGAAAAAAGGGGGAACTCACAGACCCACCAGCAGCCGTAAGGAACGTAAAAAGTGTTCCTCCTTCTGTCTGCACAGACAGGGCTGCTGACACTTAATGTAAACGGCTTCAGAAACAAGAAGATAATGTATAGATCGAGCGCAATACCGAAAACCATGTGTCTTCGTACTCAGCGGCACAAGCGTCATTGTCCAGTAAATGTTGCCCAATTGCTGATTCATGGACTGATTGAGTTGTTCTTATAGGCTGGCCGGAACTGCCCGAACGTACAAAAGCAGAAATCTGCTGCGCCACCCTCGTTTCCAACCTTAGATTAGTACGTCCTATGTAAACCGCGTCACAACGGCATTTAAATTTATAAACGACCGATATATATATATATATATATATATATATATATATATATATATATATATATATATGGATTGCTAAGGCTACCAGTGCTTTCGGCAAACTTTGCCATCGCTTGTGGAATGAGCAGGGTATTCGACTGGATACGAAAATTCGGATTTAAAGAGCTGTTGTCCTTGCCATCCATCCTTTTGTACGGCTCAGAATCGTGGACTCCATACAGGTACCATATACGCCAGCTGGATGTTTTCCATAAGAGCTGTCTGCGTACCATCTGTGTAGTTAACCTTCAAAATAGACCTGTTTAACAAGTGTAATATTGAAGAAATCGAGACTTTTCTCATACAGTTTCAGTTACGGTGGACTGGTCATGTCTTGAGAATATCTGATGACAGGATACCCAAGATCCTAATGTTCAGCCAGTTAGATCAGGGCTCCAGGAATGTAGGACGCCAATGGCTTAGATACAAAGACAAACTAAAAAGCAACTTGTCAGTTGTCAATATACCTCATAACACCCTCGAGCGCTTAGCCGTATAGCGGGTAGAATGGAAATCAACGCGTTTTAGTGGACTCAGCAGTTTTCAATAAGCTTGTCTGAATCCTCTTCAAGAAGCGAGAGCAAGATCTGAAAGGTCAGTCGATCTAACAGTGATCTCATTCCACAATCGTTACTCTTGCTCCATATGCTGCTCTTTTGTAAATAATAACTTAATCAATTAAGTTGCCACATCCTTATACGTCGAAACCGACGGGAGAGTCCATGATATATATATATATATTACTACAATTTACATTATATGTTTATGCAAGTAATTTATTATAATTTTCATTTCAATGAATAATATATCTTCAGTTCAAGCTGTTACTTAATGTATATTGTAAATGAGATTGCCTGTTATGTTATTTTTTTCAGCAATACGACAATATTTTACATGATTGTAACACTATAAGCATTTTTGTATTGAGGTGTGGTAATTCAATTTTCAAAAATCCGAGGTGACTAACGCAGGATTAACAGGCATGTATGTAACGCTTGAAAATATGGCTAGAGTTTTTTTTTTTCTTATTCATTGAATTTTGTTGGCATTGTATAAAAAAGCAGAAGCGGAAGAGGAAGTAATGTTCAGAAGACTATTTTTAATGTTTACTATATTTTCAAAGGCACAAGTAATTATTAACGTTTATTATTCATGTTCCAAGAATGCCTTTGTCTGAATAGTTGTAATTCCTACTCAGATTTCCAATTCTCCAAAGTTTTTTTAAGGTTCTTTGATATTGTTCCATGTGTTTTGATGATGATGGGTACGATTCTTCATTTCCAACACTCGGAATTCTTTTGTCGAAATGTTTGCAATTCCTACTCGAATTTCTAATTTCCCAAGTCATTCTTCTTCGGGACTTTTTCAAGTGCTTCAATTGACGAAAATTATTTTTCTTATATATTTTGCATTCTATTGATAGTTTTGTGTGTGTGTTTTAGTAATTTTTCTGTATATGTTTTTCATCTTGTAGTATTCATTTTGATGCCATCGCATAACCAACCTCCCACCCTCTATCAAAGTAGAAAGTCGTTTCCAGTTACTTCTCAGCCGTTACAAGCGATAGTATAGAATATACAAAATTCCTTATTTGGATAAAAACAAAACTTTGCTCATAAATGTTTAATTTTCTCTACTTTGTTTTCTTCTCAGGCAAAAATAATGAATTTTTTTATTTATTTTTGTTATGCCATATTACCTATTCTATTGTAATGGACTCTCACACAGATAATAAGTAATAAGTAGTAGTAGCAGTCGCCAGTTCGGCTCAATGGTGTTGAGCGAGTCAGACGATATCGGACATTGAAGTACCAACCATCACAACTAGATTGCTGCGTATTATTTTCCAAGTTCCTAACGTTTTGTACGTCGAACCTAATTTAGGGACGACTTATTGAAATACAAGCCTCCACTGTGAAAACTACTCTACAACAATTTTACATTCCTTTGATCTCGGAGCAGCGCACGAAAATTTTTCTTCTCTAGAAATGTCGTTCTTGTGTGCTGAAGCTTTATTGTCAAACTGGACTTGTTTGCACAATTCTCAATGAAGAACCATTCCTGCCCAATTATATTTAAATTATACGCCTACGAAGCCAATTTTCAACATCAAATTGTATAATTTATTATGGACTGCTGATAAGTTATCGGCTTGTGGCACTTCTTAACATCTGGGTATTATTTTGCCTCTGAATTTGGAAAGTATGCCTTTAGACTATAAATTGCCAATTTTCAGGATCCTTGCTCCTATTTTTTGATGTCATGAAATTCTTGTTCCTAGAGAAGAACAATGATGATTTGTGAAGAACTGAGATGCCAATTTCCTATGTGAATATATTGAAAGCCAGGATGCATCACAGTCTGAGAGAGTTGTATCGATATCTCTTAATATTTTTTTATCCTTTCATGAACTAATTTTAAATGCACGACTAATTACGTTAACGTGTGGAGGTGTTCGTATCAATCTGTGCAACCTTTTCATATATATCTGCTTACAAGAGTAACTGAGTGTTGTAAATTTGACACACTTCACTCACAAAGTCTAGACGTTATACTGTCACTGTAGCTGGACAAAAGCCTCCTGTTATATTATAAAGCGCCAAAGATACTTGTGCTTAATTTTGCATTCGTTTCAGATTATTGACTGAACAATATCAATAGCAAGTGTGGAATTTTCAAGTGTTGAACTAGGTAACGTCATGAAGTTCTTTTTCCTATAGAAGAAAACTTCAAAGATAAACCAGAAGTGTATGGTATAAACATTGTGTGACAAGAACCAGTCATGATCAACCTCCTGTGTAGAGTTTTTTTTTTAAGTGGGGGGGGGCGCTTTCAAGGGCTCAACTCCTGAAATTGCCCATGACCTAATTTTAACCGATTGACCGTTCTCAGCTCTCAGAAACTGCTGAGACACTGGAGATAATGCGTCGCGTTTATAATTCATTAACATTTGATCATTGAGAAGATGTCAGGTAATTGTTGGGAAAAACTTGTCATTGTTGATGCAACATTTGTACATCACGATGCCAAACAACTGTCCAGAAAATGGTGACACACAGTGGTAGAAATTCAAGGTAAAAATATCAACAAAAAACGTTCACGGCAAGTTTTATGAAGACTCAAAGAGTTAATTTAGAATCAGTCAGTTAAGTGCCATACGTGATACACTCTTGAGCGATCATGTCTATTTTTATTCATTACTGACACGACAGAAGATTTTCCGACAGTAACTTGCCATTTCTTGCTGGTTGGCAAACAAGACTACTATAGTACCCAGTCTCTCATATTTGGGGGAGAAGAGAAAGATTCATATTTTTGTCAAGGCTTTTTACGCCTAAGTGAATGTAAAGAACTCTACTGGAATTTGAGTTCACAGATTCTGAATTCCGATATCCATTACATCGGAATGAACTTCTTTATTCGGAATACGATTCTAATTTTAAACTATTTAAGTAGACATTAAAAAAAATACGGAAAGTCAAGGAAAGGCTTCTTCCTTCCTGCAGGAGAATGGAAATGCTCACAATGTTCGTTAGTTTAATTTTGTTTAGCGGCATATCAACACCTCAATGGGTTATTTAATGCCGAAATTTTATATTTTGTATGTAATTTCATACTGTTAACTACAGGTATTTTGTTCATCATTTTATACTTTCCGGGTAAAGACATGCATTCATGATATTTTCCACTGATCATTTTTGTAAAAAAAAAACTAAGATCACACGCATTTTACATAGATAAAGCTCTTTGTAATGTGTCAACTGTACTTGCGAGTACAAACTTTTGTAATTCTTTAAGGCATAGGATACCAAGAATCCCTTCAATGAATCTATCCGACCCTTTTCAAAATATGTCCGAGGGCTCCAACTACAACTGGAATTATTGATCTCTTCATGTGCCACATTTCTTTTTAGATTTCCATTTCAAGATCCTTGTATTTTGATAGTTTTTTGAAGATCTTCAAAGACGCATTACAATCTGCAGGGACTGCTATTTCAATAAGAAAGTACATTCTGTTTTTTGTGATCTTTGATCCCAATTTCTTGTCAATTAGCTTTCATTGTTCCATCTGTGTGTATTTTAAAGTCCCATGAAATTGTAACAGGTCCTATCTTTCTAACTGGGTTTGGCTGGTGTTCATATCGGTTTCTTGTAGTTTCCTTCCCATAAAAGTGGCATATTTTCCAGTGCATATATTGGCCCACTCTATCATGCAGAGTTTTATATTCAGTTGATGCTAACATTGGCCAACCTAATAAAAGTTGGTCATTTTTTTCTGGATATTTATCACAGAATCTGCATCTGTTTTCAATACAATTTTCCAGTATGTGTGCGTAGTAATTTCTAGTTATCAAGCATTGGTTCAGTGTAACAAGGATAAAACCTTCGATTTCAGATTTTAACCGTACACTACGTACGTACTGATAGATACGGCGTTTTGTCTACATCAGCTTGTTTCGTACGGGTGGATTATTGACCATGAGGAGGCTTAATTTGCTATAGTTTCTGCATTTTATACATTGCATTTGATTTTGCTTTAATTTTTTAGGTCGCTGCAAGAGGTCCATTAGGGTTTATTGGCACTTCTTCGGGCACATGAAATTCCCTTTTCTGTTGTTTCCAGGTATTTTTGAAGACCGATTGCTGGGGTTTTATAAGACAGTTCTACTTGAAATAATCCTCTGCCTGCTTCGGATCTGGACACATACAGATGATCAACATCAACCTTAGGATGATGGATGCGATAGCAAGTATGAAGCTTTCTCGTTTTGACATCCATTCGCTTAATAACAGCTTTTATGAGAAAATCTAGATCTGTTCAATGTATTTCTGTAATTCTCACTTTCTTGAATGTTACTTTTGCTAAGTTATCTCAACCAGCATCCATACCGATGAGATTACTGAAAAATTTTACAGTATTGAGGACACTCTTATTATTATTAGTAGTAGTAGCAGTGTTAATTGTAGTAGTGTTAGTAGTAGTAGTATTAGTAGTAATAATGTTAGTAGTCTTAGTATGAATAATAGTGTTAATAATATTATTATTAGTAGTAGCAGTTTTAGTAGTATTAGGAGCAGTATTAATGTTATTAGTAGTATTAGTAGTAATGTTAGTATTTTTAGTTGTAGTAGTATTAGTGTTAGTAGTAGTAGTTGTAGTAGTAATATGTTTCCCGTTCCTTTGTATAGCATAAATTTTCCCTAGAAGTCAAAACCAGAGACTTCAAGGGAACAGTTTTCGCTATCAGAAGATGCAATCAGATGAGTTGCCATGCATTCAAAGGGAGATAAGTAAATATGTAATTGTGAACGTTGCATGAAGAGAAACCAAGAAAAGATATGAAAAGTATTCTTGAGTATAATTTTTTTTTTTTTTGCAATTCATATGTTTTAGGGCTTCCAAGTATTTGATCCACATATCTGTTCGCGCCTTTTTTATATCATTCCCGAAGCCTCAATAACAACAGGTAATTTTGTTGTCCTCAGATACCACATTCGACTGATTTTTATCTCGATGTCGTTGTATTTACTTAGTTTCTCAAACGTTTTCGAAAACGTATTTACGTCAGTCGAGGTTGCAACAGGTATCAGAAGACAATTATCCGTGGTCGATTTATCTGGATTTCCCTTTGATCCCAATTTATCCGGATTTCCCTCTAATTCCGATTTATCTGGATTTCCCTTTCAGCCTGGACACAGAAATTTGAAGGGACTGTAATATCTTCATTCGGTACAACTTGTGGTGTCCTAATTTCACACCAACTCATTTTGCGAGGGAGGTTGAATACGTTACATCTTCACCAATATTTGTATTGAGCAGCCCTATCATATCATTGCAAGTACTTTGTTGGAACTACTCGGCCACTCACAGATATTAAATATGGTTTTATTATTATTATTATTATTATTATTATTATTTATAGTGTTAATATTTTCTTTACAATCCAAAGAAGAATCTGCAATATTAACCTTAACCAAGCCGCTCTCCTACGATCTCTTTCCCACCGCCGTAAGGAAGGTTCTACGTGCTTTTAATATAAATACTTTCATGGTAACTGTTCTGAACTTTCCCTTATGTTATCTAGACTTTATGAATTTAAGCGCAGTATTAAATGATTTTACTGTTGAAATGGCTAAATGTAACAGCAAGTACTATCCTATCATTTTTTTCTATTGCAATTCTCGCTTTTGGAATTCTTTTACAGGTTCTTCAAAAATTCAAATGAAAACACATTGTTATCTTATGTCGTCTTAATTCCTCTACTTTTATTGTTCTCTCTCCTTAATAATGATTTTTCTCATCTTCAGCACCAAGCATCGAAGATAGAATACTAAACTTCATTCTGATATTTTCTTAAAGTTCGGTGGTGTTAACCGTAACGCCTCAACGATGAATGGAACCACAGTAGCCTGAACGTCCCTCATTCTGAAAAATGATCTCCGGACGTCGATGTATTTCTTGTCAATTTATTTAACCTTGATACAATAGCTACCAGAAACAGTCAGATCGATGAGGAGGAATTTGGTTTGTTTGTTTTATTTTTGAAGTGGAGTCAACGACAGTGATGTCTAGTTCGGTGAAATCAAGGACGCGATCTGCTTGTATGTTGAAGTCCCACAAAATCAAAATCGTTTTTTTACCACTTTCTCTCTTTTTTTTTTCTTTTTTTTTTTTTTGGCGGTATCATTTCTTATCGACTTCAAATCCAGTTATTATTGTTGTTGTTGCCGTTAGCTTTGTTTACTATAAATTATTCTCTATTTACATATATAATTAAATACAGCAAAAACTGTGCACAGTGGCGCCATATTTCTATGAAGTCGGTGCTTCATTTAGGAATAGAGATCAAAAAACAACTTCGTTAATATCAGGTCACCTATTACCGAGTTAAAACCGGTTTTCTGCATTTTGTGACATTTTTTGCATTTTGTGACATTTTTTGCATTTTGTGACATTTTTTGCATTTTGTGACATTTTCTGCATTTTGTGACATTTTTTGCATTTTGTGACATTTTCTGCATTTTGTGACATTTTCTGCATTTTGTGACATTTTTTGCATTTTGTGACATTTTGTGACATTTTTTGCATTTTGTGACATTTTTTGCATTTTGTGACATTTTTTGCATTTTGTGACATTTTCCATGAAAGGAAAAACTTGAAGGCTCATTGTTATTTTCTTATTCATACATGGTGAGTTGCTTTTAACTGTTCGCAAAAATTTGTTTGATTTCTGTACATAACATTTATATCACACAATATTCTACAACATTGCGTCATAATGCTGCAATTGGTTTTGCTATAATTAAAGTCCGTCAGTTTTCTCATATTTATTTTATATTATACAAAATGTCGCCATTGTAAAATATTTCAGTAATATCTTTTCTTTTAAGTTTGATTTATGTTTATATACATCTTGAACTGCATCAGTCCGACAAACAAGAATTGAATTCAATCGGTAATCCGGTAATCAAGAATCACGTTCAATCAGTAATCCGGTAATCAATTATGAAGTCCGATCGGTAATCCGGCAATCAATAATCAGAGTCGATCAGTAATCTGGCAATCAATAATCATATTCAGTTAGTAATCCAGCGATCAGTAATCTAGTTTAATTAGTAATCAGACAATAAATAATCGAGTTTCATCAGTAATCCGGAAGATCAATAATGAGGTTCAACTAGTAATCCGGCAATCAAAAATCAGGTTCAATTTTGCAATTCTGCATTTCTATGACAACAGTTTCAGATCATTCAGGTTTTACCGTACGAAGCATACACATTAATATTTGGTCCTATTCTGTTTTGGAACACTTTCTACTTTTCAATTTTGTATTTTTATTATAACTTTTGTTGAAATGCAACTCTTTGCTCCAATGAAGTGTTTCTCGTAGTTTTAAACTCAAGCACTATTGACCTTTTTTTGTTTTTTTCATCAAAATGACCCTTGAATTTCATTTAAAATGTTTCATTTTGGGCGTGACAGTGATGAGGTTCTTTATGTCAGTCAACAGAATTCCTTGTAATCTTTATTTTATGTTTCATTAAAATCTCTCGCTTACAGCCAAATCAGATTGAAACATCGATTCTTACACGATTACCGAAGTCGAGCCTGGTCCTTATCTAGGTGGATGACCGGCTTGGGACCGTCAGACGCCATAAGCTTGGCTGTGCAGGTAGAATAATGGATAACAACTCGGATTTGAAAATCAGAAGGCCGAGTTCTAATTCCAGTCAAATTCGTTATATTCACTTTGGCGCAAATACTCTTGGGAAAAGTATGAATCCAATACTTCTCATACCAGCTATATGTTAATTGGTAGGACTAGTAAATCATTCTCCTCCTTCTTCTTGTATCGTGTTCCCATAGGACTCAAGCGATCATAGCTCTCCACAATTTCCTCTCCTTTGTAGCTCTTAATAAATTTTGTCTTTTTTTTTCTCCCAAGCCCTGGCCGTTATCCATTGAGTCAAGCTCACTAAGTATGTTATGCGTTGATTTTCTCTGTCCCTCTTGCCTTCAATCTGCCCCGTGAGTGTTATATTTTCCAAGTCATCTTTCCTTATTATGTGCTCTAGAGATTTCAGCTGTCTCTTCTTGGAGTTAAGTATTTTTTTTCACTTTCTCTAGAACTTCGTAGTTGTTCACATATTCACTATTTAGTACCCTCAATATCCTTCTGTAGTACCACATTTCTGTTGCTTCCAATCTTCATCTTTGAGGAGACTGTCAAGCATTCACAGACATATCGGAGGACAAATATAACATAACAATACAGCTTCTTTGTTTCTAACGAAGTTTTTGTCTCTTAATAATCTGCTTAGCTTTTAGAAGTCATCTTTGGTTATCCCAATGCGGATTTCAGTATCGTTCCGTCTATAATCTCAAATAATCTTACCCTGCAAAAATATTTGTTATCCTCAAATAATCTGCAAAAGGTTGATAAACCGTAAAACAAATGGATTGATTTTATTTTTATTTTTATTTTATTACTTAACGTGTAGTCGTTTAGATAGGATGAAGCAGCTTTTGAATTAAGTTTATTTGAATATAACCATCAGTAATCCGGATAAATTGAACGTTTTCAAAGATTTAGTAGGGTCGGTTGGGAGTGCGACATCGATTGATTGTTCACAATCATTTCTAGGTGATTTGTCTATCAATCTGAACGCTAAAATTCCAGAGGGTCTTTTCATTCTATGCAACTTATGGTAGCCTACGTTCTCCCACCACTTCTCTTTGTGAGGGAGATTAAATGCGCAACATTCTGTGTGTGTACTGTCAAGTCGTTGCAAGTACTCAGTTGGTACTATTCATGAGGTGTAATGGACAGCAACTTCGAAGACCTTGGAAAGATATGAATTCATCTCTCGAACACCGAGCTATGGGTTAAATAGCAAGGTAGATTAGGCTCTCTAGCCGTTGTTGGCAATCACTTTAGGAGAAAGATTATTTTGAATTAGAAACACGTCTTCGCCCAGGTATGGATAAAATTGTATGAATTGCATCTTGAAAAAACATTTTTATTTAGAAAAAATTTGTTAATGTAATTTTCACTGGCAAAATATGAATTATTCTTACAGAAATATGCTTTGTATTCAAACAACCTACAAAGGGTTGATAAACTGTAAAAAAAAAAACAAATCAATCAAAGCTATCGGCCACACTAAAATATTATTTATTTTGGTCAATTATTATTATTAAGACGTATGATGTTTCTATTTTCATATTGATAACAATCTCCTGAAGAGATGAGCAATACAGGATTGTTTTGAATCAGCAATGACTACAAGGCATTTTGTTAATGTTTTTGTCCTACCTTTTCTGATCCTATTCAGATTATTATAAGAATAATAATAATTTTAAGGTCCTACCTTCTTTTTTTTTTCAATTTCCGTTTCAGTTTCCTTATATTTAATTGTTTTATAATCTTCGTCAATAGATATGTGGTGTTTATCTGCTGCCATTGTCATGTCTACAAGAACCCATCGTTTTGACGTTCATTTGCAATTATTAATCGCTTTGACTGGTTCCATTAGATCGAATATGTCTGTCAGTGTGAATGATAATGTCACAAAGAATATTGACTTTAATCATTGGTTCAACCTGATGCTCAAACAATTTTCCGGCAGGTGACGCATCGTAATATTGAAGTATTTTTTTTTATTTCTCAAATAGAGAGCTAAGGTCACAAATGGCATCATGACATTTTCCACTGAGCATCTTTTAGGGAAAAAAAAACAAAACATCTAACCTCACACATAGATAAAACCCTTCGTAAGTCGTGGGCTGTATTTGTGAGTACAATTTTTTTTTGGATTTCTTTTAAGAAAAATTCATTCAATGAGACTATTTAATTTTCCAACTACAAATGGAAAATATTCTCATGTGCCACATTTTGAGTTAAAGATCTTTTTGTATTTTGATAGTTTTTTTGAAGATCTTCAGGGATACATTACAGTCTGCAGAAAGTGCCATATCAATATTTTAGTACATTTTGTTTTTGCGGTCTCTAATCACCAATGTCTGAGCGATTAGCTTTGATTGGTCTGTCTGTGTGTATTGTAAAGTCTCATAAAATTGTTACGGGTCCCAAAGGGTTTGGGTTTTATTAAACTATTAAAAATTATTATTATTATTAATCAATCAAATCAAGTGACAGCACGTCTAAGATTTCCACCGATATTTTTTCGCTGTCCTATATTACATTGAGAAAGTTTATCTATTATTATTATTATTAATATTATTATTATTATTATTATTTCCTTTTCCGATTTCTATTCAGTACAATTCTTTACTGGATAGTTTGGTTAAGACTAAGTAAGAAATACACGCATTGATCGTGCAAATTCTGACCTTAAGTGATATTTAACACATACGACGTCTTTATTTTCTTCACGTTGATAACATTCTCTGAAGAGATGAACAATTTTACACAGTGTAATGTTTTCTTTATCTTCTAAAAAGGGGCTGCACGAGATTTAGTGAATGTTCTGGCCTGTGTTATCATTTAAAAAGTATCTTTTTGACCTGAATTTGTTTGATAATCACATGTGACGGGCAGTAAACGAGTGCAAGCAAAAAGTGTGATTTTTTTGTTGTTTCCACTTGTTTAAATAAAAGATAGCTATTAACAAAAAAAACTTAAATGAACAAAGCTCTTCACATAATTTGGAAAGATGTTGCATCACAGATTTTGTTGTTGAGTTCCTTTTTTATAACACCCAAAGCTACAACCAAAACGGCAATAGTTTTAGATTTGGAGTGCCACATATTATCTATTTCCATCTCATTGCCTTTGTATTTAATTTTTCAAAAACCATCGCTTTTGTCACTTGCTAAACTCATGTGAATTAGTATGCAAACCTTTTATTTTTTTTATCTTTGATAATGATGTCTGGGCGACTTGCATTTATTGTTCGATCTGTGTTGACAAAAAATTCCGGAGTATAGTATCATCGGCTCCGTCAACAACAGATTCAGGATAATGATGGCCATACCAATCTGAATCTGTTTTTTTATCCCGGAAAGGTGACAGATGTTCCAATGCAGATATTGACCTACTCTGATATGACGGTTTTTGAACTCACTGGGTGTGATTATTGAGTAACTGGAAATAAGGTGGTCAATAGTTTCAAGTTATTAGTCAGAGAACAAAACATTTTTACTCTGTACTATTATGTAACTTGGTAGTTTCGTTTAAGCAAGTTCTACTTATGTGGAGTAAATACTAAATATTTCACTCTCACCCTAAACCCCTTAGGCAGCGGCATGTTACGAATTGATCTGCATTAGCATTTTTGCTTCAGATAAGGAATTGACTATGGAGTAGCTTTTGCCTCCAGCTTTATTCTATTCGCTTTTGTCGTTGCATTTTCCCTTCTTGCTTCAGCTTTCTTGCCAATTTAATAGCAATTGGATCTACCTCACTGCTATTTTCGAGATTTAACACGAATTATTTTCTTAATTTTTTCCGTGAATTATTATTATTATTATTATTATTATTATTATTATTATTTCATACATTTACAGACTGAGTTCCATTTATACGACACACTACGTAACCCAATCAATCCTGTAATGCAATAAAACTTTGAAAATCTTCGATAAATGTAATTTGCAAGCACTGAGTTAATTTCTTAAATTCATTTACCTATCATCCACAATTAAGAATTACAGAACTTTTTTGGAGATCATGAATAATATGAAACGAATTAAATATTTAATTAAATTATCACAAAATAAATATTTTTTTAGTTGAAGTATTTAAATAATCGTGAATTCTTTAAGAATGCGGCGTAGTAAACAACACAAAGAGTGGCCAGTTGTTAGATTAATAATAACTACAAGAGCCGTCTGGGCACCGGATGTACTTACGCGACAGAAGTAGTGCATCTAGGGCAAGTACATAACTGTACAGGTAGGGTTTTTATTTAGAGTTTAACTTCTCCTACTCAAGGGAGCCAAGGCTAATCAGCTATTTAAAGCATAGATGGAAGATGGTGGATTCACTCCATATCCAAGTGCGTTAACGCGATGTGAAGAAATCAGAATTGGCCTGAAATTGAACTCAGCTCGCTACTTACATTTGCTGCTGCGTCGATAAGAGTTACCTATCCGCGCTCCCCTTAATAATAATACCGATCAATTATCACCGATCAAAACCGTTTCTTAGCCGAGCCTTTCTTCATAAAAATACTTCTGATCCAATATGTTATCTGTCCACGCATAACTTAATAAAAATACTTCTGATCAAAAACGCTCATCCCTTAATAAGAAGACCAGCGATCAAAACCGTTATCCGTTACCTGTTCGCGCATCCATTAATAATAATACAACCTTTCAAAACCGAAGCCTAGCCGCGTATCGCTTAATAATAATACCGCCAATCAAAACAATTATATATCCGCGCATCGCTTAATAATATTAACATCGATCACAAGAAATTACATATCCGGACATCACTTAATAAGAATACCAACATTCAAATGAGTTGCCTATCAGTGTATTGCTTAAGCATAATACCACCGATCAAATGCGTTACCTATTCGCGCATCCCTTAATATGAATACCACCGACCAAACGTTACCAGCCGGAACATGCCTTCCAAATATTACCACAAATCAAAACCGTACCCCACCCACGCATACCGTATAAATAATACCACCGATCAAACCCTTTTCCTCTTCGGACATGCTTTAATAATAATAATATTAATCAAAAACTTTACCTATCCGCTAAATCCCTTAATAATAATACCACCAATCGAAATAATTACCTGAGAGCGAATCCCTTAATAATAATACCAACGATCGAAATAATTACCAATCCGCGAATACATTAATAATAATGCCATCGATCGAAATAATTATCTATCCGCTAAATCCCTTAATAATACCACAATCAAAAGCTTTAGATATCCGCGAATTCCTTGATAATAATACCATTGATCGAAATAATTACCTATCCGCTAAATCACTTAATAATAATACCACCAATCGAAATAATTACCTGTCAGCGAATCCCTTAATAATAGTACCAACGATCGAAATAATTATCAATCCTTGAATCCCTTAGTAATAATACCACCAATCAAAAACTTTACATATTCGCGAATCCCTTAATAATAATGCCAACGATCGAAATAATTACCTATCCGCTAAATCCTTTAATAATAATACCACCAATCAAAAGCTTTACATATCCGCGAATCACTGAATAATAATACCAACGATCAAAATAATTACCTAACAGCGAATGTCTTAATAGAACCACCGATCAAAAAAAGTTACCTATCCACGGATCCCTTAATAATAATACCACTAATAAAAACCGTTGCCTATCCAAGCATCCCTTAATAATGATACCACAGATCAAAAACATTACCTATCCAAGCATCGCTTAATAATAATAACACCGATCAAAACTGTTACCTGTCAGAGCATTCCTTAATAATATTACCACCGATCAAAAAATTACCTATCCGGGCAACCATTAATAATAATACCACTGTTCGAAACTGTTGCCTATCTGTGTATCGCTTAATAATAATAACACCGATCAAAACAACTACCTATCCACACATCACTTATTTATAATACCAGCGATAAAAAACCGATACTTATCCGCGTATCCCTTAATATTAATACCATCGTTAAAACATTACCTGCTGGATCATCACTTAATACAAATACCACCGATCAAAACCCTTACCTAACCACCTATCTCTTAATAATAATAATAATAATAATAATAATACTGCTCAAAACAGTTACCTATCCGCGAATCCCTTAATAATAATACCAACGATCAAACCACTACCTATCCGCGTTGCTTTAACCTGTTTATCTTAATAATAATACCAACGGTCAAAACCGTTACCAATGCACGCATCGCTTAATAATAATATCACCGATCAAAACAAAAATTCCAAAATCTCTTAAAATATTTTCTTCTGAAATTATTTAAGGAATCTATTACTGTTCTGTTTTCAGATTTACTATAATAAACTAAGAAACCCACTGTTCATTTAAAACGTTAAGAATGCCATTTTGCTATGGAGCAATATTTCCTCGGATGCCAGATGATTGTGAATTTTCTTAAAGAAACATAATACAAACATTGTAGCTACACGCAGATAATATCGTTCTTTTTACCATTTTTTTTATATCTGCTTTCATTTCGTTTGTTTACTCTTTATTCCTTTCATCGGTAACTTAACGTGTCTTTCTGTCTCATCTCGTTACCTCCGTGAATATTGTTGGCAGATTTCTATTCTCTTCATATTCTTGAATCGCTAGGTAAATTCATTGTACTTCCATCATCTTTTCTGTTTTGCATAATGGAGTGTTTACAATTTCTCAGGAAACGAAGAATAAAATATCTTCATAGGGGAAAATAAATGACAAAATCGACCGAGAAAACCTGACATTAGGGCCCCCCCCTCGATCCCTTGGGGCGTTAACTAAAACGAAGGATTTATAAACGTGAATAACAAGAAAACCAGAAAAATAATAAAAATTTAGTTCAACTTCTCGATATGACGAACACTGAAAAGCTCTATTAAATTCTTGTGTCACTGAGTTTAAAAAGAAACGTGATTTTTAAAAAGAGGTGTTTTATATGATAGAAAATAAATACCTATCCCATTATCATCATCATCACAAGACCCTCGAGTACTTCAATCGTCAGGGTGGGCCTATGGGCAGAAGAAATGAACATCCTCCTCCAGGATGATCATTTGGCAAGGGCTCTCAGGTGTTCCTGCATTGTCATGTTCTTCCATTCTTTGATATTGTCTAATTGGCTCTTGAGTTGCCGGCTCCAATTGCGTCCACCTTCAACAGTGCCTTTCATGATCTTGCAGAGGCTGTTATGCCGTGTGACGTGGCCAATCCATGCCATCTTTTGGCACGTCCTGTCAGCCCAAGTGAGTTTTAGCCTTGCTCCGTATATAGTTATTTGTTTTATGTAACCAGTGTGGAGGATCTTTTTCAGGTATTTGTGCTCAAACGCCTGGATCTTTTTTCCTGCCTCAACTAGGAATGTCCATGTTTGAAACCAGATTCAAATAGATATCCGATCCCATTCTCGATCACATGAAATAACCTAGATAATGTAACCAAAAAGATCCTTGATTCCAGCGTCTCGGACTCTTGACTTAGAAAATTCGTGACAGATTTCTTGCAACAAAACTGAAAGACACTTAATTACCCAAGCTCTTAAAAATGAAATTATAACTGTAGAATTCTCTGACCCACTAGAGTTCAAATTGATGTCCCTAAATCTTGACCAAAACAATATTGAGGAATCAAAAAACTATTCACCTCCGTGAGACAACAACCCTGAAAGTGAGAATACTAAACAATTAACAAAGAAAATAATGAAAAGAAACCATTTAATTCCTTGACAAACCAAAATATTTCTGGAACATTGGAAACCAAAACAATGAATTCAGATGGCATAGATAATGTGTTAAATTGTGAAGTAAACAAAGAATATCCTCGTCTCAAAAAATACTTTGATTTCTATTTCAATCATGGCCACACTAAACTGAAATTGTCTGTGGAAATAGAACATCCAATCATTACAAATTCTGTCTCCAAACATAAACAAGAATGAACTGACTTATGAGGAAATGATGAAGAAAGCTATAAAAAGCTAAAAATTAATGAATCATTCCGAAACACTGAAGTTTTGAAAATAGCCTACGCTCTCCCCGAATTTAAAAAATAAGTTTCTCACTTTCATGAAGGAAGCCTGGAGACAAAAGTTCATCCCACATTCGCTCAAAACTATTCTTATTTTTGATCTGAAAAAGCAAGTTTCTACAGCTGAAAATTTAGATATTTCCAATTGAGTTAGATGCCATTCATGGTATCCATATGAAATTCTCACTCTGACGAGTCTATTTAAGAACATGACTATTTTCTTGTTTAATGTTTTGGTTTTGTAGCAATTTGCGGTATTAGGCGAAACTACTCTTAGTACAGCCTATTCTATGGTCAATTTCCTTATCCCGTATACTAAATTTGTTATAACTGATCCATAAACCGAGGCATTTGAAGTGTTTAGTATTTGCTCATTCCACATCTTGAATATTTATGATAGATTCAGGATATGTGGCATCACTGTTCCCGGGAAGTTGACAACACATTTGATGAAAATGAAGCTCCAGTGTTATGATACACCGTTTCCGTCGACTGCCAGAAAAGTTCAGTTTTTTGAACATTAATCATAAGGCCAACGCTGTACATAAAATCAAAATGTTGCGTTGCAGTGTATCACGTTGCAGACTTGGATCAGCAGCAAATTCAGCATAGTGAAGATCAAAAAACGGTAACAAATAACAGAAACCACATTGACTGTAAACTTTCAACAGAAACAACAACTAAAATGGACAGCACATGTAACTCGACGAGACAATAATGATATAATCGGCATGTTGACATTCTACACTACTTCAAACAAAAAGGTTAGAAAGGAAACCGCCATCAAACTGGAAAGAACAATAACAGTTACTTAACTTGAAAAATTGCTTTAAGATAAGATTTTATAAATTCCAAATGAAACTAGCACTGACTGATCGGTCAATGGATAAGTAAGTAAAAACCTAATACAGTTATTATTATTATTATTATTATTTCAGAGTTTGTCTATATTTCTGAGATGAGGTATTATGTACAGTATTTACATTAGTCGGACTATTGTCCTCATCTTTGTCGCCATATTTGTCACAACGTTTCGGCCGTTGTACGCTCCGGCCTTCTTCAGGTGGTTGGAATTTCGAACTGAACCCTTTATTTCGATCGCTGGGGTAGACTGTTCTAATTCCACGTGCCATGTTTGATGGATGTCAGTTATCAGTTATCAGTTATCTCCTGCTAATTTTCCCTCTGAAAGTTCTCCACTGCCTTAACCAGGAATTGAACTCACCTTCTTTGGGTCTGTCACTGGATCTAACCAACGCCTTTATCCACTGTGCCATGTGTCCTTGAGGACATCTGGGTATGAACTTGAGTATTATAAACCTAATGTTTTCAGCATCATTTTTACCAGTGCTCATATTGCAATTTTTTGCTGTTATCATTTCATGTCTTTACCAGAGTTCATATTGCAACTTTGTTATCATTGCTTTTCTCTGGCACTCCTTATTACTGGTTCCCATATTGTATTTATTTCTATGCTTGGTCGGCTCAGGAGATTTTTGTGGCCTAGCATATGTGCTGATTCTTATTGGTCAGTATAAGTAGTACCCTACAACGCAACAACTACCCTGGGTACATGGCAGCAGCCCCAAAAACTGGGATAGGCGGGTACAAGAGGAGGAGGAGGAGGAGGACAACAACACTCAGAAAACAGTCTGCCTGCCTTATGTGAAGGGGTTATCAGAGAAAATACAAAAGATCTGCGGTCCATATAACATCAGGACAACCTTCAAAAGCGTGACAACACTTCTGCAGGTATCTCTCACGAGTGAGACCCCCATAGAGAGGAACATGACTAAAGACTGTGTATACGCTATCCCATGCAGCTGCGGAAAGGAATATAAAGGAGAGACAGGCCGCCCCTCAAGGTAAGGCTTCAAGAACACCAGAAAGCTGTAACGCGAGGGAAGTAGAAAAATCAGGCGTGGCTGACCACATATGGAGAGAGAAGGGAGATCACCGCCCCTGTGGGATCATGTTGAGATCATAGACAGGGAACACCATTGGAAAAATTCGTAAACTTAAGGAATCAGCACATATGCTAGGCCACAAAAAATCTCCTGAGCCGACCAAGCATAGAAATAAATACAATATGGGAACCAGTAATAAGGAGTGCCAGAGAAAAGCAATGATAACAAAGTTGCAATATGAACTCTGGTAAAGACATGAAATGATAACAGCAAAAAATTGCAATATGAGCACTGGTAAAAATGATGCTGAAAACATTAGGTTTATAATACTCAGAAGTTCATACCCAGATGTCCTCAAGGACACATGGCACAGTGGATAAAGGCGTTGGTTAGATCCAGTGACAGACCCAAAGAAGGTGAGTTCAATTCCTGGTTAAGGCAGTGGAGAACTTTCAGAGGGAAAATTAGCAGGAGATAACTGATAACTGACATCCATCAAACATGGCACGTGGAATTAGAACAGTCTACCCCAGCGATCGAAATAAAGGGTTCAGTTCGAAATTCCAACCACCTGAAGAAGGCCGGAGCGTACAACGGCCGAAACGTTGTGACAAATATGGCGACAAAGATGAGGACAATAGTCCGACTAATGTAAATACTGTATTATTATTTCCTTCGATTTTTGGTGTGTACTCATTTCTTTTCGGGTCCCAACCAGAGACCTAAGATCAGAAATGACATCATGATATTTTCTACTGAGCAATTTTGTAAAAAAAAAAAAAGATCATACACATTTTACATAGATAACGCCATCCCTCCGTAAGGTGTGAGCTGTATTTGTGAGAACTATGTTTTATATTTATTTAAGGCATCGGCTACCAGGAATCCCATCAGTGAGTCTATTGGAAACTTTTTCTATTCAATCCGAAGTCTCCAACTAGAACTAGAATTATTGATGTCCTCATGTACCATATTTTTGAGATTTCGATTTCAAGGTCCTTGTATTTTGATAGTTTTTGGAGATCTTTACAGATGCATTAGAGTCTGCAGGGACTGCCATATGTCAATAAGAAAGAACATTTACGGTCTCTGATCACGATGTCTGGGTGTTTGGCTTTGATTGTTCTCTTTGTGTGTATTGTATTATTTTTTTTTCTAAATCTGTTTAGTAAAATTCTTTAGCAGTTCACCCCTCGAGGACTAGTTTCTATATTTTGGTAAGCAAAGATTCTGATGTTAAGTGATACATGAAATGTCCAGTGTTTATATTTTATTAAATTTAACAATATTATCCTGACTAGATAAGCAGTTCGAAACTATATAAGTTTTTAATCTCTTCTAAATAAAGTTTACCAGAGAGATTGTTGATGCTCTTGTCTGTAACTTTCGTGATCATACCCAGGTATTGTATAACAGAAACTTAGGGTGCTACATTTCTCCTTTTCAATTATTATTACCATCATTTGTGTATGTTTTGTTTCCTGTTTTGCATCCAGTAGAGCCGGGTCTAAACTATAGTCCTTATAGCCTATAGGAGAATTGTCATTTAATTGATAGCAGTTTTCTTAGTATATGGGTTATTTTTTGTTGGATGAACTTCTGGACAACTTGTATCTTGATGTTACCTGGAACACTGTTAGTAAAAATGTCCATTCCTTTTCTTACGAGGTCCAGAGCTCCGATTGCTATTGGTACTGCCTCAGTCTTCATTCCCCACATCCTGTTAATCTCGATCTTCAGGTCCTTTTATTTGGATAATTTCTCGATAATTCTCATGGAATTATTTCTTTCAGATTGTAATGCTATATCAATAAGCATACAATTCCTGAATTTCTTGTCTTTTATGATAATATCAGGTCTGTTAGCTTTTATTTGCCTGTCAGTTTGAATTGTCATGTCCCAGAGGAGAGTTGCATCGTTATTTTGGGTAACTGTGTCAGCTTAGTATTCATACCATCTTTCAGTGGTTTCGATTTTGTGCTTCTTGCATATCTTCCCGTGCACATATGTCGTTATCTTGTTATGTCTGTGGGTAAATTCATTTTTTGCTAGTTCCGGACATCTTGAGAGAATACGGTCGACACTTTCATTATATTTTCCTGAGATCCTGCATTTCGAGTGAGTTCCATCCTTGATTATGTGACAGTGATAGGATCTGATTGCGAGACGTTGGTCCTGAGCTGCAATAATTTGGTCTTCTGTCTCAGCTTTCAGCCGGTGCTCCTCAGCCACTGATGTCTTTTCTGTTGGTTCACATCTGCTTCTTTTGTTTTTTTTAGGTATTTGCCATGCAACGCCTTGTGCTCCCAGTTTTTTGTTTTTGTTGTTTGTTTGTTTTTTTTGTCTTTTTTGTAATTTAATTTGGTCAAGTTGTTTTGCATACTGTTATATTCGTTTGGCGTCGATGGTATTCGCTTCATTTTTTTGTCGGTAGAGTTTCAGGTATATTAAGCTATTTCTTGAAGAGTGCAGCTTCTTTGTTGATGGAGTGGATTTCGTGTTTTACTGTTTATAGGAGAGAGCCATTGGTTTTTGTGAGGTATGCTTCCAACACAATCGTTGTAGATTTTAGAGTTAGTTCAAGTAGGATTAAACCTCGGCCTCCTAAAGCTCTTGGTACATACAGCCTATCAACATCTGATTTCGGGTGGTGAATCCTCATTTGGGTAAGCATTTTCCTAGTCTTGGCGTCCAATCTTTTAATGTTATTCAACTTCCATTTAATAATTTTAATAATGTTGAAGTTGTATATTACTATACCGACCAACCTCGCTTTTCGAACATCTCACATTTCGAACAAATCGGTTTTCGAACAGAAATTTTGAGATGAAAATGTCTCGGTTATCGAACAAAATTTCGGTTTTCGAACAACATGGCCGAATCGGGCCGAACTGAGTTAACCCGAACGGAATCATTTCTGAGTCGACCGCCATGTTGTAAACATACTTGTGTTGTACTGTGCTTTTCTTTTCCAATTTTATTATAATGCCTTTTTTTTTTCTCTTCCTGGTTAGTCAAAGAAAGCTAGCAATGATACTGCTAATGGAAAAAGAAAAGTTGAGAGAAAAACAATTCATGATATACTATTCTTACAAATAGAAAAACAATCATGTCTTCGCTTCCCCTTTCACTTACGCCATCAAATGTCGTACTTACAGGAACGGTTAAATTACAGTGTTTGTCTATATTTTATCTGTTTAGTATTAAGTTTATTTATTTTTTCTTAGATTTAATGATTTTCATTAGTTTTTTGTCTATAAACTTATGCAAAAAGTACTGTTTTAAAAGTTTAAATAAGCAATCATCTTGGAACCAGGAACAGGTTAATTCATTTTACATTGTTTCCTATTAGGTTTTCGAACAACATGGCCGAATCGGGCCGAACCGAGTTAACCCGAACGGAATCATTTCTGAGTTTCTGTTTACGAACATTTCGGGTTACGAATGGGCTTCAGTTGTGAATTAAATTCGTGAACCGGGGTTCCACTGTATTACTAAGGTGCTGAGAGACTTGATTTTATTGGCCTCATTAAGTTCACTTTTCTAGTATCAATCGTACTCTCCTATAATATTCTTTTCGGATCTTTTTCTTCATAATTGAATATTGTATTCTGTCTACTTCATAATTCCTAATTATTTTTATCATTTTGGTCTAGTTCCTTAATTTTGTTGTTGATATAAACTTCTAAATTTGTATAATTATTATTAGTAGTTAAGTTGTAGTAGTAGTAGTAGTAGTAGTAGTAGTAATATTGGTGGGTTTTTTTTTAAAGAAAAACAGAAAAATCATGATAATTCATGGGGAGAAAAATTATAATATCCCCTTCTCTTCCTTCGGACGGATAGAAAATACTGACCCACCCTCCAGGCAACAGCAAGAGGTGTAAGGCTATGTCTTCATCCTGATGTGAAGAAAATCAGCTTTCGAATTGGATACTCAAAGTTGTTTAAAGACAAAACGCCATCTACTGTAAAAGACAACGTATTATAAATTCCCACCATTCTTCAAATTTTGGCACGATTCGGAGCAGAAATAAAATTTACTCATATCCTTTATACGATAACCCTTTAAAAAAACAATAAGAATTTAATTTTGATATCGACAGTTATGGAAAAGAGAGAAGTATATATATATATATATATATATATATATATATATATATATATATGTGTGTGTGTGTGTGTGTGTGTGTGTGTGTGTGTGTCTGTGTGTTTGTGTTCAAAAAGTGTATATAAATATAAATAAATATAAGTATGTATAATTATTTATATATTATAAGCGCGGTACTTATTAGAAAGCGCTCAATATCAGAGATAGAACTAACATATTTTGTTGATAGATGTGAGTTTGTGACATTGGTTTTACGCTTTAGCGATCGTCAGACGTTTGTCTGACGATCGCTAAAGCGTGAAACACAGGGTCACAAACTCACATCTATCCAAAAAAAAAATATATATATATATATATATATATATATATAATTTCGTTTATTAAATAAATTTTTAATTAATATTTTTTCAACAAACACAGGTTGCATCGGCGAAATAAAATTATGTCTCGCCATTATGCTTAATGCTGTCTTTGTAGATGACACCTATATATATACATTGGACAATTAATTCTTTTTCGACAATTACACTTTTTTATGTGTTCATATAGTCATTGAGGTTGTTTAAATATTTGTTAAATGTTACATTATTATGCTGCACAAGGCCGAAAGTAGGGGGCACCCAGTGAGGATCAAACTCACTACTCAATCATAATTGATCTAGCAAGACGAGCTTGCTAACCATTACACCACGCCGAGGTGTCCCTTTACCAATAAGCAATATGCAAATGCCACGGTACTCTAAAAATTTTACTGGGATATTAAAACAGATGACTATACACCGGTGGTAAATTGGAATTTCATCGTCAAATTTACACCCTTTTCCGGCCACGTCGACCGATGCATCTGTATTTGTTGTAAAAAAAAAAAAAAGATTCATCCTCAAAAATTATTAATGACCGAAATTTACTTAATAAGCGAAATGAAGTCATGTTAGCTTGTAATCAAAGAAAAAAACTCTCCTAAAGTATTTTAATTCTGGATAGATAAATTATCCAAACACCAAATGCACTTAACATAATTTAGATTACATATTGATTACCCACCTTTAACCATTTCAGCGTCTATAAATACTTAACGAGCTACATGACGTTCCTCTTTTCTTATTTAATCATTAATCTTGCATCTGTTTTTTTTCCTTTTTATATAGGCCGCTACCGACACTCTACATTTTGAATTTACACCCCAATAATATATTAAGTTTAAACTTTGAGCTTTGAATTTGCGTTTAATTTAGCGTTCCTCCCACAAGACCCAGTATTTAAAAACAAAACAACTGTAATAGGCTTTCATTCACCAATTCATGCCTGATGAGATGGTAGAACCATGAAATGTTAAGTTACATAGATATATGTATAGTTATTAATGTATACTTCTTAGCTCTGTCTAACGATATTGAGCACTGTAAATATTTATTCGCTTACCTCCTGTGTATGCACGCTAACGTACGTATAAACAGTTGCTAACATATATATATATATATATATATATATATATATATATATATATATATATCAAAGTATATAATTGGTATATACGGAATGAATTCCAATAACCAACAATTACTATTCTTAAAAGAGTGCTCAATACAAAGTAGAGCAGATATAATTATTTTTATAAAAAAAATATAACATAAGTATATTAAAAATCACTACAAAAATAGCCATTTTGTTTCAACAAACTCTGTGTCTTATCAAGATGATGTTGAAAAGAAAATAAATGGTTTTAAAAGTTTCAGATTAATTAACGATCCTACACTAGGGGGAAACATTGTTACAAAAGCTAGAATAACCAATCAAAAACCAAGTATAGAAAGATTCAAAAGCTTTGAAACAAAATGGCTATTTTTGTAGTGATTTTATAACATACTTATGTTATAAATTTTTTTTATAAAAAATAATTATATATATATATATATATATTATGAAATGGACAAAGTCCGACAATTATTTTAAGACATTTTTATGTTTATACATTCTTTTTATAGATACAAATATTTAAGTGAAAATTTCTCGAACATTCAGTCCGGTAAATGTTGCTTAATACTGTTTATTATAAACAGACCATTTACTTAAATATTTGTATCTATAAAAAGAATGTATAAACATATATATATATATATATATATATATATATATATATATATATATATATATATACCACCACATTTCTGTATTAATTTTCTGTTATTGATGACAAGACGAAATCCATAACGAAGCATCTGTTTGGGAATAAAAGTAACATTTCCTTCGCATAATTCATCGTATAAGCAGTCTGTTTATTTTTCATTTGCTGATATATTTAAATAGTGCCGATGTTGTTTGCCAGAGAGTCAGGTTTTCTTCTCGTAATTTGTTTGTTTTATTTATTCATCTATTATTATTTATTCATCTATTATTAACAAAATAGCAAACGGAAGTACTTTCTTTCTTTTCTATTTTTTGACGATATCTGTTGGCGCTCATTATTACGTAAATCTTTCTTGATGCGTGTAAGTTTCCCAGTGCGCTGCGCTTATCGGATACAAACGAATGTGCAACAACTTGTAAACATGTCATTATATCCGGAAGCGCATAAACAATGTTTAACAGAGACAACTGAAAACCACGAAGATGTTTCTTAGAAATATTTTTATTGGAAATCAATAAATGATTAACAGACAAAAGAAATGTACGTTCGTTCATTGCTGTTTCCATGTTTATTTAAATGTTGTTTATGAATGCAAGCAGCATATAATGAATTGATTTAGATTTCTTACATGCAGTTTTTTCGTTATGAATTTTTGACTTCCATGTTATTATTTCTGATTTTTATCTCTTAGTTCTTACTGCTATCTACGGCCTTCAGATAAGCAACATGAACCGGAAATACAAACAGAAATTAAATTCCTACAAAAGTTGTAACTTTCATCCTATTTCCTAATACTGATGAAAGCTCATTCATCGTTGTATAGTGTGACGGTGTGAAATAATTGTCTGACTCATAGGGTGCCCGTAATTCACGACAGACTGAGAAATGGTAAGTCTTCACCATAGCAGGAATTCACAACGCAAAATCCTGTTATCCTTTGACTATAAGGTATAATATGCAATAGAAAAATACAAGTTTAGATGAAGGAAAGATAATAGTTTCTTTCTTTCCTTGATTTCATGTCCGGATTAAGGTAAGCACTGTTACACGTTGACACCTGTTCCCAGCAAAGACACGTGGTTAAAACAAGAAAAGCCTCGTTTTAGAATTCTGATATTGAGACTAGCTGATTACGGTCTTTTCGTTTCTTGCATTTTATTATGTTGCATGATTGGAAGAGTGTCTGTTTTATTTTTATTCTATTTATTTATTTTTGTAACCGATACAATAGTCTCATTTCAGTAGTATTCTACATATTTCTTTATTTTTTGTGTGGATGCGAGTTCAAATTCAGTTCAATTTTGTTCCTTTAACTACGAAAAGGCATGAATCCACCTGGCATAGCAATTAGATTTCATTTTTCCTATGAAAAATAGAAAATATAAAATGAAAAGGCTAAATTCAGACTGAGCCTTGAATTTTTTTTAAACATTCTGAACTATCATCCAGATATATTAACCTACCTATGCAAATTGTCCAAATTGCCTTTCCGAATATTGGTTGGTGTAAAATGAATAATCCTTATTTTTAACTTCTGTAAAAATACCTATACTATAACGTGATATATATTACTACAGAAAAATATATAAGAATGACAGAAGTTTCATAGAACCAGTGACTCTACACACACAAATCATTAGTGAACAACAGAAAATATGTAAGCCGTACTACTCTATCAAAACATATGTGGGAACTAAAACGATAAAACCCAAAACACACCAAAAATAACATGGCAGATACGAAAACCTTTGCCTAGAGCAAAAATAGCGATAATTAACTTTCCTAGGACAAAATAAATGATCAAAGCTAATTTTATTTGCAGATACGAAAAAATTCTACTAAGAACACTACAACCAAATCATGAGCAAAAGACTAAATAAAATCCGGTAATTTAAATTTAATAAACTTTATTTGAAATAAAAAAAGTAAAACTAAATAACAATACACAACAGCTAAATATGCAAATAAATAAATGAAACATGTAAATGAAAAAAAAATAATAATAATAAAATAAACACATAAGAAATCCAAAAGCCATAAGCAAAGATAAACCTCACCCTTAGACCCTAAACAACATAACTGGGAAAGGTCAGTTTTCTATTTCCACTTCCTTTGTTGTCCCCAGATGTTTATACATACAGGCCACTAAAGTATTAGTGGCACTTGGTCGGAGAGAGTCGTTACAGTTACACAAACACACACAGAGACATATACATATATATATATATATATATATGTGTGTGTGTGTGTGTGTGTGTGTGTGTGTGTGTGTGGCAAGAGTCTGAATATCCAAAGATCTGGATTTCTGATTATTCAAATAAAATTTCAAATTCCCGTGAATATTTAATTATGTGACTTTGTCCCGAGTACAAATTTGTTAAAGCTGATACAATTTATCGTTGATCCTGTGTTTTGCACAGAGGGACCGATCAGAAGACGTTACCTCCTCAGTTCATCACTTTAAGTATTTTCAGTACATAAAAAAACTGAAAAATAAAATGAATGATCGATCAATATCTCAATGGACTTTATTTACATGAACTTAGTGTCTTCAACAGAATCAGTCTACTTCCGTCTACCAACATAAATGTATTTTTTTAAACTAATTACATCATAATTCATTGTATTTTCAGCCCCTTACTTTTGCTATTTAAACGACTGATAACATAACAGTCTTTATAAAATTAAATATCATGAATTCTTTTAACAATGACCTGTATTTTTAATCTTTTTCTTGACTGAATGAAGGCAAAACCTACAAGACTTCTAATATCAGTGTTCATTATGGTTTTTTTTTATGTGCTGATTTTGTTATTCGACCAATCAATTATCCGAAATAAATAATACCTACTCGTCTCGTTTTCAATGATCAAGGTTCCTTTGTACAACAAAATCATCCCCGCTTGGAATCTCTTGTGTGTTTAGATAAAAGACAAAAATATCGGAATTCCATCAGAAAATAAACACCTGCAAAGGAAAAAAACAAAGATATATTCCACGATAAAATATATGATCACTGCCACGAATTAGCGATGGTTACCAAGGCAACGTTAGTCACCAGTGAACAGCTAATTTGGATTGAGGTTGCAAAAAAGTTGTTTGGCAAAAACGAAGCTCATCTGAATCTAGCATAGGACAACAATTTAGAGGAAATCATATAAAACTGAAACCATGATACTAGTAATGTCCACCTCCAAATTTCTTGATGACCAGTGCTTGTCAGCTGATCCCCACTTTGATCTAACTCATACAGCTCAATGGGGAGACAACTGGTTGATATCATTCAATAAATCCAAAAATAAACTCTTTATATCACCACCGCACAGACCCCAAACCCACACCAATTATGATGAGGTGGTCATACTTTCAAAAATGTTTCTTACTTCGGACGGCCACTGTTTACTACTGGACATCAAATGGAATGTGCGTTTTCGTGCCATTGCAAGAGATGCCGGAAGAATGATCGGTTCTTTGCATGGATCCGGAATATAGTTGCTGCCATGTTCTACTTTTACAAGAGTCAGATCAAATCAAGAATTCCAGGGACGAAAGGTCTCCAGCCTTCCACTACTATATCGATATTGCTATAGCAGATTATTCCTGAGTGACACCAGCTCGGACCATTACAGCTAGGACCCGCCGTATTGTGAACAACCTTCTTAAATCCTTTCGTGTTCTTTTGATAAAAGGCAAGTTCCACTCGGACAGCTTCTCCCCAGAACTGCTACTTTGTAGAACAAACTCCCGAAAGAATGCTTTCCTAACAACTACACTCATGGTCCCTCTAAAGGCAAAGTCAACCGATGTCTATCCTACCGTCACTCATAATATTCCTTGTATTGGGAGAACTATCATTGAAAACAAAAAAAACGTTTACAAGACATGCTTTCTAGTTTTAATGTTCCAGAATGCAATTATCTCCCTTTTTACAAGACGAATTTATTATCGTCCTGATGGTCATGCCGCAGCCCGTGAATAACACCAGACCGTAGCTGACTATCGATTGTTGCTGTGTAGACAATAAAGATCAATATGATAGCTATGTGGCCTAAATAACGAATATAAATGAAATTGTATAAATGCAGAACAATGGCTATAATTAATATCACATAAATGTAGCCTCACTAGCGAATATATATGATAACACTTGAGTCCCCCCGACCCCCCTTCCCCGCCCGAGCAAGGGGAAATCTTTGCTACGAAGTGGGTCGATGATCAAAGCAGGTTCGAATCCTGCCGGAGAGCGCATATTTTTATTTAATAAGATTTCTCGAAAATTCAGGATGGTAAAAGAAAATAAATAAATATACCGTTTAATAAATAAATGGGTTGTCTACTCAAATATGAGGATCTCTCAGAAATAAGGTTTAAGTAATAAAATCTGACGGATTAATAAATAAGAATCCATCACTTCTTTATACACACACACACACACACACATATATATATATATATATATATATATATATATAGGGTGACCAAAAAAATCTGACATCATTTCGCAGGCTAATAATTTTGAAAATTCTTGTTGAATTAACCTCAAATTTTCACAGATCAAAATTTTATATTTAATGGAAGAGGACAGTACGTGCTGATCTGTCAGAGAGATGGATCAAGCGTGGTGGAGATGAAGACAGTTTTCTGATGAAATGGCAGCCGCGGTCACCGTACATTTTATGTGGATATGTGAAGGGACTGGTCTATGTCCGCCTCTTCCTGAGAGCCTTGATGAACTCAAGCAGAGAATCCCTTCCGCACTGTATAATGTTACCGGAGTCATGCTACCGCGTGTTTGGCATGAGCTTAACTACCATCTTGAAGTGCACATATTGAACACTTATGGAATCGGTCCCATAATAAATTTATGATGGTCAACACCTAAACTGTTCAATTTCATTGAGCTAGACTTGCAGTTTTCAAGATAACTGCTTTTAAAATGATGCCAAATTTTTGGAGGAGACAACTATATATATATATATATATATATATGTGTGTGTGTGTGTGTGTGTGTGTGTGTGTGTGTGTGTGTGTGTGTGTGTGTGTGTGTGTGTGTGTGTGAGCAAGTTTTCTTACAAACGACTAACAAGGTGCGGTGATTGAGTTTTTATATAATTTTTCATCCGTTCTTATATGTTTTTTTTTCTTTTCAGGAGATAAATTATATAAAAATTGCTATATAAAAATTGCTATATAAAAAGTAATAATTAATTGTTATATAAAAAGTGCTTTCGGCGATACTTTTAGGCGTTGCCAAGGATGAATTTTGTTTTTTCTCTTAACTGAATATATGGATTGTTTAGAGTTATAGGAATGTTTATTTTCCAAACACGGTGAGCACATTGTGTCCGTGTTCGATATTATTGAGAGATGGCTTTTTTATTATTAATAATGCTTCCATAATCATAGTTCTTTAAGGAACATGTGAATTTGTAAATAATTCTCTGTAATTTGGTTTTTGCGGGTGAGTTATTATTTTTGACAATGATGTTAGCTGTTTTAAAATTTTTTTATAACAGATTATTAATTTTTTTGTTTTTACCGGCTGGAGTTTTGTATTTCTTTATAATGTTTCTAAGTAAAAATTCGTCTTGTCTATAGCTATCATGAATCTGATTTTTGTAGAAATGTTATTGTTTTTTCTTTATGTTCAGTGTTGCTATTGGCTATCTTAGAAAGAAAAAAGTCTAATATGTTAATGTGTAAGATGGTTTGGAAAACCTTTGTTAACAAGTGTTTGTTTCATGTCATTAAAAGAAAATTTCATGTCATTGAAAGAAAAGCGGATAGAGGATGAATTCTTGTCTGCTCTTATAAGACTATTTTTAATTATACCTATTGTATATCTGAGAGGACATTGACTAGTAAAATTAAGGTGGCAAGAGTTTTTACTTATGTTTATATATATATATATATATATATATATATATATATATATATATATATATATATATATATAACGAAGTAGTGATTGTATTAGACTCCACAAGAACATCGAAGAATGGGAGTTTATTTTTGGCTAAGTTCATAGGTAAAACTGAGGACGGGATTTTTTACAAATGTAGTTTTGAGGTTATCAATCTCGTCTTTGTTCTCAGCTAAAATAAAAAATATATATATATCGTTTCTATAGCGGACATATGTTTTCGGTTTAGTAACGTTTTGAAAATACTTTTTCTATGTGGGATATGTAATTCATAGGGAAGTAAGAACCGAGAGGATTTCCCATAGTCACTCCATTAGTTTGAGTGAAAATTTTGCCATTATAGTCATAGAAGAGGGCTTTAGTTGTGAAGGCATGCAATATTTTTTGAGAATATTAGGTTTGATGGAGGAAGGATGAATTTAAATTTTTTTATATAGAGACTTAAGGATTATGTCAATGATTTCATCGAAAGGGATATTTGTAAATAAAAGAGACGCTAGAATACCTTGCTTTTCTTGTGAAGTTTACAGAATTTGAAGAAATTCGTGGCTTGATTTGAAAGAAATTCGATAAAAAATGTTAGCCACGGCACTTTGTCAGTCGTTTTTAACGAAATTTGCATAAAAAAGGGATTGTTGCCCAAATACACAAATATATATATATATATATGTGTGTGTGTGTGTGTGTGTGTGTGTGTGTGTGTGTGTGTGTGGAGGATGTATAACATTTTATATCAGATATTTGTATTTTCTAGTGCTGTATATAAAAATTTCGTTTGAAATTAATTTATTCGAATGCTTCCTTCCGCTTTCTTAAGGTTAGTATATCACGCATATACTAAAATATATACTAATATACTAATGTCTAATATAGGCGTTGGAGAAGGAAAATACCAGTGAGTATCAAAGGTACACCTTTTATCACTTCCGTTGTTGTTAACGTACTTATGCTGCTTTAGGAAACTTACATTGCCTGCTGTTGATATATATATATATATATATATATATATATATATATATATATATATATATATATATATATGTGTGTGTGTATGTATGTATGTAGAAAAAGAAAGAACAGTAAGATATATAATCTCATCTATTGAGAATCCTGAAAACAAAAATCTATATCGGTTGCACAAGACATGAGTTCAAAAAGAAGTTCAATCAACATCAAACTTCATTTAGGATAAATAAATACAAAAATCAGACAAACCTTTCAAAGTATTTCTGGCACTTAAAAGAGTCCAATAAAACACCTACAGTAAAATGGAAATTAATGAGAAAAGCTAGAATATGTGGGTCATTAAATGACCCATGTCCTTTGTGCATACATGAGAAACTATATATTACTATGTTTATAAAAAATTAAAATTTACTGAATCAGAGAAATAAAATAGCTATTCTTTGCCGTCATTGTCAAAAAAATTTCCTTAAATAATATTTAAAAATAAAATTTAAAAAATGGGAGCTAGTAATATACATACTTATATTTGATATGAAAAAATAATTTTAAATAATTTAAGTAATTCTATTACATTTACTTGTTTTAAAAAGAAATATAGTCTATTCGTAATTAAGAGTAAAAATATTTTAAAATTGTAGTCAAATAAAACGTATTCTAACCCAAACACCCCTAGATAAAATCTTTAAGTTACAAGTACGAAAGAAATGCCGAAAAACTTTTTGCCGTTAAAAAAAAACAAAAAAAAACAGACGACATGCGTTTAACGGATGTCAGAATACGCTGAAAAATACACCCCTACCATACCTCGACTTAACCTCTTTTTCGAACGTAACTCATAATTGATACAACAATAGTTAATGAAAATGAACACGCTACCGCCCCCGTCTGAATGATTGGATTTCTCTGTATCCTTGGAAACAGGAAATTATGAATTTATATGTACGTTTAAAACTCAGTAAATTTAAAAATACGTTATTCCAAAATTCACTTAAAGATGAAACAGAACTAATGCTTTTAATTTAATTACATAATTAAATTTGAAGTTTTTAGCTTCAGATTTTGAAAAATGGTTATTACTGTGTAGCGAAAAAGCCATATTTTAAATCAGTTAATTTATAATATATATATATATATATGTATATATGTATGTATGTATATATATATATATATATATATATATATATATTGATATATATATATATATATATATATATATATATATATATATATATATATATATATATATATTAAAGACATTTTATGTTTAACGTTGTCTTTAATAATGTCTTTAAATAAATAATGTCTTTAATAAATAAATTGTCGGACCTTGTCCATTTCTTAATATATATATATATATATATATATATATATATATATATATGAAGCCGAGTACATTCATACAAACTGTTACTACAGTCGTTATCAATAATTGCCAGTTTCGTCTATCAACGATTTATTACTGATTGAATACAGTAATTGTGGCGCAAGGCCGAAAATGTGTGTGATCAAGGGTCAAGGCTGGTCGGCATTATCTTATACCTAGTTAATTAGATTCACGACCCATTTATTCTTTACAATTTACTCATTCACCATCTGCCATCATTCGCTTCTACGTACACCAAAATACCTCACGCACACAAGCCACATGCCAAAAAAAAAACACCCCATGATGTAAAAATTTCAAAAAATATTTACAATTGTGTATGCAAAAATATATATAAAAATTCTATCAATGTTATGAAATGATGGGGTGGGGTGTTGACGCTGAAAACAAACTGAAAAAAACAAAGATGTTAGTAAGACCGGTTCACTCTTCAAAAAATAAGAGTTTCCGTTGTATTCTGTCTTCTGGCAAAATCAAGGGGCCCTCTATAGAAGGGAAAAAGATTAAAAAAATTATGAGCATGAGAAAATTCAAAAACATAAACAAGTCGTAATGAAAAGGGCAGTCCAAAACAAACTTGGAAAGTTGGGAATCTCTGCAGGGTTTTAGGAGTTACCCTGCTAGTTTTGATTGTCTATGAAATTTTTTATGGCTAATTTAATTCTGGTGTTTACTAGTTTGCTGGTCGCTTTAAGGTGACGCCATTTAAAACAACCAAACAGAATTTTTACGCAAATTTTTTTTAATACACATTTCAATATACGATCTCCTATTATAAAATATTATATAGATCTCAATGCAAAGATTGGCTTCTCTGGAAGCCATTCTAATACAAGTCAAGCAGTCAAATTAGGGTATTTTCTCCTCATGAAAAGCGTGTATTGAAGCGTGTATTAAAAAATGTAAACCACAAAGAAATCCGTCTGCCCGTTATAAATGACTTCACCTTTAGGTAATTTAAAATTGGTTCCAACAAAATAGTCAGGAATAAGTCAAACACATTTTCATAAACCGACACAACATATATATATATATATATATATATATATATTTTCTTGATAATTACTGTAGTGACAGTTGAGTACACGGATTACACAAGAATGAACTTTGGAAAGATTACCAATTTTAATTCTAACATAAAACAACATAAACGTAAGTTGGAAAAACTTTACACACACACACACACACACACACACACACACACACACACATATATATATATATATATATATATATATAAGTGAACATAGAAGTCAACACTTAGATGCGACAGTCTGTTTCATACTAGATGCAATCGTCAGACCACGTGTCGAGTATATATATATATGGTGGACTCTCCTATTGTGAACGATAAATGAATGTCAGGATTGGATGGTGCCTTTTATTTTACACTTATGAATGTTAGGAGGGGATCTTGTGGAGAAAATCATGTAAGAGAAAGACATATTTCATTTGTGCTTTCTTAAGTGTGATAGGAGCAACAAAGCCACACTAACAGATGAAATTTGTTAAAGCAGGATTTTGATGGTGCCTCTGCCTCAGAGCTTGACGAAGCTGATCACGGTCCTTCAGTCTAATATCTTCAAAACCATTTAACTTAATGAAACATTTCTTACGCCACTCCTTTCAGTTTCCCAGGTTTTCAGATCAAAGTTGAGACTTTTCAAGTTGTCTTTCAATTTGTTTTTGTAGCGTAGAATGTCCAACTGAACACTTAGATTTTGGTTGTTGTCCATACATCAACTTTTTGGGAGCCTATGCTCATCCATTTTCACAGCATGACCAGCCCACCTAAGTTGTATCTTTTCTAGAATGGTTTCAGTGCCTGTGATGTTACATTTTTTCAGTATTGCACTATTCTTGACCCTGTTATCCTATTTTATATCATATATGGCACGAAGACAGCGCATGTGAAAGACGTAAAATTGACTTATGTGCTTGCGATACAGGGTCCAGGTTTCAGCACCATACAGAAGGATTGAGAGAAAGACTGATCTGTATATGTCGATCTTTACACGACTTTAGCGTCTCATAACCTATGTTTAAGTTTACCGAATGCTTTGGTTATTCTGTATTGGATTTCTCTGTCTATTTTTCCATCAAAAGAGACTGTTGATCAAAGATATGTGAATGCCTCAACAGTTTTTAATGCCGTACCATCAATGAAGATAGAAGGATTTGTGAGAGATGGATTGCCTGATAGTGGCTGGTACATTAGCTCAGTCTTCTTTATGTTGATAGTGAGTCCAGATCGCGTAGCAGCAACACACCAAGTTTCGATTGTGCTTTAAAACGTTTCTGATTATATATATATATATATATATATATATATATATATATATATATGCTCCACAAAAATTATTTTGGCTGATATCTCTGTGAAAGAAGTGTGAGTTTGTAAGCAGTGACTATTACTGCTACTAATGCAATACTCTTCAATAAAACGAATCGAGTTTTCTCAGTCACTGGCGTGTTTATCTACAAATAAGTACACTTAAGTTCACCTTCATCCCTGCTGTGTGGCAACGGCTTAGGAGTAGATTCTCCGACTGATGCCGAGTTTCGATCCTAGTTAGAGATAACCAGAACTTTCTTTAGCCACATTGTTGAGCTGTGATACGGCGAAACAGTCTGTCTGTGGATGACAATATATATATATATGTATATATATATATATATATATATTACATGAATCATTAATACAAAATATAGAAGTTAATGATATAAGATGTCTGTAGGAACAGACGAAAGCTTTTAAAAGACTAAAAAAGACCTTATGCAACTGGAATTTATAAACAGGGATTATAACATTCATATACAGGTTCGGGGTTAATGTAAATTATTAAATTTGTTTGTGAAGATGTATTCTCACCATTTAAATCATTAACTTCTATATCTGTTTTTTGTATGAATGATTCATGTAATGTAAATTGAACTGCACCACATACTTGATATATATATATATATATATATATATATATATATATATATATATAAGTAAACATTGAAGTCAATACTCAGAGGCGACAGGCTCTTTCTGTTAGCATGAAACAGCCTGTCGCCTCTGGGTGTTGACTTCAGTGTTCACTTTTATATTTACATACGCTCTATGTCTGATATTGAGCACTTTATCCCATAAGTATAGTACACCTTAAAACTATATTTCTTCATATATATATATGTGTGTGTGTGTGTGTGCGTGTGTGTGTGCGTAGATAGATAGATAGATAGATAGATAGATAGATAGATAGATAGAAAGACGGCTATCCACAATTTCCTGTCCTTTGTAGCTCTTAATAATTTTATCTTTGTCTTAGTCTCTTTACCGCCTTGCATGGGGCGATATGATAAAAAAAAGATAGATGAGGCAATAACACACATGCGTTTAACGTCTGCTTCAGTGAAATTAAAAAATCTCAATTTTGAATCCTTTGATTTCTATCCTCTTACTTCTTTAAATAATGACCAGCATTCATACTTATCATTGCTATTGCAATATTGTTTTAAAGTTGTTAAGCTCAAATATTTAACGATGATATAGAAGAATTTTCACGAGTATTTTAGAGTCGTAGAACCCACAAGGAGTTTATTCAAACATTAAATTATAAATTAAGATTCAACAGACAGTTTCAGTAGGAAAACCATGAAATTTTCACCGGTACTACTACTACTACTACTACTACTACTACTACTACTACTACTACGAAGAAGAAGAAGAAGAAGAAGAAGAAGAAGAAGAAGAAGGAGAAGAAGAAGAAATAATAATAATAATAATAATAATGTAATTCACTAGTTTAAGAACGTCACTATTTAACCTCTTGTATTACATAGACAAAAAGAAGAAATTGATGAAAATTGTGAAAAGAAACACGTTTGAAAAAAGATAATAAATGAAGTATATTTTAAAATATTTCAGGTAGCAAAAGAAAAGAAATAATTACATGGACAATTTGAGCAAGCAGCATAAGGAAACAAAGCAACATAGAATTGGTTTAAAAGGGTTTTTTTTTTTAAGGAAATCAAAAAAACTGTAATAGCCGCTCAATCTCATGATGTCAGAACAAATAATATGAGGAAGCCTATCAAACATATTGCAGAATATGTGGAGAATTTGATGAAACTATTACATCCATTTTGAGTACCCAGGTTTAGCTCAGAATGAATATAAAAGGTGGAGACATTATCGGGTTGCGCCAATCATTCATTGGAAATTGTGTATGAAATGAGAAAATTTATGAAACCTAAAAAATACTTGAATCAGAAATATGCAAGATTTTATGGGATGATTCAATACAAACAAATCAAAAAGTAGACATATTGGCAGAAAAAAATAGAATATTTAAACGTTGATCTATCGTGTCCTTTTGATACAAGGATAGAGCAAAAGGAAGAAGAGAAATGAATCAAATATTGAAGTCCATTGAAGTTTGCACTCAGAAGGTTTTGATAATTAACGTCGCAATCATACGAATTGGTATGATGACTGACAGAATGGAAACATGGTTAATGTAAATTGGCATTGGTTACCCAGCGGAAATGTTGCCTAAAGGAATCATCTTGAAAACAGAAAGAATAATCCAAAAAGTGATGAACACTTAGAGCCAGATAAAAGTTCCATGATACATAAGGTTGATGGTTTTGACCCGCTGTCAATACAATAATTATCAGATATTAAAATCATATCTGAGCAAATGCTCAAACAATGTAGTGTAGTCATGGATAGTTTTAGAGCATATTAAATAAGCTTTGTAATAAGGATTCGTAAAAAAAAAAATAATGTGTAGTAAAGTTCACTCAGTACAATGCCTAAGAGCCACTCAAGATAGGGTTACTGAATGAGGTGTAAGCGGAGGTAATAGGAAACGCAGATTACGAGGTTATGGCGGATAGACAGATTCACCTTTGACTTGAAGAGGTTAAGATCATAGTGTTCTGAGACAAATCCTAGTGAGAAACTCTTCCACTACATAGTGGTTCTTGGGAAAAAAATCTCAGAGTAGTAAGCTTCTGTGTATGTAGTTTGGTGGGTCTAGGTCTTGTCTAGGTCTGAGTAGGTATCACCAAAAAAGGGAACCAATGGAAACATTTGCCATGGAAATAGCCACAGAGCAGCGATTGGCTTGCGACGTTTCGTCTGTGGAAGAAGAGGCGATAGGCTGGAAAATAAGTCATCTCTCACAAGGCTAAATATACACCTTTTGAATTCTGTCATGGCTGGAAAGTGACGATTCGGCAGCTCCAATCCAATATGGCATCATTCGTTAGCTACTGTATTCTTGAATTTCTTGATAGAGAAATTAATTTCATATTAGTCTGGAAGAAAAAATAGTTGGATACCGACTGAAGATCAAACCTATATCGATGTAAGAACATCAGCCTTGGTTTCGCATGAAGTCAATAGCAAAGCTGATTTAAATAGTTTACATTATCTCTTCAAAAAGTGAGAAATCATAGTTCTTTCTGACACTCATAACAATTTTATATTAATAAATCTCTTAAGTATTTGCAAAGGTAATTAAAGTATTTTATAGATTTTTTTATGTGCTATAACTTTATCGAAGGTGGGCTATCAACAATCATGGCTCTCCACAAATTCCTGATAATCATAGAAATTTTATATTAATAGATCTAATTCCTTCAGAATTAGCAAAATTGATTAAAGTATTTTTGCATTTTTTCTTTTTTTTATGGGCCATTAAATTTTAAACGTGAGCAATCATGGCTCTCCATAACTTTCTGATAATTATAACAATTTTATATTAATGTATCTAATTTCTAAAATAGTGATATAATCAAGATGTTGCTTTTCATAATACTTTAAATATAAGGTTAGTAAGAAAGGTTACCAGAAGGTTAACATTTAGTGGACTTGAGAAATCTGTTTTCCTGAAAATCTGATTGAACAGAAATATTTTACAAAATTTCATAACAATAACAAAAATAACGATAACTGTTTGGTCAATGAATTCCTAATGTTTCCTTATAAAGAAACGGATATTCTCATCTTTACGGTTAGTGATAGGATAAGTTAAGTATTTCAAATACTTCTTTTATGTGGGATGTCACTTTAGGGCATGTGCAATCATGGTCATCCACAACTTCAATTTAATCTAGTTTCATTAAGGTTAAGTAAAGTTGCTCAAAATATTTTACATTTATAAATCTACTTTTAAGAGGATTATCGTATCTAAAGTAATGTTTGTCGTATTGTGCCTATAAAGAATCATATTGTTGCTTAAGTTTAATAGTCATCGTCAGTACAAAAGAATGTGGAATGAAAATTGTTTTATACAAAGAACAAATTGTCTTTCTTTTATTGAACACTTTGAAAGAGATTGAACATTATCTCGATATGCCTCTGGTAAATGTATTAATAAAACACAATAGCGCAGAAAGATGAATGCCTAGAATTCTAAACAGCATAAAAACAACCCCAGGCTGAGGTATGCAACGGTAAAAATATGTTCTCATTTCTTATTCGAACAGAAGATTAAGTTTTAGTGTATGCACGTGTATTATCGAACATTTCGTATCGTAGAGTATTTAAGGCTGACATATAAATGACCAGCGTTTACGGCTGACATGAAGGGGAACGATTATATTGAATCAATTGCTAGATCTCCTGATAGGAAAGTTGGTTCACTGTGTCATGCTAGATATTTTTTCTCTACTGAATCTATCTTACATACTTATAAATCTACCATACGTCCATGCTTTGAATATTGCTGTCACATCTGGTCCAGTGCTTCTGCTATATATTTAGAGATTTTTAATAAAATAAAATAAAAAAAGAATCTGCAATGTTATTAGTCTTGACCACGCATCTCGGTTTTATTCACTTTACCACGGCGGTAACGTAGTTTTTTTTTTTTTTTTTTTTTTTTTTTTTTTGTTTTTGTTTTTTTTGTCTTTTTTATAATTTCATGGTAATTGTTCTGATAAACCTTCCTCCATTGTACCTAAACTTTATGAATTTAAGCGCAGTACTAGATTGGCAGTAAGGTCTCATTATCTTATAGTTGAGATAGATAAATATAAACGTAAGTTCTATGCTGATAGTTTCTTCTCTCGCTGTTTGCTTGTGAATCTCTTTTTCGGCTTCCCTGCTTTCAGAAATTTAAATGCAGTATCAATCGTTATTTTGTTCTTTCTTAATTCCTGTTCTTTTATTATTCTCTCTCCTTAAAAGTCTTTCTTCCTCATATATTCTCTCACACTCGGTAACCTTTTGCGTCTTAGTGGCTTTATTGTCTTGTTTGTTGCGAAATGATAGAGGAGAAGACATTGAGTACAAGATATCAAAAATGATGGAATATCAAAATCGGTCAGGTCTAAAATGAAAAATGACATTTATGATTTTTCTTTTTTTTTAGCTCATCAAATCAAAAAGGATTTTATCAAAGCTGGTACCAATTGATGTCCGGATCGTGATGGGCGTCAACGGAAAGCGCTGTTAACTCGGGCTGCATTCATAAATGATGATGCATGGAATTTTTTGCCCTCAAAGTCAAAGAACACTGAAGACTTGATACAAGAATACATTCATAATGACTCTTTAAAAAGGTCGAGATTTCGGTACAAATGAATATAAAGAAGATTATTTAGCAACTTCTCTTCCAAATGCGGATAAGCGTCATATCCTTTCGTTTCGTGATGTGTTTAAGGAGCAAAAGTGCTGCCCTAATTCTCTTGTCAGTGCCACGTTTTGTGGTCCAATACATAAGCAAATTTCAATTAGTCAACGAAAAATGTATATAAGAGTAACATACAGAATTCCCCACATTTCATTGCTGTACTATCCGCGAACCGGCAGCTTCAGTTTTACTTATCCGCGATTAGTCCAATTTGTCAGACTAAAACTACTTTGCAAAATATATTCTAAAAAAGGGAATATATAAACAAAAATGACATAAACAGAAGTTGTTAATAAAAATAGTATTTTGAAAATATTTTAAAAATATTAAATAATTTAAACATAATCATAATCTGAATCATCGGAACCTTAAGGGAATAGTTTAAATTAATTAAAAAAAATTATTTTCAGTTAGATTCCCACGCAAGGCAAATACATATGACGATAGAAATCACTAGGTTTTGACTCGAAAAATTAATCACGCAACGTTTTAAGCTCCACATCGATGTTGAACGAAACACTCCTCAAATATATATATTTTTTAATCATATTCACCCCAAGCAAGGCAGTAACGCCACTAAAACAGAAGATGTGGAAGAATTAGGTACAGAAAAATTAATGATGAGCAGAATGAGAAGAGAATAAACAGGTGGACAGTAGATAGCGATTGACATTGCATTTAAATTTTTGAAGATTTGGCTGGAAAGCATGAAGCCGAAAGGAAGTTCTACAAGCGAGAAGTGCGAGAAGAAACTATTAGCATAGAATTTACGTCTAAATTTAGCCAGTTCAACTGTAAATTGATTCGATCTCGACGCCAGTCTAGTGCTACACTTATATTCAAAAACTCTAGGTACCATAACGAAGAGTTCATTAGAACAATTATCATGAAAGTATTTATAGAAAAGACATAGCGAGTCAAATTTACGGCGGTGGCAAATCGATTGGAACTGAGCCGCTAGATCAGGACCAATAATATTGCAGATTCTTCTTCGGATATTATCAAAGAGCTCAAGTTAAATAGTAAAGTGGGGCTGACCATATTGGCGAATTGTAGACTCATAGATATGTAAGATAAATTCTGGATAAAAAAGAAATTCTCTCCCTACATAGTGAACCTACTTTCTTAGCAACCGACCTATCAATGGAGTCAATATAACCTTTTCCACTTCATATGAGCAGAGAACGTGGACCCGAGAAGGCGCAACAAGTCACTTTGCTGGAGGTTAGCATCAGCCATACTGATGGAAGGCGACGAGGGTTCTCTCAGATGATTAATGGAGAGAAGTCTACTTTTTGAGGTTTTAAAATTAACGAGCCATTTTTACCCCAGTCTCACTACGGACTTGAGGTTGATTTGAATATTTGGCTGCCATTTTGACCTTGTCAGACTGATAAGCCTTAATATCGAGGTAGGGATTGTTGTGTCATCAGCGTAGATACCAAGTTCAGAGCTGATGTCATTAGGAAGGTCATTAATGAAAATTAAAAATTAGTGTAGGACCAAGGATGAAGCCCTGGGGGACATCAACCTCAGTACGAAAAGATCCAGACGAGTGGCCGTTCAGGATAACTTTCATTTCACAATCTGACAGGAAAGACTGGATCAGTTCAAAAGTGTCCGGAGACACCGTAATTTTTCAATTCTGTGAGGATGGCCTGAATGCCACACCCTGTCAAAGGCTTTCGAGATGTCCATTGCAACAGCCGAGCTTCGCCATTTTAGTCGAGATCATGATAAACTCTTTCCGCAAATATCATCAGTACATCAGCAGTTGACCTGGAGAAACAAAAGCCATATTGCTTGTCTGAGAAAAGGCCCAGCGATGAGATATGATGAACCAGTTCAGAACTGATTAGGGCCTCTAGGATTTTCCCCCAAAGATGGGTTGGACGGCTCGCCAGAGTTCTTGAAAACTGGAACAACAGATGATGACTTTCAGCAGGTAGGAAAGCAGGAGTCGGCGAGGCATCATACTTATTATAAAACCCAGGTTGTGTGTGTGTGTGTGTGTGTCTGTTCGTTTATATATTGGATCAGATTTCCTATATTTTTCAACCGATTTCAACAAAACTTCACAGGACTATGTAAAATTACCTTGTGTTGGTTCTGACAACGCCAAAAATTGAAAAACAATTGTTTTTGCACGAAATCAATTTGAAAACACAATTAAGAGGCATCGCGAGAATGAAATGGGGACAACTCATATCAAGTTATACTTATAAAACCCAGGTTGTTTGTGTGTGTGTTTGTGTGTGTTCGTTTATATATGGGATCAGATTTCCTACATTTTTCAACCGATTTCAACAAAACTTCACTTTTATTTTTTTTTTTATTTTTTGGCAGGTAGTGTCTTTTATTGTGTTGCACACTTTTTTCTTTATTTTTACATTCAAAATGCTTTAAAAATTCTATTTTCAAGACAATTGTTTATAATAAAATTCTATTCAATCGGTAGACTCATAACGATTGAAAACAATGTTTTTGTTTGAGTTTGACCAATTCGTAAAAAAAAAAAAAAAAAAAAATTAAGACATGCGTGTCTGTCAACCTTAAACAATAATCTTTGTCAATTTTATTTTTCAGTCTTTATGATGGTCGATACTTGATCGATCTCTTACTGTTACATCTCCGGGCAACGCCGGGCTCTACTGCTAGTTTATTATACAGGTTAGAGAGAACAGGAGCTAGTTCTGAAGCACACGCCTTAGTAACTATTACAGGGATATGATCGGGTCCACATGCTTTAGAGATGACAACAGAAATATACGATTGATAATTATGTGTAATAATTAAAAGAATGTAGCGAACTCTTTAATCAAGTTTTGCAATACCAATCATCAATATCAATGCAGAAGAAGGTAGAAAGGAAAGGACTAGAAAATGACAAAGTTTTCCCTTTCATTGAAGCAGATGTTAAATGCATAAGAGCATTATTGCTTTCTCTAGCTTATCTCTATTTCTCTCTTTCTTTCTTTTTCTCACTGAAACCAAACAGCCTTTCTGATATGTCTTTTCTGTTCTTCTTTGTCCATTACTTAGAAGCAGAATTATCATATGATGAGCGGGTAGCGAAGCAGGTATCGGCAAGTGTTGAGTTCAATTTCTGATTAGTAGTAGTTAAATTCACTTTCGCCCAAATGCCCTTGAAAAATATTTTAGTCATTTCTTCTCTCCCCAGAAATGGGTTAAATAGCTGTTCTTTTGCCTTGGTTAAAAACTCTCAATTCATGACCTGCAACGGCATTAGATCGGCACAATGGCTTGTCTGCAAAGCCAGCAGGAAAGTGAAGTCGTGACATGAAGAAGACAAGGAAGTTTAGGTGATTTTAAAATGTTAATGCGATTAAAAGAAAATAATTTATCACTAAAAGTTCTTAGCAAATATATAAGTCTAACACCGAAATATAAGAAAAGCCAGTACGTGAAAACAAGGAAATCCAATTTTTATCACTTTTTAAATGCACAATATTTTTCTTTCACTGTTTGTCATTTTCTTAAGGATATTAATTAACATTCTTTTCCAGAAAAATGGTCGGTGTTTCAATGAAAGACTTATCTAAAATGTCATTCTTGTAATTGTTTGTAGAAAATACCAACTCTCGAAGTAAAGGTATCTGTTTATCGATGCGATTTGTAATAAAGGGGGGGGGGCTTAATAATAGCAATTTGATGTACTTAGATACAAGGCCGTACGTTTTGAGCCCCCAATTCACTTACATTGCATTTCTGTTTCATCAACCAAGACAAGCTTAATTATTACAGTACGTCGAAATACCCTTTTTCCCTAAGTGATTCTTTTATCTAGTGTGATGGAGTATGGCGGGCCAAGTGAGGATCGTATTCACTACTTAGTTGTGACTAACAAGATGAGTTTGTTAACCATTACAATAGGTAGAATTGCTCGTGGCTTCATTATGAAACTATGGCAAAGTTTGAAAGAATGAGCTGTTTTACTACTTAGAGGACGTTCGTGCGTGCGTTTCAAACGACATACAGCCTCTGCACTGTTGCTGAAGCAGTCAGAGAAGCGGCTAATTAGTGACGCTAACGAACTGTGAATGCTTTGCATCACTGTTCTGTTCCATGAAATCTTTGTGTGCGCTTGTAATCATCTTTTTTCGGAAGAAACTTTGTGTGCGCTTGTAATCATCTTTTTGCAGAAGAAATTGTGTTGTTTTCTTTAATTCTTATGATACTACAATTTTCTGCGGGAGATTTGACTACAGGATTTATTCAACAATATGATGTTGTCAACTGTAAAAAAATATCTTACATAAAACGCAGGTTAATTCTTTTATATTTTGAAACGCTAATAATTCTACTTCTCAGGTTTCGGGAAATTACATCAATGAAATGAAACACCTACACAAAAAATGATAATTATTTTTTCTGACAGTGACACAATTTATTTTATTTATTCACTAGCCGAATTATCAGCGCCTTGCTGCGAATCACACATTTTTTGTAAGAAAATGATGATTGATTTTAAATCATTGTTATAATTTATGGAGAAAAATGATGGATTTCAATGTTACTCAATGATCTTGTCGATGTGGGCTCCATCTTCTGGATTTCTTCTATATTCTATTGTTTAAATTTAAATTTAATTTAATCAAAATGGAAAAATAGTGGGGGTTTGTACCTCTGGCGACTTCTTTTGATCAAAATGAAATATATTTATCCAAGTACCTTGGGTAATGTAGTTTCAGAATATATATATGCGTATGGAAGACAGACAGAGGCAACAAATTTATATAGAGAGATTATATTTTCTAAATTGGGTTTAATAAGGTACACATCTGATTGACTGTCGCGTTAAAACTTCTGCTGGAAAATAAAAACTTACTGCCTTGAAAATCAGCATTTGAAATCATCGCTTTTATCTGAGCACAAAATCTACGATAATAAGCAGCAATAAGAAATAGCTGTGTATGATTTGGCCCTTCTGTTATTTATTTTTACTTAGTAACCTTTGCATATTAGGGCACACGGGTAAATTACAGGAAAATGTAATTAGTTTAAAAAGATCGGGTTGTGTCAGAGGTTCTTTGTGACTATATCTGCTAGGGTTTAATTGAGAAACGAGCACCAAATGGTACCATCGTGTAGTACCCAATTAGCTCAGCCAAGAGTTAAAAAATTTAATGCAAACTATTTTGAATAGAAATGTACCACAATTACGCATATAAAGAAGATATTTTATATCAAGACACCTTGAAAAAAAAGGAGCTTATCAAAAAATAACTCAACTCTTTCACTGGCAGAAAACATTTCGTTTTTAATTAGAAAACGAAGATGACTTATGGTAATTGTGAAGTAATCGTTCCGTAATGTTGAAGTACTCTTAGCGTAATGGTGACGTGATTGTTGCTTAATAGTTAAGTGATCGTTGTGTAATGTTGAAGTGATAGTTGCCTAACGGCGAACTGCTTGTTGCGAAATGATGAAGTGCTCGTTGCTTAATGGCGAAGTGATCGTGGCGTAATTATGAAGTGATTGTTGCGTAATGATGAAGTGATCGTTGCGTAATAGTGAAGTGATCGCGGCGTAATGATGAAGTGATTGCTGCGTAATGATGAAGTGATTCTGGCGTAATAGTGAAGTGATCATGGCGTAATGATAAAATGATAGTGGCGTAATGGTGAAGTGATCGTGGCATAATGATGAAATAATCGTTACGTAATGATGAAGTGATCGTTGCGTAATGATGAATTGATCGTTGCATAATGGTGAAGTGATCATGTCGTAATGGTGAACTGCTCGGGGTGTAATGATGGAGCGATCGTTCAATAATGGTAAAGTGCTCGTGGCATAATGATGGAGTGTTCGTTGTGCAATGCTTACGTGCTTAATGATGAAGTGCTCGTGGCTTAATGGTGACGTGATCGTGGCGTAATGGTGAAGTGATTGTGGTGTAATGATGAAATGATCGTGCGTAATGGTGATGTGATCGTTGCATAAAGGTGAAGTCATTGTTGCGTAATGGTGAAGTCATTGTGGCTTAATGGGGAAGTGCTCGTTACGTAATGAGGAAGTGATCGTGGCGTAATGCCGACGTGCTCGTAGCGTAATGGTGAATTTCACGTTGTGTAATGCTTACAACAAACAAAAATCGGATTGATGTACCGAGTTCTGGCCTAATTCGTTGCATTTCCTTTCGCACAAATATGCACGAGGAATGTATGAACCCATCTCTTTCCCCCTTAGCCATGGATTAAATAGTAGGTTAAATTCTTGAAAGCAGTCTAGGAGAATGAAAAATCTGAATTTAAACCTACTCTGCCATATGGCTGCTATATCCGTGACCTTATGTGACCTGAATGTTAAATCTAAATTCGTATACGCCGTGAAATCTAACTTGACCGTTATTGAAATAATGAACTAAAAGTTCACTTTTGACCCTTGACTTGGTTCTGATCGCTGACTGACTAAGGTGATCGCCACCCCCTCTTAATACCAAAGGGATTTCTTCTCTGAATTGTTCTATTTTTTTATCTCGAAGTATTAATGGCATATTATTAATGGCATATTATTAATGACATATTATTAATGGCATATTTTGTAAATGCTTATTGAATGGTTCTAGAATTAATATTTCTCTCAATTTTGTACGACCATTTTTTAAGATTTACCTATTTTACTCCATAGGCGGGCCAATTAATTTTCCAAAATATCGCCTACAAGCATCAATATATTTTAGATTCCTGTGGTAGGGTTACCGGTAAAAAACTTAAACATGATCACACATGTTTGATATTCTAATCCCCCAGATGAAACAGGAACCGACTTATAAATGATTAAATTACAGGAGCCGGCTTATAATTGATTAAATTACAGGAGCCGGCTTATAAATGATTAAATTTTAGGAGCCGGCTTATAATTGATTCTGGTTACAAAACAAAATCATGTTAAAATATATTTTGAAAATCGTCTTCATACACTGGTCGCCTGATTACTCCAGAATTAAATATATGTGCTTATAAAGGAATAACTAATAATAGCCAATCAAATAATATTAAAATATTTTGGAAAAATTCTCTTTATACACTAGAATTATGAATACCATAAAATGAAATACATTAAATGATTACAAATCAAAATAAAGTTAAAATATTTAAAAATTATGTTTAATTCATTTTGTCCCTGATGACCCCAGAATAAAAAATATATATATTTATAAATGATTAAGTTCTGACTATGAATCAAAATATTGCTAAAATTTTAAAAAAAAAAACTATTTGACACACTAGTCCCTCACGTAATGACCCCAGAATTATATATATATATATATATATATATATATATATATATATATATATATATATATATATACATATGATTAAATTCTAATTACAAAACAATGTTAAAATATTTTAGAAAAATTATCCGCATGATTTTACTTTCAGCGTAATTTTTATTTCTAAATATTCCTTGTTACACGCCAATATGCGTTATATATGAAGATAAACCCAGTATGTTACCAAAATAGCAACTGTCTTTGGTGTTTGGTATCTAATTATACTAGCATCAGAATGTTCATTATTTTAATAGTTGATTGCAAAAAGTAATAAATTCGTAAAAATGACGTCAGCTTAAGAACAGAAAAAACAGAGTGAAAGTACATATTGATCACATATGGAGAAACACGTTGCCAGTAATGAAAAGGCAAATACGCCTGAAATGTGCAAAGAACCTTTGATTGCATTAACAACCATAAAATTGTCTCAGACATGTTCAAAAAATTTTTTTCTGTTCCTCGAAGCCATGGAAACAACTGAAAACTGACCTCAAGTAACCCTGATCTGCAAAGGCATAAGTATACGTGTCTGGAAATTGCCTCGTCAAGAATTCTCTTTGAAGCTCTTCTTATCAAATATTAAACATGACGGGTTTTAGGTTGTGGTGTAGGAGCGCTTTGAAGCACTGCTAATTCAAAAAAAATATTGACAGCGTGAAGAATATCAAAACAGGAAAAATAATATATATTCTACAGAATGCAGTTCTTCCAATATTCACTGACGTGTATTTGAACAAAAACAGCGATATCTCGGTTTCGGGATCAGTTATAACCTATTTCGTATAGGATATAAGGAAATGGGACGTAGAATAGGATGCGCTCAGAGTAAACTTCTCGCTTGTGGAACTCCCTTCAGGTCCGATACTTTCCAGCCAACTTTAATCCAGTCTCTGATATTTGTAATTTATTTAATAGAAACTGTTAGAAAATGGAGATTTTACTATTTATTGTCAGCTTTATTAATAATAATCTGTTTTCTAAGTAACAGAGAAACACAGGTTATTGCAAGCGATTAATTGCAAATCATCCCTAATTAAGAAATAGCTTCTCTTTTTTTCTTTTACAAAAGTGATAAAACATTTTTCAAGATTAATAAAGAATCATAGGTATATAATGAAGATCTAACAGACTAACTCGTTTGGTAGAATATAAAGATATAAGACATATAAAGAAAATCAGTCATCCATTTCGGAATAGATTCGGAACTAGTTATACCGTTTGCATGTAATTTGACAAAACAAGATTTTACCGTGCATGTGTAGAGAGATGCTCTCCTTCGGGGTTATTCAATCGGAATTGAAACTCCATTAACTGTGCATGAATACTGTGCGACCGTCATATTCAAAATGACTGATTCTGTACATTTTTCAACTTCCATACAGGTCAGCTAACAAAAGATCGCATCACCCAACCTTGTCAGCTGCATACGGTGGAAATGTGTCTCACTGTGATTTCTGGATCTTATCTAAATTAAAATAGCTGTTAAACAGACAGTGGACGAGATTAAGGAGAACGCAACGTACCAGCTGATGGTCATTCGACTTTTCAGACTGTTTCAAAAGTTAAAGTTACATTGGGATTTGTATGTGGCACCTTGCATTATTAGAAATATTCATAGAAATATGATTTAATTTTTTTTTACTCGGTTTACTAAACAGGTTGTTGATTTTTTTTTTAATGGAAAATAATTGAGTTGAAAATAATTCACTAAGATTGTACTTAGACGATCCTAAAAAGAAAAAAAAAAGAAAGAGGAAGAAAAAAAAAAAAAAAGAAAAGAGAGTTGGATGATGCATGACCCAGTCATAAGCGAAGATAAGTGTCAGAAAGATATCTTGGCCTGCGTGTGGCCGAATTTTAAAAAGGACAATAGAGAATTGTTATTTGAAATGAAAAAATCATTAAGAGGGAGAAAAGAACCAGGCTTGATGACAGTGTTTTGGCAATTGATAAGAAAATCGGTCAAAGCACCTAGCCTACTTTTGCGTGGAAAGACTCATTGTCAAATTGGAGAAAGGGAAATTCTTTTTTAGAACAATAGAAACGAAATTTTTTTAATCGGAGAAAAAAAGTGTCTTTTGGGTTGAGGGGAGTGACCGGTGGGACTATATACAGATTCTGACCTATTAAGAATTGGAAACCCATGATAACAAAGTGGGGACATTTTCAATGTAGATAATTAAGATTTTCTGACTGTCGGGTCTGACAAAAACAAGAGGTTAAAAAAAACGATTGTCTCAGTTCACAGATAGCGCCAATATTCTTCCCTGAAGTCACATCTAATTAGCGGCAGGCTGTTTTGACAGAGCCCAGGTGAGAAAAAAAGCCAAGATTGTCATTTTTCGTACGTGCAAAAGGGCAAAATTAGATTTTGTTTTTTTTAAAACAAGAACGATGTAAACCACGCCCAACCACAATCTCATTAGCCGAAAGCGGTCACGTGATATGCGGAAAGAAGAGAAAGGATGCTCGATCAAGAACCATTGGTCGGAAACGGTCACGTGATCTGCGGAAAAGAAGAGAAAGAAGTGCTCGATCAGGAATCATTGGTCGAGAGCGGTCACCTGACATACGAGGGACCGGGAAAGATGGGTGTGCGCCTCCCCCAAGGGCACTGTGAGGAAGTAGGGATGAAAACAATAGCGATAATGAGAAGACAGAAATAAGGCAGCTATTGGAATTATTGAGAAACCCCTGACGCCAACAGACCCACCCCGGTTTGCTGCGGCGTCAATAAAAGCAGGACCCCAGTCGACAGAAATCAGTTGGAGTGGAGTTGCAGCTGGACCGCGGGCAGGGATAGAGCCTGAACGCGGGCATCAGGCCCGATTCACTCGCCCCTTTGCGGGCAAGAGAATCCTCAGACAAGAAATCCTTCCAGCCCAAGTCGAAGACAGAAGTTCAGCCCCGGACGGCAGCGAGAAGAGATCACCTCGGACGACAGAGAGTTGCGGCTGAGTTGCGGCAAGAAATCCTTCCAGCCCAAGTCGAAGACAAGAGAACTTCCAGCCCAAGCAGACGAAGAAGAAGATTACTCGAAGGCCGCAGAGAAGTTGCAGCCAAGTCGAAGACAAGAGAAGTTGCAGCCAAGTCGAAGACAAGAGAAGTTGCAGCCAAGTCGAAGACAAGAGAAGTTCTATCTTAGTCGACGAAGAAGAAGAAATACAACTCAAGTCGAAGAGAAGAATCAACTGCGAATGATCGATAGAAATTAGCCCCAGTGTCGAACTAAACCACACTCCGACATACACAATTCTAAAGAGTAGGCAATTCGAAATCTTTAGGTTGTGTGATAGAAGCTTGGTGCCATAGTCCACAGAGCGGGTCGGGAATTGAGAACAATTTTTCTTTATGTAACGGACATTAGATATAAAAGGTTGTCACCCTTTTTTATCAGTAATTTTTTTGTCTCGTGAGTTTTTTTTTTTCTTTTACTTGTGTTTTGCCACCCCCGTCGGACTCAACTTGTATCGGCCCCAATCCCTGCTGGTCCCGTCTGTCTAAGATCTAAACACAACGTGGGTAGACAGACCGGAGATCAGTACAGTTGCTTCAGTAACCAGGTATTGGAAGCGAGTTGGGAAAGGCGAGGCTGGTGATCATCCAACCAAGGGGTTGGAGCGGCACGCTTGGAACCAGGAGGAGCGACCAGGAGGAGCGACGTCACAGTTGGCGCCGTAACCAAGCGATTCGACCCTGGGCCAGGTGTGTAACCGTCACATGTGGTGCCGTGACCAGGATCGACCCTGAGACAACCACGTCACATGTATGTGAGGTTTCAAGGGGATTGCTATGAAGGAATTAAGGTTATATTACTTCTGATGGGTTATTTTTTCTCGTTAATATTAAATGGTTTTATCGTCTCCAGACATACTTTTTTTTTAGATTTTCTAGATTTTGATTCTAGAATTCAAAATCATTTCCTTGTAGGGAACTACTTTACTTACCACTCTGCAAACTCTTTACAGCAAACTATTTCTATGACAAATATTCAGATGAGCGACATTCTTTAGCTCCACTAATACAGTTCATTTTTTTTAACTAGGACTTGCCATACGATGTCTACAGGGTTGAATCACCCACATTGTCTCTTCATTCCAATTGCAAAACAGCATTTTCGCAAGAACCTCTATTTTGTTCCCACTAAAACAAGACAACCTTAACCTGTTCGTCAATCGGCAACCGTTATCTATCCCTCTTATCCTCGTAATCTTCACTTCTTTCATCAAGTAACTCTCTACCTTGTTGCTCTCGAGCCCTGTAATAGGTGACCTTCATTGAAAAAGTAAAAAAAAAAGTGATCTGTATTCTTTTTAAATCGTCTAATTTATGCAGATGCTTTCTGTAGGGTTCGATCTCGGACTCAGTGTCTTCAAAGACAAATATTCTCACTATCATATCTGGAAAAATAGCCTTATATTTCAAATATGTTAAAAACTAGTTCTGCGGCCTTAACTTTATCTGCAAATCAATAGAAGGCGACATTATAATGAAGTCGATGTGCCGCAAAAGCGACACCAGTTTATTTATTCAATTCCATAAAACTTTACCAAATGCAAGCATTTTATCGCTGACCCTTTGGAATATAAAAAACCGAGCACAGGTTTGTTTGATGTGATCGGCACAAAGACATTTTAGCTCTGGGTATATATATATATATATATATATATATATATATATATATATATCCCTGCCCCCTTGTGGCTAGTATCTCTGTTAAGTTGTTTTTTCTTTCTTTCAGTTGTTAATAACTAACTGTTGAAGATATGAGGAAGTAATTTATTTAGTGGGTTTCTAACTGAAAAGGCAAGCATCAAAAGAGATGTTCTCCTTCCCACGTTTATTTCCCCAATGGAGACTTTCTGACAACACTTCATTAATATTTTTTTTTTTTAACGCAGCCCTTACTTTGCGATAAATAAAACATAAAGACTTTCTGTTAGCCAATATGAAACGCTGGTAAATAATTCAGTCGAAGGTTATCAATAAGAAAAAAACAGAACCAGCGAACCAGTCTCAAAGTCAAGCGATGGCAATTTACTTCCGATCAGAAAATTTGTTAATCCATCTTTGTAGAGGTACGAGTGGTCTAACAGCAAGCTAGAAACAAATTGATGTTCATATTCATATTCATTTCACATTAATCCCACTAAGAAAGGCATGAACTCATACTCTTCTTCTTACTCATATATGTGGGCAAAATATTAGGGCAATCTAATCTGGACTAACAGGCTATACCGTACCTATGAACAGTAATGGGCATGTCCCAATCCTCATAAATACATTGAACATTATTGTAAGTGGGGTAATATGACGACTAAGTAGTCCACCGCTAGCAGTGGTTTACCCACTTCACGCCGCTGGCGAGTATTGTATTTTGTTGATATTATACCATCAAGGTTGAAAATGAAATGCTAATCTGAGGTCTAATAAGAGGTCTGGGGTAATATGAGTATTGTATATTGTTATAACATCAACAAAATAAAATACTCGCCAGCGGCGTGAAGTAGGTAAACCACTGTTAGTGGTGGACTACTTAGACCTCATATTACCCCAGACTTCATATTAGACCTCAGATTACCATTGGCTACTCTTTATTCAGTAAAGTTTTCTAGGTCACAACAAAAACCATGGCCCAAAACCAGGTTAAATGAAGAGGATTGGGCATGGGATGAGCAAATCTACCCGTTGAATACGACTTGATACTGAAACGGCTTCAGTATTCCCACTATGGTGTGACGTTACATAAAGAGCATACATTTAGACGTAACCGTAAGTTCTATGCTAACAATTCTTCTCTCGCAATCCGCGCTTGTAAAACTCTCTTCTGGCTTTTTGCTTTACACCCAACTTTGATTTTCAAAAATCTAAATGCAATATCAATCGTTATCTTCTGTCTTCTTAATTCATGTTCTTTTATTGTCCTTTTTATTTATTGTTCCCCCTCCTTTTTTCCTCATATTCTTCACTAACGCTCAGTAACCCTCTACGTCTTAGCAGCTTTATACCTTTGCGTGAGGTGAAATGATTAAAAATGGTCTCATCATTTACAGATGAAATGGCTAAATCTAACCGTAAGTTCTATGCTAACAGTTTCTTCTATCTTACTTCTCACTTCTGGAACTCTCTTCCGGCCTCTTGCTTTACAGTCAATTTTGATCTTCAAAGATGTAAATACAATGTCAATCGTTATCTTCTCTCTTTCTAATTCCTGTTCTTTTATTGTTTTCTCTCAATAATGTTTTCCTTCTTTTTCTCATATTCTCTCACACTCAGTAACCCCTTGCGTCTTAGTAGATTTATTGCCTTGCTTGAGGTGAAATGATTCAAATAAATACAAGAAAAAATTATGTCCCTGCATTCTGTCGTATTGTCAAATACCTTGAAAAAGATCTGTACATGCTACGGTGGCCGACAATGAATGCAACTTGAAGCGGATTATTCTACGAAGATACCGGTAATGTGTAACACGGTGCATCTCGCTTCGCTACGAAATATAGACAATAAAGGTGGGAAAATGAAGATCTTATTCTAAAAGAATATCGAGAAATGTCTCATTTCCGACATCATTTGCAAAGCTGAAGAACAATTGCCCGAAACGTAATGATAAAAAAAAAAACAATCAGGAAAAGAATACAAGTCAACTTGTTGGAGAATAACATTAAATCATCTTTAAATATTAGAGAATTTTAGAAAATACTTAAAATATTTCGCTTTTTTATGTGCCGTATTCCTTCAGGACGTGTATGAACACTACATCCTGTGTGATATTGATCCACGTAATCTCTTTCCAATTCTCTCCGTTTAAGCAGCAGCACGATCACGAGGAAACTATCTTTTCTCTTTCGCGTGGTGTTTTTATGCCGAGCTGATCTCACAAAAAAAGTTGCATACGCTCAACCACTCTCGCCAATTCTTCTAGCTCCGACACCGTGTCTTTCTTAAATTAAGGTGTTAGTATGGCTATATTTCTTTTTCTTTTCCTTTCCCTCATTTTGCACGCCAGGTATATACGTGATCGCTTTGCCACACGAGGTATGTCATCATCTCTTCTACACATCTAATCCCTACTCTTTTTTTTAGCAATACATGTTATTTTCCAGTCCTTGTCTTTGTCATCCTTCTTCAGACATCGTTTTGCTCAAATTTCAATCAGTTACTCACTCCTTTCTTCAACTTCTCCTTATGTGCTTTATTTCGTCGATTTTTCTTCATCAACATTTATGCGATCAAATTTCAGATGTGTCTTTTCTGGTTGTTAGCAGCTGATTTTGTAGTTCTTATTCTTCTTGGCAGTTTCTCATTGGTCACAGCCTATATCAGTAATGTTCTCAATATTCGTCGGTAAAACATTATGCTAATTTATAGCCCTATTTGTAATGAAATTGACCAGCATTCACCAATGCGTAGCAGTTCAGAATTCTTTTCTTTATTTCCAATCTTCATTCCTTTATTCCATATTACCATTTTCAGTCTCTGAAAACAATCTTTTCCATATTATTATTCACCTTTTGATTTCTGCAGCACACTTCCTAATGTTTGTTACCACCGAGTGAATAGAATATTCGCTTTTTAACCATAAAACCACTGACCAATTCGGTGTTATCGGCTTAGGCGTTTCCAGCTTTGCAGCACCATTGGGAATGTGTCCGGAAATAATAACACGAGTTGACCCAAGCTTAGTGATTGAAATTGCTAGACGCGTTTTTGTTAAGCATAAATTCACAAGTCCTCAGGGTTTGGCGATACTGATTTTGTTCAAACCGTTCATGACACCAGATTATACGCTCACTCCCAGAAATTATAATTAGGGTCCTCTCGGCAGAGTTGAAGCATATTTGGGCAGAAGTTGTTACAGTCCTCACTTTCCAGTTTCCTGTTCAAAAGCATGTCCGAGTCCTTGTCGGTGACAAATTATTTTCCCTGCTCCAACAGTTGGGATGTGGCAAGTCTCACACTTCTCTATCGCTACTTCCATGGAAAGTGCTCAGATGAGCTGCATTCCTTGGTTCTGCCAGTTCTAACCTTCACACGTCTAGGACCTGCCATACCACTCACATTGTAGCAAACCCCACCCTCTATATTCCACTAATGAGAAGTAAGTTCCACTCGAACAGCTTCTTTCATTAAACCGACTCTCAAGATGATGTTTCCCTGATTACTATGATCATAACCTGTTCGAGTCTGGGGTTAACCGTTATCTTCCCCTCAGGTTCGCATAAACTGCATTTTACTGTGTAACCGTCTACCTCAAGTGGCTCCGGGACTTGTACAGAGTGAACCACATTGTTAAAAAAAATAAGCATAAACTACAGGTGAACTCTGGGGGCGTTGAACAAACACAAAATGCACCTGAACAGGCAAAAAGGATTGGTTAGCTGTCCTATCAGACTGATGTACTCGGAAGCGAGTAGCTCGACATTACTATTATTATTATTATCATCATCATTATTATTATTATTATTATTATTATTATCATCATCATTCGATTTCTGCTATGGACACACTACCTACCAAGTCTGCGGAAAGACCTAAGGCAGGTCGTGGTGTGTTGTTATGGCCACATTCATGTTAATTTTTTTTTTTTTTTTTTTTTTTATCTCCGATGAAGTTGCTAGCGTTACATAGACAAAGTTCTCCTTAGTGTGTGTGCTGTACTTAATAAGACAATTTTCTGTATGTCTCTTAGCTGGGGTTTCAGGGATTCTTTCAATGTGTTGTTTTGTTCCATTTTTATAATTCCAAGTGCACCTATTACCACTGGTATTATTCTTGTTTTCAATTTCCACATTTTTTCTATTTCAATTTCCAGGTCTTTGTATTTTGATAGTTTTTCAAATTCCTTGGTTGCTATGTTTACAATCCGCTGGACAAGCCATATCAATTAGTAGGCAAGTTTTTTCTTTCTGGTTTTTGACAATAATGTCCGGCCTATTTGCTTCAATTTTTCTGTCTGTGTGGATGGTATAATCCCATAGAATGGTGACATCTTCTATTTCTGTAACCGGCGCTGGCCGATGTTCATACCAGTGTTTGCTTACATTTTCATGTTTTGCACATTGTCATGTAAGTATTGCCCCACTCTATCGTGACGATTTTTTATATTCATTTTGGGCAAGTATAGAACATCCTGAGATTAGATGGTCTATTGTTTCTTGGTATTTGTCATTACCTGCATTTTGGATCCACATTATTATGTATGATATTTGCCTGAAAATTCCTATTCTGGTCTTGCGCTGCAAGAATAAAGCCTTCAGTTTCAGACTTTAATCCAGATGCTCGTAACCATCGATGAGTATTAACTTTATCAACATTGGGTTTATTTGCGTTCTGGATATTGGCCATGCAGAGGTTTGTCTTGCCAGCGTTGTTTCATCTGTTCAAGGGCTTTATCCTTGGCTTTCTTTTTTTCATATCTTTTGCTGTAATAGTTGGTTCTTGGCTTCTGTTTTGATTTATTGTAAATCATCATCATTATTATTATTATTATCATCATTATTATTATTATTATTATTATTATTATCATCATTATTATTATTATTATTATTATTATTGTGATACAACTCTTCCGTTCAAACCGCTCGAGTTTTCTGAATGACCGACCTGCCATCAGTATTTTTGTTTTTTGTTTTTTTTTGTTTAAATTCTTGGGATAAGTAGTTATCATTACTTACATTATCTACACTCGGGCTAGTGTCCACATCTTTGTTGTTATTATCGCAGCGTTCCGGCAGTTCTTCACTGCGGTATTCTTCGAGTGTTTATCAAACCTTCATTTAACTTACGGACTGTAGATTGTTCTAGTTTCACTTCCCATATCTCGGAATATATCTTTTTTTTCCCTTTTTTAACACATTTCAGTGTTCCTTAGTGCCTCTTCCACTCTGTCAATGTTATTACTCGATGCCGGAATTGAACTCCTAATTACTATGCCACTAAATTCCCAAAGTAATGATTTAATTCTCTAGGCTAGAGAATTAAAGAATGGATTTGGTAGAGTGTTCACTTCGAAATTTCTGAAGCTTAATCCAGATCAGTGGCTGACTGGCCAGGGTATCAACATGCACGAGGGAAAGTTGGCCCCTGATGGAGTGGGATCCCTATATCAAATAAAAATGCAATAAAAAAATCCAACCCTCACAACTTCTTTAGTAATAAAAAGGAATAAGAACTTGATAAAGTCATCTGCACACTATCAGTTACTCAAGTCCAATGTGAGAGGACATTTTCAAGACAAAGATCATAAAGACAAGGTTAAGAAATTCGATGTCTGAGAATTTGGAATCATTCATGTTGCTATTTAAATGGAATCGTTGGCAGATTTGTGCAATCATCGAGTGAATAAAAACGATTGCTCTTAATATAGATCTTCCCTTCCTTTTTTTCTTTCTTTCTTTCTTTCTTCTTTTCTTCCTTCCTGCTTTTCGTTCATCACTTCCTCCTTTCTTTATTTTTGTCTTCCTTCCTTTCTTTCGTGCTTTCTTCCTTTTATTTCTTTCATTCTTTCTTTCTTCCTTCCTTTTTTATTTTTTATTTCTCACTTCTTTCCTTTGTTTCATCCTTTCTTCCTTCCTGCCTTTCTTTCTTTCTTCCTTCCTTCCTTCCTTTCTTTCTTTCTTTCTTTCTTTCTTTCTTCCTGCCTTTCTTTCTTTCTTTCTTTCTTTCTTCCTTCCTGCCTTTCTTTCTTTCTTCCTTCCTTTCTTTCTTTCTTTCTTTCTTTCTTCCTTTCTTCCTTCCTGCCTTTCTTTTTTTCTTCCTTTCTTTCTTTCTTCCTTCCTTTCTTTCTTTCTTTCTTTCTTTCTTTTATCCTGTTTTACACTCAGTGAACATTTTCCTTTCTTTTTCCTTTTTTTGAAATGACTTAAACTCTTCCAGCGAAAATTATTGAGACGGCAATTTTTCAGGGCCTCTGACAAACTCACCTTGGAGGAATCATTTTCTTGACTGGTGAAAGCGGGCAGCAAACACTACTCGCGTATTCACTACCAGCTGTCAACGACTGACTCTGCTTGTTGCCTCTCTCGAATTCTTGACGAGGAAGCAAAAGATTGGGGTTTTTCTCGAACCTTCCTCTTAAAAATAAGAGGCCATTCTAGAACCTAACACGTGAAAACTGGAGCTCTTTCTCAAAACCTATCATTTAAAAACAGGATTTTTTTCGAACCTATCCCGTGAAAACAGGACGTATTTCTCGAATATATCCCTTGAAAACGTTTTTTCTAACCTCGCCCTTAAAAACAAATGATTCATAAGTGTTGTTTTTTTTTCTTTATCGACTACTTTCTCTAATAGAGTCTTCAGTTTTTCTCCTCAATCTGTCAGACATCGTATTGATGTCAGATTCAGGATACACATAACCAATTAGTAATATCCGCGAAAATTTCAGGGTGTTCTTATTTGAATTTTCTGATGAATCATAATCTTGAAATTAATGATTAAATAAGACTACAGCTATGAAATACCCACGGAAATTCCACTATTGCATCGTTAAATAATATATATTACTGTGAATTGGGGCGTACAAGTCGATTTTCAAGCCCATAATTTTTAACCCAAATTAGGAGTCGACTTATATGGCTAACACCCTTGGGAAATGTGTGAATCCTCTTTCTTCTCCCTCCAGCTATGGGTAAATAGCAGGACAGACTGGGTTCTATAGACTTGGATGGCAACTGGCCTAGGAGAAGGAAAACTCTAAATTCAAACCTGCTCTTAGATGAGGGTGAATGGAGTCTCTCTGAGCCTTTGTTGGCAATCCATTTAGTGATGGTGTCACGATAAAAACACCCTTGATAGCCCTAGCGAACCATCAAGAATTCAGCTATTTGACAAGATTATGAACTACACCAATCAAAGTATTAGTGAGTTCAATCTCGGCTGAGGCCGCAAGATGTATGTATATGGCGAGTATAAAATGCAAACCTTTAGCAGTGAGTTGTAAATAAGTGGGATAGTACTCCTAACAATAGCTGTACAACAGTTACCGTGCCTCTAGCCTGCTGCCGTAAATTCATCCCACTAGAATTTATGTTCGGTGAACATACTAACATTTAAAATAATATAAGATAATAAAATAATAATACAAATTCAGTATTTTAATAACACTACATAACACTTTCAACAGCTGATAAACTAAGTATAAATACTGACCGTTTAACTCAGGCGGCCATTCAAACAACTAGATATGGTATGCGCATCATCTACACAATTTCATGATAGTAATGACAGTTTAATGATACATAATGGCAGTTTATTGATTATATAGATTTGGAGTCAAACTTTACGATATGTATAGGCTTAACTCAGAATTTTGAGCTAAAAATCTTGAGGTCAACTTGTACGCCAGGTCATTTTGTACACTGCGTTTTACAGTAAACAAATATCGTAATAACAGTCAAATATTCGAATGAAGATCATTATTTAAAGAAATAAAAGGCGGCAAATGAAATGCTTTTGAATTCACAATTATTTCTATTTCAATGAAGCAGACATTGAACACATGAGAGCGTTATCACCTTTTTTTCCTGGAAAAACAAACAAACATATGAATGACTAAATAATCCTAGTAGTAATCTGAGTGATACAGTCACAGCTGAATAACAATAGTCAAAAGTCAACCTAAAATATAGTATATTTTCTACAGACGATGGTATTCGTGGCTCAAGTTTGGAATATCTGTATACTGATTATTCAATGTGGACATACCGTCCTGCGATGTAAAATATTGACCTAACATGATCTTTTTTCCCATTCCTTTCCTTCATTTAGGTATGTGTTCAGATTAAGCTAAATACAATATCTTTTGTAAAATTTATTCAAAATGTCTGTGGAAATATTAGAATATGTACGACAACTAATACACAACTGATGTAAAGTTCTTAACGTTATTCTTGCTTTGTTTTCCTAAAACAATGATCAAGACGATGAAACTATTGTTTCTTCTCTGTCATTTAATTGAAGTCGTTAGTTGAGGAGCCAGTCCTTCATGTAAATAGTTTATGCGCCATTTCAAATATTGTTAGAGAAAATAATTCAGTTCTAAATAGACAAAGCAATAAACAAAGAACAGTGATCTTTGGTGATATGTCATCGTGTCAACATAATCTGACTGTAATCAAGACGCAGAGCAAAAATGATTAAAGAAATTACTTTCAGAAAACGATGGACTTGTTAACTTAATGATTCTCAACTTGACATGGGATTCTCTCAACTTGGGAATATTTTAAGAGTTCCGAGGAAAATTAGTTGCATATTGACGCAAATAATTATAGTGTCTTATTTACAATGTAGCATCCTTTTTCTGACATGAAGACTGGCAAATATTGTATTAAGATCACATATTGGCAATTAAAATACAAACTGCAATTCTTCAATTTTCCATTTGTGTTGGATAAAATACTTGGGAGGTGCGAATAATATTTTGAAATATGGGAGAAGAGTCCTCTTGTAGTAAAAGCCAGATTCCCTTCTTATTAACATGAATGGACTGGTCCATTCATGATAAGTAGTCCTGGGTAATTGTCTAGTGGAAGATAATACTATTGAAGTGGTTGACCTGGATAAATCTCCGGGATTAGATGGTCTTCCTTGCGAAGTCGACTTGAGGCAGTCACCCGTTTTTGTTCCTTTGCCGGAGCTGATTTTCAACAACTGGATGAAGCAGGGGTCTATACATCAACGCTTCACCAGGGGTGTGATCAAGTTGCTGTGTAAGGACAAAAATGGTGGGGATGGGATAGGTAATTTTCGCCCTTTAACTATGTTAAATCCAGAGTTAAAGATTTTGGAAAAGATCTTAGCTAACCGTTTGCAGCTTGTCCTGTGTCGTCTGATTGGCTCCGAAAAGACTTGTGCTGTGAAGGGCAGGACTATTCAGAACAAACTTCATATGGTCCGCTTGATCATCGAGAAAGTCGACAGTGAAGCTGCGCTGATCAATTTGGATCAGTCCAAGGCCTTTGATAGGGTTGACCATCGATTTCTGGAGGCTGTTCTTTCGGCTGCCGGTTTCGGGCCGTACTTTCGCTCCTGGATCCGTCTTCTGTATGCAACTTCCGGTGCGCTGGTGAAAATGAACGGTGTAAGATCGGAACCTTTCGTATTGTCTCGATCTATTCGTCAGGGTTGTCCGCTTTCGCCTATGCTTTACGTTCTTGCGTTGGAACCTTTCCTTCACAATCCGGTCCGACGCGGAATTTCCCTACCTGGTGCTACCAACTCGGCCAGGTATTCTGCATATGCTGACGACGTTTCGGTTCTTGTGTCAAGCAGAGCCGAGGTTAACGAAGTCAGCAAAGAAATCAGTGGTTATGAGATGGTGACAGGGGCTAAGATCAACCGCGATAAGTCTGTTGGCTTGCGGTTGGGTGCGTGGAAGGGAGTGTCTCTTCCCGGACCTTTCCACTGGACGGATGGACCGGTCAAGATACTCGGCGTCTGGTTCGGTCCTGATCTCCAGTTGGGAATGAATTGGTCGGAGGTACAAGGGAAGGCCGAGATCGCAATTAATTTGTGGTCTCGGAGGAATCTTTCCTTAAAGGGGAGGGCGGAGGTATGTGTTTCACATATCTACCCGATTCTTCTTTACCGACTCTCTGTACTTCCACTTCCGTCTGACACTTTGCTGGCGTTAGTGAAGCTCTTGTTCTCCTTCTTGTGGGGAGGCAAAGCTGCCAGAGTCTCTCGGGAGATCTGTTGCCTTCATCCATCTGAAGGCGGTCTAGGTATGCCTAGCATCGTGATCCGTCTCTATATGCTTCGCATCGGGTTCCTAGATCGTTTGTGTCATGACCGGATGAGGAGGGCGCCTTCTGGAAGGAAGACGCCCGTCGAAATTTTCTATCCTTGAGAAGTGTGCACATGTGCGAGCAGGAGGCCCGCCGTTTACCCCGAGCCGAGTGCTCCTTCTATCGTGAATCTCGTTTTGCCCTGAAACGCCTCTTACGGGCGTCGGATGGCCTCTCCAACGTCCAGGCCTTGTCTCATAGGGCATTATATCAAGTATTAGTTAGTGGGGCCGCACATGATGAACTGATTGACAATCTCGGTCTTACAAAGTAGGAGGCTCGCTCGATCTGGCCTTGTGCTCCCTGATTGAAATGTCTCAATAACGATGAGGCATCCCTCCCTCACCTGGCTGGTGATGCTCCTCCCTCGTTAGGCGGTCAGTGATGTCAGTTCTCTGGTTGTTGCGAGATGATTTTCGTTTCGTGTGTGTGTTTTCGTATTTGTTATTGTGTCTAAATGAGTGCGTGTTTGCGGGCGTGTTTCTTTTTTATAATGTTATAATCCCAATTATTTCGTCCATTAATCCCTGCCAATTATTGTGTGTGGGGGGGGGTTACTAACCCTATTTTGTATTGTTTTATGTAAATAGTATTAAATCATATTGTAAATAATCATTGGGTTTTTTTTACATTGTTGCTTTATCCCCTCCCCCCACAGAATTTGAAATGTACAAATGGGGACTTTTTAGGTTTTCATAGAGAATTTGAGGTATTATGTCCCCTTTTTGGCCTTGTGCCACATTTTGTACAAACGTACGAATAAATAACGATAATACTATTGCAGTGACTTGTCTAGCTGAGTATTGAGTCCTACTATCATTGCTGACTGTGGAGCTAAGTGTTGTGTCTTGCCAGACCCCAAATCACATTTGGCGACGAGGATGATTTAACATTTATTATAATCATGGTGGATCCATTTTTTTTTTAACTTGTGAAATCAGTACGCCGGAAAAAAACTTACGCCGGAAACAACGAAGCATTAAAACACCCGTAAGAGAGATTGGAAGCAAATTTTCATGTCAAGCAATTAAAAATGAAGGACTTGAAATTAGTAATATTGGAATTAATAAAACAACATCAAGAAGAGCAACAACAATTCCAGGAAACATTGTTGAGACAAGAACAAAGGCCAAAAAAGCTAAAACTTTTTATGAAGAGTAGAAGTAAACAAAATACGTCTACTTTTTTCTCGCAGGACATTAAATATAATTAGCGAATTTAAACATAACCCTAATGAAGAGATTATATTTGCAGTATACTACAGGCGCTATGAGGAAATATTTAAAAAGGACTGTATAAGCTGGTCGAACGATAAAAAATTACGCCTGTTACTAAGAAAGTTAGGGCCTAAGGAACACAAAAATACGTGAATTACATCCTGCCGAAAAGCTCGAGTGAATTGTCATTGAAAGAAACTATGTTGTTGTTAAGTAAAATTTTCAATGAACAAAGTTTATTGTTCAATACACGTTGGCCATGCCTAAATCTTTTAAAAAATTAGAAAGCTTATACCACTTATGCTAGTATCCCAAACAGGAAATGTGAAAAGTTCAATTTATGTGAATATACGACATGTTTAAGTGCTTGATCTTCGTTTAAAGGTTGACAGCAAACTGTAATGCGGAAATCCGTTGTAGAAATTTGACTAAACTTGAACATGACTCAAAATTGACATAGCAAAGCTGTAGCTGAAAAATGTCAAAGAATAGTGAACTTAAGATACGATATGGATAGAATTAAGGAAAGCGTTATCTCACATAAATTCAGTTCGTCCCAACGCATATGGGAATACAAAATATTTTACCAAACCAAATCCATGTTACGGATGCAGCGAACTACATTAGAAAAGGAACCTCCGTTTTAAGAACAAAATATGCTCTACTACGGAAATGTTGGACACAACAGTTCACATTGTAAAGTTAAAAAAATGAATAAAAAGTCAAAATTCGAGAGCATTGTAATTGTAGCGAACGACAACAGACAAAGCAGACAAGAATCAAAAAAGAAAATTTATAACCGTAAAAAAAAAAATAAAATCAATATAAAGTTTCAGTTAGACACAGAGTCAGATTAGACTTTTATAAATAAAAAACGATTTGTGATGGAAAGAATTTACAACTTGATCGGAACACATTGGATGCTTCTGTTCAAATTATGCGATTTGCCTATAAACTCTTTTTGTAATAAAGTGGATGGCTCTTCTAGTAAACCTAAAAGGTTAAAAAAAGAATTGAAATATCAATTTCCGGAAGTTCTTTTTTTCTGAAGAGTTAGAAAGATGCACAAAAACTAAAGTTTTCAGTCAAAGAAAATATGATACCAATTTCTGGAACAAAGAAAAATGTACCCTTTTCGTCTTTGGATACGATAAACAAAGAATTAGATCGTTTAGAAAATATTGGAGTGATATCCAAAGTGAATTATAATGATTGGGCCTCACTGAGCGTCTACGTGAAAAAGAACAAAATCCGTGTATTTGTCGATTTCTCCAAAGAGCTCAATGAAAAAAAAACTAAGTCACGTAAACGGTTTGTCGATATCTCGTACTTAAGTTTTGTGAACATTTACAAGATACAGTAATTGCAGCGCTAAGAACTGGCAATTAAATTAAGAACGTTTTCTGCTATGCCGAACGTGATCTACCAGTGACACTGGATTAAAACTAAAATAAAAGCTCATGTGGATCAAGAGAAAAAAATGAAGCAAGTTAGGTGGAAATTGAAAGAGAATAATAAAATAAAATCGAAAACTGATAGTGACAATATTTTCTCAATCTGTGATGAAGTCTTGATGTATGGCAAAAAAGTGGCAATGCCTGAATCTCTTCAGAAAAAGATTTTAAAATAATTTCATACAGGTCATCCAGATATCTCTAAAATGAAATCCTTCATACGCACCTATGTCGTCTGGCCCAATATGGACAAAAACAGAGAGATTGGTAAAAGCATGCAGAGGTTGTGTCATGGCAACAAATTCACCTCCAGTTAATTCCACCCACGGTCGAAATTCCATAGCGATTTTGTGGGACCGATATTACTAGTTAATCATTGCCGACAGTTTTTTCCAAATGGCCAGAAATTTTAAAATGCAAGAGTCCAACTTCTACAATTACAATAAACTTCTTATATGAATTATTTGCTAGATACTGTATCTCGGGTAGAATTATTTCGGAAAATGCCATGCAATTCACTGCTAAAGAGTTTGAAAGTTTTCTGTAAAACCTTCGCGATACAACATATGAAATCTCCCTCAAGATCGAGTCGGCAAACAGGATGCAGAATGTATATTAGGTGATACCTAATCATAAAACGGTATCAGGTATGTTTCCGGAAGAAATAACGTTCGCGTGGCAAATTAGATCGGTGTTTAACAAACTGATGCAGAATAAAAAAAAAAAGTAAAAATCAAGAAAAATCCGATAACCAGAAATACTTCAAACCTGGCGAAAAAGTATTGTTTCGAAATCGCAAAAATGGAAAGAAATGCTGGGAAGATGGGGTAGTCAAGCGATGTATCGGAAAGTTATTGTAAATGATAAAAGGCTTTGCATAAGGGTCCATAAAAGACATCTAAATCAAATTAGAAAAAGGTACGCGGACAAACAAAAAATCCAAAAGGAGGAGACGATGGTGATTCTGTATGATGTTTTCAATGTACCAATGCCCTAGAAAAAAAAAACACGCCCCAGTAAAATGTTGTTTTTTTTTCTAGAAAAAAAATTTGGTTTCAAGAACCGGTTACTCTCCTTACTATCTTGAATGGACTGATCCATTCATGATTAGTAGTCCAAGGTAATTATCTTGCAGAAAAGATAATAATATTGCTGTGACTTTTCGAGCTTTGTATTGAATATTACTATCATCACTGACTCTGTCGAGTTAAGTGCTGTGTATTGCCAGACATCACAAGTAAACAGAGAAAAAATGTTTGTCTTAAATTGTTTGAATGTCTTAGAGAAAAAAATGTTCATTATTAATTTTGAGTAGTTTAACTTTCTTCGTCAAACGTAATAATAAAAATTCAGAAAACTTAACACTATTACATCTATTCGTATTCATAAATGCCATGTCCTTCAGGACGTACAATATAATACATCTCCATTTCATTTATTTTAATGTGAATTGCCATGAATTCATACCTTCACCAAGAGAATTAGCGCGATGTGACTCTCACAGATACGACCAGAGTTTGATTTCACTTTCTGCACAGATAGCCTTCATGCTACCCGCACACTCCTCTGTACATCTAGTATATTTGGTTGTAAACAAAAATACCGCGACGAGAAAAGCGGAAATTTTATATATGCTTTTCAGAAAAGGGTTAATATATCCTCATATTATCATTCTACTTTTTTGAAGAATTAATACATTTTTGAAAAATAATTTTACCAGCAATACATTTTTGCTCAAGTTAGGTAGCACGGCCGTTACGCTCTGCCAATGACTCATAATTGACGGACTATTTTATGTGTTTTTTTTCACGAGGAAAGACATATCAGAGACTCTGATTGGTTTCAATAAGAAAAATAAAGAAGGAAAATGCATGAAATGAAATTCAGCAGGTTTTTGAGACAACGTTTAAATGCCTCTATCCGTTAATTTGCTGATATATTATTGATTTGATATTTAAAAATATTTGTTCATTACAACTTAATTGAATGATCTGTGAGCATATATATATATATATATATATATATATATATATATATATATATATATGTATAAGGTGTCCAAAAAATTTTACACAAAATGTACATTTAAATTTTTGAAAATTGCAGTTTTCAGGGAAGTAAGTAAACGGGAGAGAGTTCCAATGTTGAGAAGTACGAGAAAAAACTGTTGGAGTAGAAGTGGTGGTTACATTTAACTATTTCAACAATAAAAGGGTGGGACCTATATGCCAATCTAGTAACACGCTTAAATTCATTTAGTGGGGGGACCAGGGTAAAAGCTCGTCAAGTCATTGTCATGCAAATATTTGTAGAAAAAACAGAGCGAAGCCATATGATGTTGGTGAGTAAGTGACTGAAGTCGAGATGCCAAGTCAGGATCTATTATATTGCAGAGGCTTCTTTTGATTTTGTCAAGAATCTCGAGATAAATATCAGGAGCAGCAGACTAGATAAGGTAACAGTATTCAATGATAGTGTGTATATGTAAAGAAACGCTTGTGTGTATGTTGAACGGTAACGTTGATTCATGTAAATGTATAAGTGTGTGTGTAAGGAATGTCTATATATGTCACCCTCGTTTATGTCCGTGAAAAGTAGTGAGATGTTGCAATAGTTTTATATTTGGTTTGATTTTTATATTCTCGTGTATTTGTGTGTCGGTGGGTGTGAGACCTATCAAGATATTGTAATAATCATGTTTTGGTTGGATTTATCATTAAAGCATTTCATAGACGAATATCTTGAAAATGATTTGTAAATTTTCATTATTTTATGTATTAGATGGACACAAGATAGATTCATGAATAATGGATCTGTAGAAAAATGATTAAGTGATGTAATGTTTCAAGCGAGTGTTTATAGTTGGTAGTAATGCTATATATATATATATATATATATAATTTCAAAATATTTTCTCCTTAAAGGGTTATGTTCTTTTTTTTAATTAAGCCGGCGTTAGTGAAATGAAAGTTATGTCCCACATTGTTTCAATGTAAGACTAGAGAGTTAGAATGTCTGCCTAAATGCAAGGCTCTTTTGTGTTCGTAGATTAGGGTTTTTAGATCACATGATGTCTCCACCTAATTATATCTCCGATAGTCTTGGAGGTGGTGGTAATGATCCTAGTGTTAGTGATGGATAACTCGTTTGCGAGTTTAGTCGAAAGGATGTTGGAGGGCAAATTTATGAATTTTGTGTAATTTGAGGGGGTATCTGGTTTGTTTTGGGTTTTTTTTTTGTTTTTTTGTTTGTTTGGGGGGTTGTTTTTTTGTTTTGTTTTTTTTTGGCTATATGGATTTCGTTTAGCGTTGTGGATGAAATGTTGTGGGTCGTGAAGAAGCTTGAATATTTTCTTAATATATTCCTCTTCATCTTTAAGTATTCAGGGCTGTATATCCTAAGAACTAGGGGTAAAATCCTATGTTTAGTCCAGATTTTATTCTCTGGTTATAGTGGGAATAGAAATTGATTAAGTTGTTTTTGTCTGTGGGTTTTCGGTAAAAATTAAAATCTAATTTATCATTGTTGCGTATTAATAAGATTCGAGGAAATGCAGAGAGTTGTTTTTTTCAAGCTCGCCTTTGAATTCGATGGTGGCTTCAATCTTATTCAGTTTTGTTATATTGTAGGTTTGTATCTTGGGGAAAAAATAAGAGGACGTCATCTATGTATCTCAGGTAAGTAGATCTGTTAGGTATGATGTGTTTAAATAGGGCAGATTCTAAGAATTCTAGAAAGAGGCACGCGAGAATACTACTGATATATGACCCCATGGGTAAACCGAATTTTTTACGTCCATGCATTCGAGAAATATTAATGAGCAGACCTATGACGTAATATACACTGTTTAAAATAAAAATTGAGCGTTTATTTCAAATACGAGCGTCCACTACAATAACGTTTGAAGTTATAAAATCTCGGATTAGAGAATAATTCATTCTATCTTCATAGATATATATATATATATATATATATATATATATATATATATATATATATATATATATATAAAGAGCTAATAAATTATTCTCTAATCCGATATTTTTATTATATATCTTTTTATATTATATATGTGCGTGTGTGTGCTGATTCATTCAACCGTGTTATTGATTATCATTGACTTATTCTAGGAATGCGACATGTCTCTCCATAAATGGTTAGCGTTCCTGATTTTTAAAGTTACTCCACTGATTGCAGTTTCCAGCCGTTCCACAAGTTTTATTTTTGAAAAAGATGATCTTACCCCCTGTATATTCAAACAAAAGAAAAGAGAACTGCTTGTAGCCTGAGAGATAATATCTAATTCTGAATGCGCAAAGATATAGCAAAAAAATAGCCGAACAAAATAAACACGTTTACTCAACCGACAATAAAACACTGTTATTGTATACATTGCCCTATATATAATATTTCGAAAATAGTTTAAATAATGTCAGGAAGATTTTATAGTTATTTACTATGTTTATGTTAGTCTGGCACAAAGCTAAATATGAAGTCAACAAATTCTTTTACGTCAAACTTCCCTGGGAGAAGGTCCTAATTTTTTTTGAATCCTGGTTATAGCCTCTTCTCGAATTACAAATCATGAATTTGGCTGTCAAAATGAAGATATATTTCTACTTTGTTAAGTGGAAATCTCTACGGCCCTATTTTTTCATCCAAGTTTTACAGAGATTTACAACTGCATAAGTGTTACGCTCTGTAATTTATAGAAACCCATCAAAAGAGATTGATCTTATCACCAAATATGCGTTCATATGCTCAGCCATATTTTCTCGGAAATAACCAAATAATTAACGACGACATTGTTTTGGCAGAAAACCAGCAAGGAACCAAATTTCAACATTGCAAAGAATTGAAGAGACAACCATTTATTCCAGAAAATTACAGGCTGTTTGTTTTCGCCCTCCACCATTTCTATAAAATGACTCAACTAGATAACACAAAACGTGATATAATAGGTGATATAATGGAATATGCGTACACCTGTGTTCCCTCTCACTGGAATATGATTGGCTGGTGTCCGTCATAAATACCGACGGACGTGTAGGAGAGTCAAAGAGCCTTATTCTGAGAGCTAAATCTATAACGACGCCCATTGGACGACGCCATTGATCTACACTTCTTACCTGCGACTACTACCGTATTCTACTTGGTTATTGTAGCCAAAACCACTTAGCTACTTCGTTCAAATATATCCCTTTCCGAGACATATCAATAGGTAAAGAAATAGCGTAGCTGTGACTGTATATCCGTGACAATCATTGCATACAGACTTTAACGCAGTTTTACTGCAGAGTGATTGCTGAGGAAAAAGTAAGGCGATCTATCGCTGAGGTGGAAACTTATCTAGCTTTTACATGTGCAACAGTAAGAAAAGTCTACCAAGGAATATGTGAATTCTGAGTAGACATTACATTATAGTAACGCAAATCCGTGGCACTGAAGAGAATATGGACTGCAGCCTAAAGTCTCTTCCTATGTTCGGTTCCACTTCATGAAGTTGACAATCATAGCTCTCCACAACCTCCTACCATTTGTCCTTTTCTGTCATCCATTTACACAAGCGCGTTACGTAGGTAATACGCTGCTTTCGTCTGTCCCTTTTTGAGTTCAATACGCCCTGTTAGTGTCAAATTCTGCAAGCCCTCTTCCCTCAAACAAATCCAATAGTCTCTTCCTGATGTTAAGTATAAGTGTCCTTTTTGTTTCCATTTTCTCTAAAATTCCGTCGTTGCTCACATGTTCGACCATGATATTCTCAACATCCTTCTGTAGAACAATATTTCTGTTGCCTCAGGTGTCTTCTTTATCTTTGAGGATTGAGATTGTTCATCATTCACTGCCATATAGCAAGACCGATATTACATAAGTCTTTTCTTTGTTTCTAATGAGTTTCTTAATACTTTGCTTAGCTTTTGGAAGACATATTTTGCTATCCAAATGCGCCTTCGGATTTCGGTGTAACATTTTCATTCTTGTGTTAAAACAATTCCTAGATATTAAAATACTTACACTTGATTTTGGCATCTCCAATTTGTAACGGCATCATGACATTTTCCGCTGAGCAGTTTTGAAAAAAAATCACATAGATAAAGTCCTTCGTAAGGTATGAGCTGTACTTGTGAGCGCAATTTTTTGCATAGGCTACCAGATATTCTTTCAATGAGCCTATTAGAATATTTTCCAATCAATCCGAGGGCTCCAAATACAACTGGAATTGTTAATCTCCTCATGCGTCACATTTTTGAGATTTCGATTTCAAGGTCATGGTATTTTGATAGTTTTTTTGAAGATCTTCAAAGGTACATTACAATCTGCAGGGACTGCCATATCAATAAAGAGGTACTTTTTGTTTTTGCCGTCTCTAATCCCGATGTCAGGGCGATTAACTTTGATTCTTCTGTCTGTGTGTATTGTAAAGTCTCATAAAATTGTTACAGGCCCTATCTCCGTAACCGGGTCTGGGTTTTATTATTATTATTATTATTATTATTATTATTATTATTATTATTATTCCCACCAGTAGCATTGTTTTGGGCTGCGTGTGAAAAACATTATTATTACTATTATCATTATGACTATTATTTTAGACGGAGCCATAGTTTAAATTATTGCTGTTATAATTAGAACATTCTTGACAGATCAAGTTATATAATGTTGCCATTATGCGTCTTGGGTTTTAAAGTTTTGCTTTGGAAAGAAATTCAAAAGAATGTTAGAAGAGAACATTACAATAGAGAGCAATTTACAAAAATTCATGTCTTCGTTATGCCCGAGTAAGGAAGATAAATATTTATATCCCCGAAATATTGAAGATTTTACAAGTTCAGTGGTGTATCGGGTTAGAAATTACGTAATTCTAGATGAAGCAAAGTTTGCAATACCTTCAGGTTGGCTAACCCGATACACTGTCACTAAATGAGGGTGTTTCCCGAATATGTGTATGTCATCTTGGCTCTCTCATCCTTCTATCTTTAAGAGAAAAAAAAACACTCGATCCTTGGCCATTATGTTTCCTCGCTCACGAACGCCGTACGTCGACCATTAAAGGACATACCGAACTAGTTAGGGTCCTGCAACAGACAAGCATATTATTATTATTATTATTATTATTAAAAAATTATTATTATTATTATTAAAAAAAAGTTCCTTTAAAATATCTTCTTTGGTATATTAGGCACCTAGTAGAAAAAATGTATAATGGTTTCTTTCGGGGTATCATGTTCAGAAATTTCTCGGTTACTTTCTTAATCATTCCAAGTGCTCGTACTATTACAGGAATAACCGTTGATCTAATTTATTTTTAAATTATATTTGTAGGTTTTTGTATTTACTCAACTTATTGAATTCTTTGAAGGAAATATTGCGATCGCCTGGCGCACTTATATCAATTAGTATAGAAATTATTTTTCATTATCTGTAATAATTATATTTGATCTGTTTGCTTTGATTGTTCGATCCGCGTTCATATTATTGTCCCATAAAATAATTACTTTTTCTCCCTCAGTCACAGATTTAGGATGTTGATTAAACTGTTTATCTTCAGTTTTAATTTTGTATTACCTAATGTAAGCACTGACCTATTTTAGTTTATTAAACAGGTTGTTAATTTTTTTTTTTTAAAACGGAAAATAACTGGGTTGAAAATAATTCACTAAGAATGTACTAAACGATCCTAAAGCAAGGAAAAAAAAAGAAAAAAAAAAAAGGAAGAAAGGAAAGATAATAACAAAATGGGAAATGAAAGGAAAAGACATGATATCAAAACAGGCCGGTGGGTGTGGACCAGATTTTCGGTCAAAGCCTCTGACTGACCTTAAAATTTTGTTGAAAGAATAGAAAAGAGATATCGGTCGTCGGTCAGAGCGCTGACCGACATTTTCGTAGAAAAATTCTTATCAAAATAACGAAAGGTAACTTTTAAATTAGAATAATAGAAATGAATTTTACTTTAGTCAGAGAGAAAGTGTCTTTGGGTTGGGGAAGTGACTGGTGAAAACGATATACGGAATTGACCTGTTAAGAATTGGACACCCACGTTAAGAAAGTAGAGATATTTCGACCTAGATAATTAAGATTTTCGACTATCAGGAAAAACAAAGAGGTAAAAAAGAAGAGCAATTGTTTTTGGACCACGGAGGGCGCCAGGAAGGCGGAAAAGATCCTTTCTAAAAGTCAAGACTAATTAGCAGCGGGCTGTTGACAAAGTCCAGGTGAAAGAAAGCTAAAGATTGTCATTTTGCGTACGTGCAAAAAGGTGCGAAATCGGATTTTGTTTTTTTTTAAAACCAGCACGAGGTAACCACACCCGCCAACAAAAGGGAGAGGGTGTTCGGTCAATAACAATTGGTCGAATACAATCACGTGACCGCGGAAGAAGAAGGAAAGAAAACCTCGATCAATAACTGTTGGACGAGGCGGTCACGTGGGCTGCGGAAAAGAAGAGAAAGAAAGGTTCGATCGGGAACGATTGGTTGAGAGCGATCACCTGACATGAGAGAGACTAAGAGAAATAGATATGCGCCGCCCCCCCAAGAGCACTGTGAGAAAGTAGGGGTGAAAACAAACAATAACGATAATGGAAAGTCAAAATTAATACGGCTTTTGAAATTATCGAGAAAACCCCTGACGCCGACAGACCCACCCCAGTTTGTTGCGGCGTCAATATAAGCAGGACCCCAGTCGGCAGAAATCAGTTGGAGTTGGAGATGCAGCCGAAGTTGGAGTTGCAGCAGGACCGCGGGCAGGGGAAGATCCTGAACGCGGACATAAGACCCGATTCACCCCCCTTTGCGGGCAAAAAGAACCCTCAGACAGAAGGACTTCCAGCCCAAGTCGAAGACAGAAGAACTTCCAGCCCAAGTAGATGAAGAAGAAGATTGCCTGAAAACCTGAGAAGAGTGAGTTGAGTTGAATTGAGTTGAAGTTGGAGTTAGGTTGGGCGAAAAAGAACCCTCGACAGAAGAGTTCCAGTTCAAGTCTCGAAGAATTCAGAAGAATCCTCGAAACAAGAAATCCTTCCAGCCCAAGAGTTGAAGAAGACAAAAATCTTCCACCCCAATTGAAGACAAGAAATCTTCCACCGAATTGAAGCAAGAAATCTTCCACTGAATCGAAGCAAGAAATCTTCCACTGAATCAAACAAGAAATCTTCCACTGGGTTGAAACAAGAAATCTACCAGTCTAAACAGAAGAAGAAGAAGAAATACAACTCTAGTCGGAGAGAAGAATCAACTGCGAATGATCGATAGAAATTAGCCCCAGTGTCGAACTGAACCACACTCCGACATACATACATGATTCTAGAAAGTAGGTAGTTCGACATTTTTTTTTTTTATTGTGTGATAGAAGCTTGGTGCCATAGTCCACAGAGCGGGTCGGGAATTGAGAACAATTTTGTTTTTATGTAACGGACTTTAAGATATAAAAGGTTGTTACCCTTTTTATCAGCAATTTTGTTTGGTGTCGTGAGTTTTTATTTTATTTGTGTTTTGCCACCCCCGTCGGACTCAACTTGTATCGGCCCCGATCCCTGCTGGTCCCGTCTGTCTAAGATCTAAACACAGCGTGGGTAGACAGACCGGAGATCGGTATAGTTGCTTTAGTGACCAGGTATTGGAAGCGAGTCGGGAAAGGCGAGGCTGGTGATCATCTGACCAAAGGGTTGGAGCGGCACGCTTGGACCCAGGAGGAACGACCAGGAGGAGCGACGTCACCGTTGGCGCCGTAACCAAAGGATCCGACACTGGGCCAGGTGTGTAACCGTCACAAGTGGTGCCGTGACCAGGATCAACCCTGAGACAACCAACGGATCAACCCTGGAGACAACCACGAGACAACCACGTCACATATGGTGCCGTGGTGACCGAGGGATTTCAACCCTGAGAAGACCACGATCGACCGCCGTTGCTGAAAGTTCAAGCAGAAATCAGAACGACCCGGGACCAAAGGAAAAGAAGGAACAGAATCGTCTGTAAGGTAGGACACCTTGTTTATTTCCCTACCTCGATTGTTGCTCTCTGTAGACATGTCAGATTATGAGTCGGATAGAGCAGTGGGGGGTGAAGAAGAAGTAGGGCGGGGGTTGTCAGTAGATTTAAGGGGGCTGTTGGGTGGACCGAGGGTCCCAGTGTTTGATGGTAGTGGGAAGGAGTTCAGGAACTGGCTGACAATCCTCGAAAAGAGCCGAACCATCTACGAGCTCTCGGACCAGAAACCCTGTACCTGGCATACGATGCCACAAAGGGAAAAAGCGTCGGAGTTCGTAAGGGGACTCTTGGAAAATCATCCCCGCTTGGCCTGGGAAGAAGTAAAAAACTGCTGACCAAAGAGTTCGCCGACGAGGGTACGGCCATAGAGGCCATGAGGGCCCTTTTAAAACTAACACAGCTTCGGGAGGAGACCCCGGGAGAATTGGGGGCCCGAGCGGGAAGGCTATCGTCATTAGCATTCCCCGAGGTGGTCAGGGACAACGCAGTCATGCAGGCCCAACTGGCGGACCTGTATGTGGAAGCTCTGAGTGATGAGCGTGTTCGGCACGACGTCCTGAAAGAGGGACCGCTCAGACTGTCGGCAGCGATAGAGCTGGCCAGAGAGAGCCAGGGGGTATGGGATAAGGTGAAGAGGTGTGGGAAGAAGCAGACACCAAGTCAGGAGGCTGGAAGAAGGGGGTAGGCGGAAGAACCCCCGTGTGGAATCAGAGGGTTAAGGAAGAGGTGGATCGGGCAGAATTATGGGAGGAGGACCCCAATAGAAGGGCATGGTCGACCAGGCATGGCTTTTATAAGCCCACGCCGGGTCGATATGGGCTGGTCTGCTGGACCTGTGGGTACGAGGACCACAGGGCGGCGGAATGTCCGACGAAGTGGGGATTGCCCCCAGACTTCAATCAGGACAGATGCACCAGGTGTGGTAAGAAAGGACACCTGGCCAAGTGGTGCGGGCTGAAGAAGGGTGCCCCACCGGTGTTGACAAGGAAGGCTGAGCCCAAGAGACCGGACCAGGGAAAAGCCAGCGGGCCACCCCAGAATTAAGAGGGAGGGTGGCCCCGTTAAAAAGGAGAAAATAAAACTTGGACCAGTGGGTGGGCGAACCGCTTGAATAGAGGACGGGTTCCCCCGAGGATAGACACAAGGCCAACCCAGTTAAAAAGGGAAAGAGCAAAATGTTGGACATGTGGTCGGGCGGGCCACTTTGCGGCAAGCTGTCCAGCAAGAAGGTGCTGGTTTTGCAGGAGGCCAGGACACCTGAAAAGAAACTGTATTCTTAGAAACGGCCATGGGAGACCGAGAGAGGTCCGGCCAGGGTCACCCAGGTGCAGGGGGCGCGCAGAACTCCACCTCATAAAAAAAATGAAGATGAATTATTACTACCGGCGCCTATGGCTGGGTTAACCCAAAGGTGGGGACCCAGGAAGAAGAAAGCCAGGTGTTCTCTTCGCTAACGCAAGAGAGAGAACTATCCTGTAAAGCAGAGATAGGTGGTAGAGAGATGAGGGCCTTAGTGGACACAGGAGCATCTGTGTCATTGATGAGAGAGGAGACATACAGGCGGGTGAAACGGAAGAGAAGGTTACGAGAAGCGGACATAGAGATCACGCAAGCAGACGGGGCCCCCCTGGAGATAAAAGGGGATGGTGAGGCTCCCGGTGAGGATTGGGAGGGTGAAAAGCACCCAAAATTTTTATGTAACCCCCGACCTATGTACAGAGGCAATCTTGGGAGAAGATTGGCTCCGGAGCCAGAGGGCCCAGATTGAGTTTAATCCTACTGTGTTGGTGGTGAACGGCGAGAGAACGCCATTGGGATGCCCACCAGAGGAAGAGATAACCATAGTGGTGGAGGAAGATGTAAAGTTACCTCCTAGGACCGCAGTGTCGGGAAAGGGTAGGCTAATGTCAGAAAAAAAAAAGGTACGGAGAGGACCTCTGCAGTTGGTCCCTGTAGAAGGAAAGGGCCTAGAAGATAACGAGGTAACCCTGTGCGAAACGGTAGTGGAGGCAGCCGAGTTGGTGCCCATTATGATGGTGAACCAGGCCCAAAAGACTATCAAGGTTAGGAGAGGGAGAAGATAGGAAGAGCACTTCCCCTACGAACTCTGAATCGGGTGAGATTCGAGGAGGAACGAAGGAAGCTAGTAGAGCAAACAAAAGGAATCTTAGATGAGGATATATTAGCACCGGATCAATTTAGAACCAGAGTGGGGGGGTCTGTTAAGGAACAATCGAGATGTGGTAGCCCAGTCAGATAAGGAACTAGGTCAGACCCACACAGTCGAAATGAAAATCGACACCGGAGACCACCCCTGTGAAATTAAAACCCTACCGAACACCTATACATAAAAGACCCCTTGTAGAAGAGGCAGTAGAGGAAATGTTGGAAGCTGGGATGATCGAAAGATCGATCTCTCCTTGGAGCTTCCCAATAGTAATAGTAGGTAAGAAAGATGGCGGCCACCGTTTCTGTGTAGATTTTAGAAAGCTGAATTCTATATCGAAGCCGTTGGCGGTGCCATTGCCATTGATAGACGACATTTTGGCATTATTAGGGAAGGCAAAGTACTTCTCTACGTTGGACTTGAGGTCCGGGTATTGGCAGGTAGCCCTGGATGAGGCTGACAAGGAGAAGGCCGCATTCGCGTGTCACCTGGGACTGTTTCAGTTCAGAGTGATGCCATTCGGTTTAGCTAATGCCCCGGGAGTCTTCCAACAGCTAATGTCAATAGTGTTAGGAGGATACGAGAGCTTTGCCATGGCGTATTTGGACGATATCTTGATATTTTCGGAGACAGTGGAACAACACTTTTTTTTCATTTAGGACAGGTGTTGGGAAGGTTGAGGAAACACGGATTAAAATTGAAATTGTCAAAGTGTCAGTTTCTGAGGGAAGAAACTAGGTATTTAGGCTTCGTCATAAACGGAGACGGTATTAAACCCGACATGGATAAGGTAAAGGTCATAAGGGAAATGCCAGAGCCTAAGACCGTGAGGCAGGTAAGAGGTTTTATAGGAGCTATAGGCTACTACCGACGCTTCGTCCCGGCATTTTCAAGAATTGCCATACCGCTGGTGGCCCTGACGAAGAAATACGCTAGGTTCAAGTGGACAGAGGACTGTCAACGAGCATTTGACTCGCTAAAGGAACAGTTGACCACCGTTCCACTGCTGACGTACCCAGACCTCAGCAAGCCCATGATATTATACACGGATGCCAGTGAGCAGTGTGTAGGGGCAGTACTTACCCAGCCGTGTCCTGATAAGGAAGGACCAGTGCCAGGCATACCAGAGGAAGTACCGATATACTTCCTCTCCCATAAGCTCTCAGAGACACAACAGAGGTGGCCAGTAATAGAGAGGGAAGCATATGCTATCATGTATGCTCTCCAAAAACTGGACTACTATTTAAATGGTGCGGTCTTCACTATAAAGACAGACCACAAGCCTCTGCAGTACCTATTGCAGGCAGAGTGGACAAATAATAAGAAAATTCAACAGTGGGCACTTAAGTTAAGTGGCTACCACGTGTAAGATAGAGTATTTGGCAGGAAAGGAAAACACGTGCGCAGATTTACTCTCAAGAATACCGAAACAACTGGAAGAAAGATCTGTAAAGGTAGAACAGGGAGTAGATGATAAAGCCTATAGAATAGGAGTAATTAACTCTAATAAGCTAAAAAGATCGCCCTATATTAGAATCGGACGAAGAAGGGGACGCCCAGATAATAACCGATCCCTACTGGACAGAAGGAATTGAAAAGGAGCAAGCAGACAGTGAAATAGCTGCTCTAAGAGAGAAGGTGAAGGCAGGAGAGACCACCAAGTATGCCATAATAGAGGAAAGGCTGTATTATCTCTCAGGAAGGGATGAAGAAATCAAACCCAAGTTGTATGTGCCCAAAAGTTTAAGACCAGAGATATTGGAACAGTGCCACGAGAGGTTGGGTCACATGGGAATTGATAGGACATGTGATCTCATAGGAAGAAAGTACTATTGGCCCAAACTGTACGGAGAAGTCACTAACTATGTTCGAAGTTGTGTAGTGTGCCAGTCGCAGAGCAGAAGGCAGGAAATGGCACCCTTGGAGGAAACAGACGTACCAAACTTCCCCTTCGAGAAAGTGAGTATGGATGTATCAGGACCATATGGGGAAACTGCACAAGGAAACAACTATATAGTGAGTTTTGTCGATTGGCTAACAAATTGGCCTGAAGCATTTGCAGTACCAGACAAGAAGGCCAGAACTGTGGCCGGGTTGATAATAAGCGAAATCTTCCCTAGGTATGGTGCCCCTGTGCAATTGGTAACAGATAATGGCACGGAGAATGTGAACAGCATCATGAGAGAGGTTTTGACAGGTTTGAATGTAGAGCACATAAAAACATCCCCATATCACCCCCAGGGAAATGCTAAAGTGGAAAGGTTTCATAGAACCTTGGGAGATGTATTGGCCAAGTTGGTCAGAGAAAACATTGGAAATTGGGACTTGTATTTGACGCAGGCTCTGGCGGCCGTGAGGTTTACGATAAACGAAACCTCCAGATTTTCTCCTTATTTTTTTTGTTGTTTGGCAGAGACGTGGTCCTGCCTGTAGATAACCTACTGAAGCCCCGAAGAAGGTATATGGGAGAAGATCATCATCAACTATTGCTGGAACAGCAACATAAGATATTCGTACAGGCCAGAAGAAGAATAAAGAGGGCCCAGAAGAAAAGAAATGAAAGGGTGAATGCTGAAAGAAAGGTGGTAGAATTGAAGGTTGGAGACCCTGTCTACTATAAAATCCACCAGAGAGAAGGAAAACTAGACCAGAGATGGGAACCGTACTACCGGATAGTAGAGCAGACGGGCCCAGTATCATATGTAATATGGGATCAAGTGGCAGGACGAGCGAGGAGGGTTCATGCCAATGATCTGAAGAAGGCTGAAATAGCTAACCTGGAAATGAGCGAGCCGAGGCCTAAGAAGACAAGGAAAAGGAAGGTAACTCTGGTTGAACCGGAAGAAATGGAGACGGAGGAAGACTCCGAGGAAGATGAGGAGATAGGTCGACTTGACCAGATAAACGAAGCAGTCCGAGTGACGGAGTTGGAACCCTCAGCGGGATTAGCGATGTTCAGTCGTCGACTGAATCAGTGCAGAGAAGACCCTGTGAAATCGCCATCGCACCCCCATGTCCGAAGAAAAGGAAGAAAAAAGACGAAGAGGTCCAAACAAGCAGTCGAAGGCTTTAAAAAGAGGCACCCTGAACAGGACGAAGGGTCCAGCGAGTGGGAGGAGGAGGATCAAATACCCCTTTCCCAGCTTAAGGAAAGGATAAGGAACAAGAAAAGTTTAGACATAGAGTCGAGAGGTATCGAAGACATTCAAGGCGAAGACTCTAAACAGGAAGAAGAATCAGGGGATGAAGAAGAGGACAAAAACCTCCTGGACGAGAATTAAACACAGAAAGAAGGTTAGAGGTTGAACAGGAATCACCTCAGAAGATGAGATCAGGGAGGAGAAGAACCCCCAAATCTCAGTAGAACAAAAGGGCTGTGCAGAATAGGAGCATTTAGTGTCGACAGATAACGACACTGGCTCATCCAAAATCCTATTGGCTGACTATGGTAGATGTGAGTGGAGGGGATGGAGATGCGGCTGCACCTCACGAGGGACGGAAGAAGATCATTGGCATTGTTGATTGATCACCAGTGGTGTCATGAAGTACGACCTTTAGAGTGGGCGCCACGCACACCTGACCAGACCATTCTGTCTGCTAGAGGTTAGTTAGAGGAGGGAGGAGCCGAACTAAGAGAAAAAGTTATGAAATGATTGAGTGATGAGTCGAGCGAGACTAAGTGATTGTGAAGAATAACAACAAGAGAATTTGTTACCTTTCAGGAATGATAGCTAGGTACAAGGTGGAAGCAGACTACATAGCATTAAATTCAGGGAGAACGAAATTCATGTTGCTATCAGCTGAAGAAGAAGCTAGAAGGTGTAGAGATGATACCCTGGGGACTTGTACCTCGTTGAGCCCTATCTATAAAACTGGTAACCGCAAACTGTGCATACTAGAATTGTTTGAAGGAAGGGGAAGGAATCAAAAGAATCTGCCAAGTAGAGGTATTAACAAACTCGGCATTACCACAAGCTATCAGTGTTTCAGACGGGGTGTGGGCAGTAGCCACACAGAAAAACATATCAGCCTGTCTAGGGTATGTGGGGGAGAGTCCACAAGGACATTAAGAATAAGGCCACCGTTATCCCTGGTGTCGCTACCCATGGGATGTTCGGCGGTTGGGGTGTCCATCTCCTTGCCCCCCTATTACCAGATGGAAGAAAGGTATGAAGAAAAAGATTCACTCATAGAGATGATTGGTAGAGGCTTAGTCAATTGTACAGAATTATGGGAGCCGATAGTGAAGAGATTCTCTAATGTCACCTTAAATAAGATGCCAGTATTAATGAAGCCAATAGAAAAGATCGATATGGATCACTTAAGAGATAAGTTAAGTGCGTTGGGAGACGAAGGTGTAGCTTGGGAAGACGATGAGCAGATCGCGATAAATTGGTCAATAGTAATGGGTACATTCCTAGTTATAGCCATCGGGGGTGTAATAATATGGAAGATTAAGAGTAGGAGAAGATTAGCGAACGACAGTCTAGTGAGCATGCAACAACTCGAGAGGGAGATGCCGAGCGGTGTTCCTCACTCAGACAGAACTGGCGAAGAAATTGCTGGAAGACCAATGGAGGAGGCTGGCGTGAGACCACCACGTGCGGCGGAAAAACCTCCCACAGCAGAGAGGAAAAAATTGACCAAGAAGAACAAACCCTAAAGAACACATCTGCACCTACAGACACACGCACACATTTCATTGCATGTAGAACAAAAAAAAGAAAATGAAAAAAATAAAATGAAACATTTCATTGCATGTAGAACAAAAGAAAATGAAAAGAACATTTCATTGCATGTAGAACAAAAGAAAATGAAAAGAACATTTCATTGCATGTAGAACAAAAAAAAATGAAAGAACATTTCATTGCATGTAAAAAATGAAAAGAACATTTCATTGCATGTAGAACAAAAAGAAAATGAAAAGAACATTTCATTGCATGTAGAACAAAAGAAAATGAAAAGAACATTTCATTGCATGTAGAACAAAAGAAAATGAAAAGAACATTTCATTGCATGTAGAACAAAAGAAAATGAAAAGAACATTTCATTGCATGTAGAACAAAAAAGAAAATGAAAAGAACATTTCATTGCATGTAGAACAAAAAAAAAATGGAAAGAACATTACCCTTGCATGTTAGAAAGTAGAATAGAATTGCATGAGACAAATGCATGGTGCATGTTAAATGATGTAATTGGGTTTAGGTGTCATTTACGGGTAAATGACAAATCGGTTAGGGAGGATTATGGCACCTTGCATTTATTGGAAATATTCATAGAAATATGAGTTAATTTTTTCTTATTCAGTTTATTAAACAGGTTGTTAATTTTTTTTTTTTAAAACGGAAAATAACTGGGTTGAAAATAATTCACTAAGAATGTACTAAACGATCCTAAAGCAAGGAAAAAAGAAAGAAAGGAAAAAGAAGAAAGGAAAGAAAATAAAGAAAGGGGGAAAAATGTAGGAAAAGACATGATATCAAAACAGGCCGCTGGGTGTGGACCAGATGTCGGTTTTTTTTTAAACTCTGACTGAATAGAATTTTTGTTGAAAGAATAGAAAAGGAGATATCGGTCGGTCGAGGCGCTGACCGACATTTTCGTAGAAAATTCTTAATTTGGATAACGAAAGGTAACTTTTTTTTTAGAATAATAGAAATGAATTTTACTTTAGTCAGAGAGAAAGTGTCTTTGGGTTGGGGAAGTGACTGGTGAAAACGATATACGGAATTGACCTGTTAAGAATTGGACACCCACGTTAAGAAAGTAGAGATATTTCGACCTAGATAATTAAGATTTTCGACTATCAGGAAAAACAAAGAGGTAAAAAGAAGACAATTGTTTTTGGACCACACAGGGCGCCAAGAAGGCGGAAAAGATCCTTTCTAAAGTCAAGACTAATTAGCAGCGGGCTGTTTGACAAAGTCCAGGTGAAAGAAAGCAAAGATTGTCATTTTGCGTACGTGCAAAAAGGTGCGAAATCGGATTTTGATTTTTTTTTTTTTAAACCAGCACGATGTAACCACACCCGCCAACAAAAGGGAGAGGGTGTTCGGTCAATAACAATTGGTCGAATACAATCACGTGACCGCGGAAGAAGAAGGAAAGAAAACCTCGATCAATAACTGTTGGACGAGGCGGTCACGTGGGCTGCGGAAAAGAAGAGAAAGAAAGGTTCGATCGGGAACGATTGGTTGAGAGCGATCACCTGACATGAGAGAGACTAAGAGAAATAGATATGCGCCGCCCCCCAAAGAGCACTGTGAGAAAGTAGGGGTGAAAACAATAACGATAATGGAAAGTCAAAATTAATACGGCTTTTGAAATTATCGAGAAAACCCCTGACGCCGACCGACCCCACCCCGGTTTGTTGCGGCGTCAATATAAGCAGGACCCCAGTCGACAGAAATCAGTTTGAGTTGGAGATGCAGCCGGAGTTGGGCTGAGTTGCAGCAGGACCGCGGGCAGGGGAAGATCCTGAACGCGGACATAAGACCCGATTCACTCGCCCCTTTTTGGGCAAAAATAACCCTCAGACAAAGAACTTTGAGCCCAAGTCGAAGACAGAAGAACTTCCAGCCCAAGTAGATGAAGAAGAAGATTGCCTGAAAACCTTTGAAGAGATGAAGAAAAATTGAAGACCAACCTGAGAGATGAAGAAGAGATGCCTGAAAACCTGAGAAGAATTGGAGCTGAAGTTGAGAAGTTGGAGCTTGAGTTGAAGTTGGAAGAAATCCCTTTCACCCTCGGACGACAGAAGAATCCTCGAAACAAGAAATCCTTCCAGCCCAAGTTGAAGTAGACAAGAAATCTTCCACCGAATTGAAGCAAGAAATCTTCCACTGAATCGAAGCAAGAAATCTTCCACTGAATCGAAGCAAGAAATCTTCCACTGGGTTGAAACAAGAAATCTACCAGTCTAAACAGAAGAAGAAGAAGAAATACAACTCAAGTCGGAGAGAAGAATCAACTGCGAATGATCGATAGAAATTAGCCCCAGTGTCGAACTGAACCACACTCCGACATACATACATGATTCTAGAAAGTAGGTAATTCGACATTTTCCTATTGTGTGATAGAAGCTTGGTGCCATAGTCCACAGAGCGGGTCGGGAATTGAGAACAATTTTGTTTTTATGTAACGGACTTTAAGATATAAAAGGTTGTTACCCTTTTTATCAGCAATTTTGTTTGGTGTCGTGAGTTTTTATTTTATTTGTGTTTTGCCACCCCGTCGGACTCAACTTGTATCGGCCCCGATCCCTGCTGGTCCCGTCTGTCTAAGATCTAAACACAGCGTGGGGTAGACAGACCGGAGATCGGTATAGTTGCTTTAGTGACCAGGTATTGGAAGCGAGTCGGGAAAGGCGAGGCTGGTGATCATCTGACCAAAGGGTTGGAGCGGCACGCTTGGACCCAGGAGGAACGACCAGGAGGAGCGACGTCACCGTTGGCGCCGTAACCAAAGGATCCGACACTGGGCCAGGTGTGTAACCGTCACAAGTGGTCCGACACTGGGCCAGGTGTGATCACCGTCACCACGTCACAGTGGTGCCGTGACCAACGGATCAACCCTGAGACAACCACGTCACATATGGTGCCGTGGTGACCGAGGGATTTCAACCCTGAGAAGACCACGATCGACCGCCGTTGCTGAAAGTTCAAGCAGAAATCAGAACGACCCGGGACCAAAGGAAAAGAAGGAACAGAATCGTCTGTAAGGTAGGACACCTTGTTTATTTCCCTACCGATTGATTGTTGCTCTCTGTAGACATGTCAGATTATGAGTCGGATAGAGCAGTGGGGGGTGAAGAAGAAGTAGGGCGGGGGTTGTCAGTAGATTTAAGGGGGCTGTTGGGTGGACCGAGGGTCCCAGTGTTTGATGGTAGTGGGAAGGAGTTCAGGAACTGGCTGACAATCCTCGAAAAGAGCCGAACCATCTACGAGCTCTCGGACCAAGAAACCCTGTACCTGGCATACGATGCCACAAAGGGAAAAAGCGTCGGAGTTCGTAAGGGGACTCTTGGAAAATCATCCCCGCTTGGCCTGGGAAGAAATAAAAAACTGCTGACCAAAGAGTTCGCCGACGAGGGTACGGCCATAGAGGCCATGAGGGCCCTTTTAAAACTAACACAGCTTCGGGAGGAGACCCCGGAGAATTGGGGGCCCGAGCGGGAAGGCTATCGTCATTAGCATTCCCCGAGGTGGTCAGGGACAACGCAGTCATGCAGGCCCAACTGGCGGACCTGTATGTGGAAGCTCTGAGTGATGAGCGTGTTCGGCACGACGTCCTGAAAGAGGGACCCGCTCAGACTGTCGGCAGCGATAGAGCTGGCCAGAGAGAGCCAGGGGTATGGGATAAGGTGAAGAGGTGTGGGAAGAAGCAGACACCAAGTCAGGAGGCTGGAAGAAGGGGGGGTAGGCGGAAGAACCCCGTGTGGAATCAGAGGGTTAAGGAAGAGGTGGATCGGGCAGAAATATGGGAGGAGGACCCCAATAGAAGGGCATGGTCGACCAGGCATGGCTTTTATAAGCCCACGCCGGGTCGATATGGGCTGGTCTGCTGGACCTGTGGGTACGAGGACCACAGGGCGGCGGAATGTCCGACGAAGTGGGGATTGCCCCCAGACTTCAATCAGGACAGATGCACCAGGTGTGGTAAGAAAGGACACCTGGCCAAGTGGTGCGGGCTGAAGAAGGGTGCCCCACCGGTGTTGACAAGGAAGGCTGAGCCCAAGAGACCGGACCAGGGAAAAGCCAGCGGGCCACCCCAGAATTAAGAGGGAGGGTGGCCCCGTTAAAAAGGAGAGAAATAAAAACTTGGACCAGTGGGTGGGCGAACCGCTTGAATAGAGGACGGGTTCCCCCGAGGATAGACACAAGGCCAACCCAGTTAAAAAGGAAAAAGAGCAAAATGTTGGACATGTGGTCGGATGGGCCACTTTGCGGCAAGCTGTCCAGAAGAAGGTGCTGGTTTTGCAGGAGGCCAGGACACCTGAAAAGAAACTGTATTCTTAGAAACGGCCATGGGAGACCGGGAGAGGTCCGGCCGGGGTCACCCAGGTGCAGGGGGCGCAGAACTCCACCTCATAAAAGAAATGAAGATGAATTATTATTACCGGCGCCTATGGCTGGGTTAACCCAAAGGTGGGGACCCAGGAAGAAGAAAGCCAGGTGTTCTCTTCGCTAACGCAAGAGAGAGAACTATCCTGTAAAGCAGAGATAGGTGGTAGAGAGATGAGGGCCTTAGTGGACACAGGAGCATCTGTGTCATTGATGAGAGAGGAGATATACAGGCGGGTGAAACGGAAGAGAAGGTTACGAGAAGCGGACATAGAGATCACGCAAGCAGACGGGGCCCCCCCTGGAGATAAAAGGGATGGTGAGGCTCCCGGTGAGGATTGGGAGGGTGAAAAGCACCCAAAATTTTTATGTAACCCCCGACCTATGTACAGAGGCAATCTTGGGAGAAGATTGGCTCCGGAGCCAGAGGGCCCAGATTGAGTTTAATCCTACTGTGTTGGTGGTGAACGGCGAGAGAACGCCATTGGGATGCCCACCAGAGGAAGAGATAACCATAGTGGTGGAGGAAGATGTAAAGTTACCTCCTAGGACCGCAGTGTCGGGAAAGGGTAGGCTAATGTCAGAAAAAAAAAAAAAAGGTACGGAGAGGACCTCTGCAGTTGGTCCCTGTAGAAGGAAAGGGCCTAGAAGATAACGAGGTAACCCTGTGCGAAACGGTAGTGGAGGCAGCCGAGTTGGTGCCCATAATGATGGTGAACCAGGCCCAAAAGACTATCAAAGGTTAGGAGAGGGAGAAGATAGGAAGAGCACTTCCCCTACGAACTCTGAATCGGGTGAGATTCGAGGAGGAACGAAGGAAGCTAGTAGAGCAAACAAAAGGAATCTTAGATGAGGATATATTAGCACCGGATCAATTTAGAACCAGAGTGGGGGGTCTGTTAAGGAACAATCGAGATGTGGTAGCCCAGTCAGATAAGGAACTAGGTCAGACCCACACAGTCGAAATGAAAATCGACACCGGAGACCACCCCCTGTGAAATTAAAACCCTACCGAACACCTATACATAAAAGACCCCTTGTAGAAGAGGCAGTAGAGGAAATGTTGGAAGCTGGGATGATCGAAAGATCGATCTCTCCTTGGAGCTTCCCAATAGTAATAGTAGGTAAGAAAGATGGCGGCCACCGTTTCTGTGTAGATTTTAGAAAGCTGAATTCTATATCGAAGCCGTTGGCGGTGCCATTGCCATTGATAGACGACATTTTGGCATTATTAGGGAAGGCAAAGTACTTCTCTCTCTACGTTGGACTTGAGGTCCGGGTATTGGCAGGTAGCCCTGGATGAGGCTGACAAGGAGAAGGCCGCATTCGCGTGTCACCTGGGACTGTTTCAGTTCAGAGTGATGCCATTCGGTTTAGCTAATGCCCCGGGAGTCTTCCAACAGCTAATGTCAATAGTGTTAGGAGGATATGAGAGCTTTGCCATGGCGTATTTGGACGATATCTTGATATTTTCGGAGACAGTGGAACAACACTTTTTCATTTAGGACAGGTGTTGGGAAGGTTGAGGAAACACGGATTAAAATTGAAATTGTCAAAGTGTCAGTTTCTGAGGGAAGAAACTAGGTATTTAGGCTTCGTCATAAACGGAGACGGTATTAAACCCGACATGGATAAGGTAAAGGTCATAAGGGAAATGCCAGAGCCTAAGACCGTGAGGCAGGTAAGAGGTTTCATAGGAGCTATAGGCTACTACCGACGCTTCGTCCCGGCATTTTCAAGAATTGCCATACCGCTGGTGGCCCGACGAAGAAATACGCTAGGTTCAAGTGGACAGAGGACTGTCAACGAGCATTTGACTCGCTAAAGGAACAGTTGACCACCGTTCCACTGCTGACGTACCCAGACCTCAGCAAGCCCATGATATTATACACGGATGCCAGTGAGCAGTGTGTAGGGGCAGTACTTACCCAGCCGTGTCCTGATAAGGAAGGACCAGTGCCAGGCATACCAGAGGAAGTACCGATATACTTCCTCTCCCATAAGCTCTCAGAGACACAACAGAGGTGGCCAGTAATAGAGAGGGAAGCATATGCTATCATGTATGCTCTCCAAAAACTGGACTACTATTTAAATGGTGCGGTCTTCACTATAAAGACAGACCACAAGCCTCTGCAGTACCTATTGCAGGCAGAGTGGACAAATAATAAGAAAATTCAACAGTGGGCACTTAAGTTAAGTGGCTACCACTGTAAGATAGAGTATTTGGCAGGAAAGGAAAACACGTGCGCAGATTTACTCTCAAGAATACCGAAACAACTGGAAGAAAGATCTGTAAAGGTAGAACAGGGAGTAGATGATAAAGCCTATAGAATAGGAGTAATTAACTCTAATAAGCTAAAAGATCGCCCTATATTAGAATCGGACGAAGAAGGGGACGCCCAGATAATAACCGATCCCTACTGGACAGAAGGAATTGAAAAGGAGCAAGCAGACAGTGAAATAGCTGCTCTGAGAGAGAAGGTGAAGGCAGGAGAGACCACCAAGTATGCCATAATAGAGGAAAGGCTGTATTATCTCTCAGGAAGGGATGAAGAAATCAAACCCAAGTTGTATGTGCCCAAAAGTTTAAGACCAGAGATATTGGAACAGTGCCACGAGAGGTTGGGTCACATGGGAATTGATAGGACATGTGATCTCATAGGAAGAAAGTACTATTGGCCCAAACTGTACGGAGAAGTCACTAACTATGTTCGAAGTTGTGTAGTGTGCCAGTCGCAGAGCAGAAGGCAGGAAATGGCACCCTTGGAGGAAACAGACGTACCAAACTTCCCCTTCGAGAAAGTGAGTATGGATGTATCAGGACCATATGGGGAAACTGCACAAGGAAACAACTATATAGTGAGTTTTGTCGATTGGCTAACAAATTGGCCTGAAGCATTTGCAGTACCAGACAAGAAGGCCAGAACTGTGGCCGGGTTGATAATAAGCGAAATCTTCCCTAGGTATGGTGCCCCTGTGCAATTGGTAACAGATAATGGCACGGAGAATGTGAACAGCATCATGAGAGAGGTTTTGACAGGTTTGAATGTAGAGCACATAAAAACATCCCCATATCACCCCCAGGGAAATGCTAAAGTGGAAAGGTTTCATAGAACCTTGGGAGATGTATTGGCCAAGTTGGTCAGAGAAAACATTGGAAATTGGGACTTGTATTTGACGCAGGCTCTGGCGGCCGTGAGGTTTACGATAAACGAAACCTCCAGATTTTCTCCTTATTTTTTTTGTTGTTTGGCAGAGACGTGGTCCTGCCTGTAGATAACCTACTGAAGCCCCGAAGAAGGTATATGGGAGAAGATCATCATCAACTATTGCTGGAACAGCAACATAAGATATTCGTACAGGCCAGAAGAAGAATAAAGAGGGCCCAGAAGAAAAGAAATGAAAGGGTGAATGCTGAAAGAAAGGTGGTAGAATTGAAGGTTGGAGACCCTGTCTACTATAAAATCCACCAGAGAGAAGGAAAACTAGACCAGAGATGGGAACCGTACTACCGGATAGTAGAGCAGACGGGCCCAGTATCATATGTAATATGGGATCAAGTGGCAGGACGAGCGAGGAGGGTTCATGCCAATGATCTGAAGAAGGCTGAAATAGCTAACCTGGAAATGAGCGAGCCGAGGCCTAAGAAGACAAGGAAAAGGAAGGTAACTCTGGTTGAACCGGAAGAAATGGAGACGGAGGAAGACTCCGAGGAAGATGAGGAGATAGGTCGACTTGACCAGATAAACGAAGCAGTCCGAGTGACGGAGTTGGAACCCTCAGCGGGGATTAGCGATGTTCAGTCGTCGACTGAATCAGTGCAGAGAAGACCCTGTGAAATCGCCATCGCACCCCCATGTCCGAAGAAAAGGAAGAAAAAGACGAAGAGGTCCAAACAAGCAGTCGAAGGCTTTAAAAAGAGGCACCCTGAACAGGACGAAGGGTCCAGCGAGTGGGAGGAGGAGGATCAAATACCCCTTTCCCAGCTTAAGGAAAGGATAAAGAACAAGAAAAGTTTAGACATAGAGTCGAGAGGTATCGAAGACATTCAAAGCGAAGACTCTAAACAGGAAGAAGAATCAGGGGATGAAGAAGAGGACAAAAAACCTCCTGGACGAGAATTAAACACAGAAAGAAGGTTAGAGGTTGAACAGGAATCACCTCAGAAGATGAGATCAGGGAGGAGAAGAACCCCAAATCTCAGTAGAACAAAAGGGCTGTGCAGAATAGGAGCATTTAGTGTCGACAGATATAGCGACACTGGCTCATCCAAAATCCTATTGGCTGACTATGGTAGATGTGAGTGGAGGGATGGAGTCGCGGGCTGCACCTCACGAGGACGGAAGAAGATCATTGGCATTGTTGATTGATCACCAGTGGTGTCATGAAGTACGACCTTTAGAGTTGGCGCCACGCACACCTGACCGGACCATTCTGTCTGCTAGAGGTTAGTTAGAGGAGGGAAGAGCCGAACTAAAAAAAAAAGTTATGAAATGATTGAGTGATGAGTCGAGCGAGACTAAGTGATTGTGAAGAATAACAACAAGAGAATTTGTTACCTTTCAGGAATGATAGCTAGGTACAAGGTGGAAGCAGACTACATAGCATTAAATTCGGGGAGAACGAAATTCATGTTGCTATCAGCTGAAGAAGCTAGAAGGTGTAGAGATGATACCCTGGGGACTTGTACCTCGTTGAGCCCTATCTATAAAACTGGTAACCGCAAACTGTGCATACTAGAATTGTTTGAAGGAAGGGGAGAAGGAATCAAAAGAATCTGCCAAGTAGAGGTATTAACAAACTCGGCATTACCACAAGCTATCAGTGTTTCAGACGGGGTGTGGGCAGTAGCCACCCAGAAACATATCAGCCTGTCTAGGGTATGTGGGGAGAGTCCACAAGGACATTAAGAATAAGGCCACCGTTATCCCTGGTGACGCTACCCATGGGATGTTCGGCGGTTGGGGTGTCCATCTCCTTGCCCCCTATTACCAGATGGAAGAAAGGTATGAAGAAAAAGATTCACTCATAGAGATGATTGGTAGAGGCTTAGTCAATTGTACAGAATTATGGGAGCCGATAGTGAAGAGATTCTCTAATGTCACCTTAAATAAGATGCCAATTTTAATGAAGCCAATAGAAAAGATCGATATGGATCACTTAAGAGATAAGTTAAGTGCGTTGGGAGACGAAGGTGTAGCTTGGGAAGACGATGAGCAGATCGCGATAAATTGGTCAATAGTAATGGGTACATTCCTAGTTATAGCCATCGGGGGTGTAATAATATGGAAGATTAAGAGTAGGAGAAGATTAGCGAACGACAGTCTAGTGAGCATGCAACAACTCGAGAGGGAGATGCCGAGCGGTGTTCCTCACTCAGACAGAACTGGCGAAGAAATTGCTGGAAGACCAATGGAGGAGGCTGGCGTGAGACCACCACGTGCGGCGGAAAAACCTCCCACAGCAGAGAGGAAAACATTGACCAAGAAGAACAAACCCTAAAGAACACATCTGCACCTACAGACACACGCACACATTTCATTGCATGTAGAACAAAAGAAAATGAAAAGAACATTTCATTGCATGTAAAAGAACAAAAATGAAAATGAAAAAATGAAAAGAACATTTCATTGCATGTAGAACAAAAAGAAAATGAAAAGAAATTTCATTGCATGTAGAAAAAAAAAAATGAAAAGAACATTTCATTGCATGTAGAACAAAAGAAAAAAATGAAAAACATTTTCATTGCATGTAGAAAAGAACAAAAGAAAAGAAAAAAAGAAACATTTCATTGCATTGCATGTAGAACAGAAGAAAATTTCATTGAAAACAAAAAGAAAATGAAAAGAATTTCATTTCATTGCATGTAGAACAAAAGAAAATGAAAAGAACATTTCATTGCATGTAGAACAAAAGAAAATGGAAAGAACATTACCCTTGCATGTTAGAAAGTAGAATAGAATTGCATGAGACAAATGCATGGTGCATGTTAAATGATGTAATTGGGTTTAGGTGTCATTTACGGGTAAATGACAAATCGGTTAGGGAGGATTATGGCACCTTGCATTTATTGGAAATATTCATAGAAATATGAGTTAATTTTTTTCTTATTCAGTTTATTAAACAGGTTGTTAATTTTTTTAAAACGGAAAATAACTGAGTTGAAAATAATTCACTAAGAATGTACTAAACGATCCTAAAGGAAAGAAAAAAAAAGAAAGGAAAAAGGAAGAAAGGAAGAAAATAAAAAAAGGGGGGAAAAAGAAAAAAAGACATGATATCAAAACAGGCCGCTGGGTGTGGACCAGATGTCGGTCAGAACCTCTGAAGGACCTTAATTTTTGTTGAAAAAAAGAAAAGATAGGGAAAAAAGACAGATATCGGTCGGTCAGAGCGCTGACCGACATTTTCGTAGAAAAATTCTTATCAAAATAACGAAAGGTAACTTTTTTTTTCTTTAGAATAATAGAAATGAATTTTACTTTAGTCAGAGAGAAAGTGTCTTTGGGTTGGGGGAGTGACTGGTGAAAACGATATACGGAATTGACCTGTTAAGAATTGGACACCCACGTTAAGAAAGTAGAGATATTTCGACCTAGATAATTAAGATTTTCGACTATCAGGAAAAACAAAGAGGTAAAAAAAAGAGGACAATTGTTTTTGGACCACACAGAGGGCGCCAAGAAGGCGGAAAAGATCCTTTCTAAAAGTCAAGACTAATTAGCAGCGGGCTGTTTGACAAAGTCCAGGTGAAAGAAAGGGCAAGATTGTCATTTTGCGTACGTGCAAAAAAGGTGCGAAATCGGATTTTGTTTTTTTTAAAACCAGCACGATGTAACCACACCCGCCAACAAAAGGGAGAGGGTGTTCGGTCAATAACAATTGGTCGAATACAATCACGTGACCGCGGAAGAAGAAGGAAAGAAAACCTCGATCAATAACTGTTGGACGAGGCGGTCACGTGGGCTGCGGAAAAGAAGAGAAAGAAAGGTTCGATCGGGAACGATTGGTTGAGAGCGATCACCTGACATGAGAGAGACTAAGAGAAATAGATATGCGCCGCCCCCCCAAGAGCACTGTGAGAAAGTAGGGGTGAAAACAATAACGATAATGGAAAGTCAAAATTAATACGGCTTTTGAAATTATCGAGAAAACCCTGACGCCGACAGACCCACCCCAGTTTGTTGCGGCGTCAATATAAGCAGGACCCCAGTCGACAGAAATCAGTTGGAGTTGAGTTGGAGTTGCAGCCGGAGTTGGGCTGAGTTGGACGACAGGCAGGACCGCGGGCAGTTGGAGAAATCCGTTCCCTCAGAGAGAAAGAACCTGAACGAACGCGGACATAAGACCCCGAAGATTCACTCGCCCCCTTTGAACGGCAAAAGAACCCCCGACATAATTGCAGACAAAGAAGGACTTCCAGCCCAAGTCGAAGACAGAAGAACTTCCAGCCCAAGTAGATGAAGAAGAAGATTGCCTGAAAACCTGAGAAGTTGGAGTTGGAGTTGAGCTGAAGTTGAGTTGAAGTTGGAGTTAGGTTGAAGACAAGTTGCAGTTCACCCTCGGACGACAGAAGAATCCTCGAAACAAGAAATCCTTCCAGCCCAAGTTGAAGACAAGAAATCTTCCACCGAATTGAAGCAAGAAAATTGAAAAGAAATCTTCCACTGAATCGAAGCAAAGAAATCTTCCACTGAATTGAAGTTGAAAAGCAAGAAATCTTCCAGTCTAAACACAAAAGAAGAAGAAAAGAAGAAGAAGAAATACAACTCAAGTCGGAGAGAAGAATCAACTGCGAATGATCGATAGAAATTAGCCCCAGTGTCGAACTGAACCACACCCGACATACATACATGATTCTAGAAAGTAGGTAATTCGACATTTTCCTATTGTGTGATAGAAGCTTGGTGCCATAGTCCACAGAGCGGGTCGGGAATTGAGAACAATTTTGTTTTTATGTAACGGACTTTAAGATATAAAAGGTTGTTACCCTTTTTATCAGCAATTTTGTTTGGTGTCGTGAGTTTTTTTTTATTTGTGTTTTGCCACCCCCGTCGGACTCAACTTGTATCGGCCCCGATCCCTGCTGGTCCCGTCTGTCTAAGATCTAAACACAGCGTGGGTAGACAGACCGGAGATCGGTATAGTTGCTTTAGTGACCAGGTATTGGAAGCGAGTCGGCGCGATTGTTTGTGTGTGTGTGTGTGTGTGTGTGTGTGTGTGTGTGTGTGGTGGTCGATTTGACAGAAAGATATCTTGATGTCATCGGTCTGGGAAGACGATCCCAGTGCTGATATTGCCTGTAAAGGCATACTGCAGGTTGACCTAAGACGTAATTGTTAAAACTGCCGTCGCTTTCTCTGCGTTCTCTCTCATAAACTGTAACTAACAGCCGCTCGACATAGACTAAACCATGCGTGGGTTTTGTCAATGTTGAAAAAACACAACGACTGTTGTCTTAGATATTTCGTAGGCTTTTGTCAGGGTTTCGCATATTGTTCTTCACAATTTGAAGTGTTATCATGTTTCTGACCGAATTATTAATGTAATTCAATCCTTCTTAGTAGATGGCGAAATCAAAGTTGTCTTGAATGGCCACTCTTCTAGATCTTTTTTTTACATTAATGCAAGTGATTCTCTGAACCTACTTTCATCCTAATACCTATCAATGACTGATATCATCAGTTTTTGATTCGCTATTTATGCTGATGACACAAGTAATTTTTCCTGTCTTAATTTTGGGCATGACAGTGATGAGGTTCTTTATGTCAGTCAACAGAATTCCTTGTAATTTTTATTTTATGTTTCATTAAAATTTTGCGCTTACAGCCATATCAAGTTTGACAAGTTCGATAAAATCAAATAAGCAGCATCGCGAAAATGACCTCCAATCTGCCGTTAGGGCAAATTTTCAAACCTCTAAAAAGAAACTGCGCTTCTTTAATTGTATGAGATAACCATTTTGCCTTACATCAGCATGGCTAATGCTAACCTCCATTAAAGTATCTAAAAAAATCTCTAAATTGGAACGATTATATTGAATCAATTGGGAGATTGTATCAGGAAAGTTTGTTCACTATGTCATGTTAGATAATTTTTCATGACAGAACCTTTCGAGCATGCATTGAATATTGTTGCCACATTTAGTCTGGTGCTTTTTCTCTGTATCTAGATATTCTTGACAGAAGAGTAATAGAAACTGCATCATCATTGATCCTAATCTGGCATCTCGGCTTCACTCACTTCCCCCCCCCGCCGTAATGTAGCTTTCCTACGCCTTTTTTATAAATAATTTCATATTAACTTTTCGAATGAGGCTTCCTTTTTGGCAGAACGACTTGATGAATTTAAGTGTAGTACTAGATTGGCAGGTTTGTCTCCTCATTTTACAGTTGGAATTTCTCAATGTATATTCAATGCATGTTGGTTCTGTCAAAAAAATTTCTAACATGACATAGTTTCAAAATTTGTTTCCTGATTCTCCCAATTGATTCAATATAATCGTTCTGGAGAGATTTTTTTAGATACTTTAATGGAGGTTAGCATTAGCCATGCTGATGTAAGTTCTATTCTAATAGTTACTTCTCTCGCACTTCTCTCCTGTGGAATTCTCTTTCGGCTTCTTGCTTTCCTTTCAAGTACGATCTTCAAAAATCTAAATATAACGTCTAAAATCTTCTGCCTCCTTAAATCCCGTACTTTCATTATCCTTCCTCTTCAATAATATTTTTCTCAGGTTCTTTCCTATCAGTAACCCCACCCCCTTTACGTCACTGCCCTGGCGGCTGGGGCTGTAGAATACGCTGACTGCACCTCTGCAGAGGGGTAAGACTCCCCCCCCAATGGGGCATGTGGAATAACACAGTAATTCCACCTACATTTTACACGCGTGCGAGTTTTCCTCCCTTCCTACCACACTTGTGCGTGTGTGAGCTCGCGCGCGGTTTGCACCCCTTCCTCTCTCGTTCAATTAGACATAGCAGTAGCCATCCTTTGGTTGTCGATTTCGACCTTGCTGGTTACTCCTGATAGCTGTCTAGGACGGATTTTGAATTTTTTCCCCGCGCGTTTCTTGACGTCACAAACGTCCAGCGTTTCCAACTCAGTTGCTTCCCGATCTTCAAGCTAGACGGACAACTCATTTATTCCGTGCCCCTAACCCATACGCGGGCCAGAATATCTTATTCTTAACTAACTAAAACTTCAACATGTCGATATTACATTTTTCCAAGACCCAACTACTTGTCTTGATGCAACGCGCATGTTGAACCTTCTCCATTTTCAACTAGAAAATGTCGAGTTCCTACGACACCGTCGTCAATATATATTTTTCCAAGACTTTTCCTCGTCTTGATGCGAACAACTTTCAAACTTTCCTCTATTCACTACCAGAGTTCTACAACACGGTCGCCCTACACCATTCCAAGACTCAACCTCGTCTTGATGCAAACAACTCTGAATTCTCCTCAATGAAAGTTGATAATCTGTTCATACACCTTTGAACCTTCTAACTACTTTGAACCAGTACTTTAAAAATATTACATACACTCACACTATCAAACTTCGCAGTGAGTACTTTTCCTATTTGTGTACACATACACCTTTCGTTTAACAAGTCATTTTTCCAGAACTTTCTTTCTGATGAAAGTTTTTCCCACCTTAGCCATCTTGGTTTTCTGTTTTGGCGCGGAACATTTTTACTAATGGTCTCAACTTTCAGGACAATTACTTGTTTAAATATAATAAAATTTCATATATGTTTTTCAACCAGACGCCTTTTGTCGTTTAATTCCGGCTATCTACTTGTATTATTATTTATGCACTTGTTGATTGACCCCTTTTCCTCACTAAGTTCACTCACGCAACATATTGCTACTTTGCTTGTGGATTCGGTAGTTTTGTGTAGTGTCTGGCACAAGGCCACTTTTTAATAAACCAACACTGCACGCTACCGGGTCCGCAACAGGCATCCCGTGTATGACGATAAACTACATCCGCGCCCAGGGTAAGACAATAAACTACGTCCAAAAGCAAGGCCTCTGATAAGGAGGTTTTGAGGAGCGTAGAACCACCTCTTAATTGCTGGTCTTTCCAGGTCCACTCTGGGGTCCTAGCTATGGGCAAATAATTAACCCCCGAAACTGAGGTAATAAAAGTGCATTATAAAAGTGTAAAAATAGGTTTTAATACCAAAAATACTTTGAAAAAATTATTACCAGAAATTAATTTTTGAAAGAAAAACTATTACCAGCAATACGTTTTTGAAACAAAAAATACCAGCAATACATGTGATTGTACTCAAAATATGTAAATGAAAAATGTTTCAAATATATATGTATATATACACAACTTTTTTTTTTTACCAAACTATCGCTATGTATCTATTTCGAAAATTTTGATGACATTAAATGACCCACTGAGGCTGATATGCCATAAAACAAAACAACCTTTACGTCATAATGTCTTTATTGCCTAGCTTGGAGCAAAAGGATTTTTAAAGATTAGCTGTTTTTAATTTGTACTAAACTTTCAATATTTATGGCTGGCCGCTTTTATCCGAGTATTCATGTCTGTTGGCGTGGCTAGCCACTCAACCCCCAAAAAGACAACCCATGCTTTATACTACAACTATACTTATCGGAACTTAGTTGCAACTTCTGGGAGAAAGCGAATTGAATCATTAGTTTGAACAAGGACAATAGGCTCAAACCTTCGGTCACGATGTTTTTATAACAATATATGGAACAGACTTCCGGCAGGATGCTGGCCGAACCCTACAATCTTGATTTCTTCAATTTACCTATCGTATGTCTACACATAATCTGCACTACTTCCCATTGCCCTATCCTATGTCGATGCAAAAACATCCTTTTTTAAGTCTCTACCTTGAGCGGCTCTTGGTCCTTGCATTCGCTGAACATTTACTTAAAAATCGTTCCGTCTACCCAATTTCACTGACTAGGATTGTTGAAATTGCTAGATGGAACAGTAAGTTCTATTCTCATAGATTTTTTTCTCTCGCACTTCTTGCCAGTGGAACTCTCTTCCGGTTTCTTGCTTTTAGGTCAACTACAATCTTCAAAATTATAAATGCCACGTCAATCGTCGTCTTCTGTCTCCTTGATTGAGGCGAAAGGATAAAAGAACGATGCCACACTCTGGCACCGTCTCTCTAGTCTTGATTTTATAAGAATATCACCTCCTTGTCAAATCTATCATGGTGTGAGCGATGAATCCGCATCTGCTGAAGGCCAACCTTCTTATCACTGGCAAACGACGCATTTTACTACAATATCAAAATCTACATTAAAATCTCTCGGAATTGACAATATTTCTTGGTTATTCAGTGTTTCTTGGCTCCTTCTAGACATATCTGATGCGTTTTTATTAATCGAAGCTTCGACAAACTTCACCAATTGAACAATGAAAACCGGGTTCTTTCGTAATCTTTTACTTTTCAATTTCCGTTTGTAACTTCTTTTTATTATTAATGTACATCCAATAAAAGGCCCAAGAGCCACTCAAGGTAGAAGGTCACTGTGTGGTGTTGTATTATCATAACAAAGTAGAAGAAGTGAAGTTCTTAGGGCTATACAGGAAAGAGAAAAATTTGCACTAGGCTCGAAGAGGTCAAGATTTAATTGGTGAATAACATTTCAGAATCGGAGACGTTAGACGGATATGTGGAAGTAGACTTTAGAAAGAACCGGAAAGCCAATCCTAAACAAGAATCAAAAGATAAACCTCTACTCCTGTTAAAAAACACTGGGGAGGAATGTGAACCGGACGATAAGCTAGCCTATCTACCCCTAATGGGGGAGTAGAAAAAATAAATAATTAGTGGAAACAATTTCAGAGTTCAAGCGAAGACGTTAGGATTATAGAGTTGAAGTAGACTTTTGAAGAAACCAGAAATTCAGTCCTAAGTAAGAAATAAGGGATAAACCTCTACTCCTGTCCAAAATACTGGGGAGGAGTGTTAACCGGTCAAAGGGTCAAACCTATCTACTCCTATTGGAAGAGAAGAAAAAATAAATAAATAATTAAATAGTCGGAGCTGAATCAGAAACTTTAGGAGTATAGAGTTGAAGTAGATTTTAGAAGGAACCGGAAACCCAATCTTAAACAGGAAGCAAAGGATAAATCTCTATTCGTGTCAAAAAGAAACTGAAGAAGGGTGTGAACATGACGATTGGCGTACCTGGCTTCTCCACGATTGTAATAATGAATGAAGCGTCAGGAAAAATGGGTTAATTGAATGCATTTACTGGAGTGTTTGTTTCTTTATTATTATTTCCTTATTATTGGTATATTTTATACTTTTGTTGGGGGGGGGATTGAGCCTCGATTTACACCGTGATGGCTCTGTCCCTGATACGCAACTTTTCCAATAATCAAATCGGAAACAGTTAAATTTTGATTCCTCGCCTTATATTACTTTAAACTGCTGTTTTCAAGTTAATTGTGCTTCCGGAAGTGAACCCTTGTTCGTCTATTTTACTTTTTTAAATAATCATTTTTTTTTGTTTTTTTTATTTATTGATTTCGTTTTGTTAATGGCTTTTTTTTTCTGCGAATCGCATATTTATCGTTAGGTGATGTTTTAACAGAGGCGACACCGAAATTCAACTGCGCATTAGGATAGCGAAAGATGCCTTTCAAAAGTTAAGCAAAGTATTAAAAAAACATTTCGACAAGACAAGAGTACTGAACTGTTACGTAATATGACAGTGGATGTTGGACAATCTCCTCACAGATAAATAAGAGACTTAAAGCATCAGTAATGTGGCTCTACAGAAGGATAATGAGCATACCATGAAGTGAACATGTGAACAACGAACTTTTAGAGAAAATGGAAACAAAAAGGAAACATAGTTAACATCAGGAAAAGAGAGTTGAAAATTCTAAGCCTCATAATAAGGAAAGAGGGCTTAGAGAATTTGACACTCACATGATATATTGAAAGCAAATGAAGCAGAGGAAAACGGCGCATAACTTACCTAAAAAGCTTCTGTCGATGGATAGCAAAACAGGGGTTAGGAAAAATAACGAAAAGACAAAAATTCGTAAAATCTAAAAGAGACAGGAAAATGTGGAGGGCCATGGGGCCCGCATACTGAAGGGATACGTCACACAGAATAAGAAGTCTATTTCTTAAATATATTTTGGCTTACATTATGTATCTGGAGTGTCTTAACAAATTCCAATGACGTGTCTGTAATATTATTGGTCCTTATCTGGCATCTTGGCGTCTGTCAGTTTCTTACAGCTGTAACATAGCTCCCCTGTGTTTTTCTATAAATATTTTATAGTAATTGTTCTGATAACGTTGTGTCTTTGGGATCTCAAATTTATGAATATAAGCATAGTACACCCTTGTGTAAATTAATTGAAACAACCGCTTTAGTTTCCTTTCTTTCACCATACTCTCAGTTTTAGATCCACTGGATTGACAGGGTGTAATGGATTTATGTTTTTTCCTCAGATTAGGTCATTTGAAGTTGTGTGCAGTAATATGAATCTATTTTCGGGGGTATGATGAAATTTGTTTGGCCTTGAAAAATATTGCGTCATCCGTAATTGCAACAGATTTTTATCATTCCCAGACACTATTGTCCCGACTGTCGATTACGGTCATTGTCTGCGATGGACGTTGCTCCAAGGAAGCGTACGAAAATTGTAATGCTGCACGAACAAACTGGCAAACCTTAGCAGTGAGCAAATTAAAGTGCTATAGATTGGCTCGGAAACTCTCCTGATTTAAATCCAATCGAGAATCTGTGGCCAATCTCCAAGAAACGTCTTCGTGGAATGGACATACGAAGTACTAAAATGTGCACTGGGGCATGTTTCATTGGAAAAATATGGAAAAAAGTAAATAATAACGGAATTATTCGTTTTGTTTCAATTAATTTGCACAATAATTTATATATATATATATATATAGTTAAATTCCCCAGATGAATTATGTGACAAGACAGATTGTTATCAAATGACAATTGAAAAAATCATTTTTGCCGACGCGTTTCGTCTTCCGACTTTTCAAGGCAAAATGAAATCGAAATGTTTTTGCTGTTATAGTTACATTAAAACTCAAAATTAAAAAAAATTTAATGTAACTATAACAACAAAAACATTTCGATTTCATTTTTGCCTTGAAAAAGTCGGAAGACGAAACGCGTCGGCAAAATGTATGATTTTTTTTCCAATTGTCATTTGATAATAATCTGTCTTGTCCACAGAATTCATCTGGGAATTTAACTATATTGTCGACATGGAAAAAAAAAAAATAATAATAATCCCTTACTATAAAGGTAATTTACATTAACCAGAAAAAAGGCTTAGACACAAGCGTCTATCTTTTTAATTTTGAATTTTAATGTAACTATAACAACAAAAAAATTTCGATTTCATTTTTGCCTTGAAAAAGTCGGAAGACGAAACGCGTCGGCAAAATGTATGATTTTTTTCCAATTGTCATATATATATATATATATATATATATATATATATATATATATATATATATATTAGTCATTTTCATTTGCCGTGGTGTGCAGTGATATGAATCTAGTTTCGGGATGTATGGTGAAATTTATTGGCCTTGAAGAATATTGCGTCATCCGTGATTGCATCAGATTTTCATGACACCTAGACACTATTGTCTCGAATGTTGATTCGTTTGCTCTACGGCCATTGTCTGCGATGAAATGTTACTCCAAAGAAGCGTATGAAAATTGTAATGCTGCATGAACACAATGGCAAGATTTACCATTGAGCAAATCAATGTACTTTCGACTGGCCCGGAAACTCTCCTAATTTAAATCCAATCGAGAATCTGGGATCAATCTGCAAGGAACGACTTCGTGAAATGGACATACGAAGTACTAACATGTGCATTGGGTCTTGTTTCATTGGAAAAATATGAAAAAAGAGTAGATATTAACGAAATTATTCGTTTTGTTCCAATTAATTTGCACAAGGATGTACTACATTGGTAGATTTGACTCTGTATTTTTCTTTTGAAATTGCTAAATGGTAGCGTAAGTCCTATTTTAATAGTTTCTTCTCTCGTACTTCTTGCTTGTGGGACTCATCTCCGGCATTTTGCTTTCCTGTCTACTTCGATCTCCAAGTATGTAAATTAAATGTCAATCGTCATCATCTATCTCTTTGAAACTTTTTATTATCCTTAGCAAAGTTTTCCAAGATTCTTCCACTCCCAATAACCACTTGCGTCTTAGTGGTTTTATCACCTTGCTTTGGGTTAAATTATTCTTTTTTAAAAAGCCATCATTTCGCATATGATATTTGCTCAACAAAACTTCACTATTCATATATGTCGTGATGTTTTTGTCGGTTGGCAGATAAACCAACTCTCTGCAAATGTCTGCCAACACTTCAAAGTTCAGTGCATACAATATGTCTGACCCGCAACGATCGAATTTCTCTAAATAGCCACAAGTTTTGTCGTAGATTTGTCAGCTGCATTTTTCGTATATTTATATTCACAGGTCGTTGTCCTCTACAACCAATTAAACTGACAAAATTACCCGGATTTCGCACAGGTTTAAGTTTATTACTCATCGCAACGATCGAACAGAAAAAAGAAAATGGCACCTCATTTACTTTATAAGCAAAAGAAAAAAAAATAAATATAATTTTAAGCGATGGTTTTAGACTAAGTGACGCTGATGTTTATAACAAACTACCATTTAAAGAAAAATATATTATTGCATTGAAATTATTCGCGTCAAAACATCGATTAATTATAGAACACAAAGTATACATTTATTTTACATACAGAGAAACACACATATACATATTCACAGGCATAAATATATATATATTTTTAATTATTTCTTCCGAAGCAAGGAAATAAACCCACTAAGGCGCAAGAGGTTACTGTGTGTTCTATAATATGAGAAAAATATACTATTAAAGGGCGAGGACAGAACAAGAATTAAGTATGATGCTGGGAGGTTCACCCAGCCGGTCCGTTCGATGTTCAATCCCCGCTGCTGACTGTTGAATGGATCACTTCAATCCAAGCTTTGCCTTGTCTCATGTTGTGTTTGATTTAGATCACAAGGCTGGCGAGGATCAAATTGTCGCCAGGAATCGTTGAATTGGTCTGGTCCGGACAAAGTAAAGCCACAAATCATATAAATTGTAATAAAGAAAATGTTTTATATACCGTTTCTTGTACCGAGCTGATGATACAATATGAGTTCTTTAGGTAGAAATATGTTCTTCATGCAGGAATATATTTGTCATGCAATATTTCTTCCAATATTTCGTGACACTTTGTTCGTCGTGACTAAGTCAAAACAAGGCTTCTAAAACACAGCGCAAAGTTCAAGGTTTTCTTCAACGGCAGGAAGTCAAGTTAGTCCGGTAAAACAGTCGTCTCTCACCTGGTGTCTGGCATCTTCTTTGTCTCTAATTGTCGCTTCGATCTTCTGTTTACATGGACCTTCGTTCAAAACTGGCATGGAGTTGGACGTGGTTTGGGATTTCGATGATTCCCCTAATTTCCACACAGAGGTCTTTGTTCAACTCTGGGGAATTAATCGAAGGGCTAATTTTGAAGAGATCCCTCCTCCGAGGGGTAGTGGTAGCAGAATATTGATCCAGCCTAACTCCTTCCTTCTCGTATTGGTGCCTCATACCAATACTGCCCAAGGGGTGTAGGCAATTCATCCACCTCCATTGATGTTCTACCTAGGCTTTTCACTTCTATGGTCACCTGACCAATCCGATCTCTAGCCTGCATAGGCAAGCAGGACGGGTTTAGCTCCAATTATTAATTTTAATTAACGTCAAAAATTTTCAGCAATGGAATTCCAGCTGTTCCTCTGACAACCTCTTCTAGTGGCACCTCGGCCCTCATCTAAAGAAAATTCACCGCTTCAGCGATTCACGCCTTCCCTTGCCTTTTTTTGATAAGTGATAAAAAATCAATTTTTCAACTTGCCCCCCCCCCTCCAAAAAAACTAAATATCACCTCTCGACTGACTTTCCTAAACGGGTTATGGCCAGAAGATAATTCCACAACGTGGATTTTAAAAGCAATATTTTATCCATTTCGACTTTTACACCGCCTCTTTCTTCTTCTTTTGACAAGTGATAAAGAAAAAAAAAAGAATTCTTTAACTATGCCTTTGTTTCCGGAACACATTCATTTTTATTTCGACCGACTTACCCCTACGCAGTTTTGTCCAGCAGATAATCCCATAACTTTAATTTTAAATACAATGCTGTCTCCATTTCATAGTCATTTTAATTTTGGTAATTTTTTTTTTTTTTTGTAGAAAAAATCAGATTTTTCTGTCCTTCCCCTCTGCCTTTATCCAAGAAAGAAAAAAAACCCTCTAAATTTACTAAAAATCTGGTCTCAACTCTCGGTATGTTTACCGATCTATCTTTCAACCCTTAAAGTGTCACATTCAGAAGATAACGATTGACATTGTATTTAGATTTTTGAATATCAAAATTGATTGGGAAGAGAATTCCACAAGCGAAGAGTGCGAAAAAAAAAACTGTTAGCATAGAATATACAGTTAACTCTAACAATTTCAACTTTAAAATAATCAGATCTTGCCGCCAATCTAAGACTAACAATGCAATGATGAATAAATATGTAAGACAAATTCTGGTGAGAAAAATTTGTTAGGACGACATTGGGAACCAACTTTCGTAGACGTAGAAATTGATTCAATCTTACTCTTTCCACTTTCCACGAAAAGTCTGAAAAGTTTTATATTTGTGTGTGAGGTGGAGGAGTTACGGAAAAGTTATTGGATCTATCTATTTTACAAAAAAAATACCAACTTATGTTTATATCTATTCTTTTCTTTTGAGATATAAAGAACGTCTTAGTCGGGAGATAATTTTTCACTATCACTTCGTATTTATTTATATGCATATAAAATCATTAAATCCTCTCTACTTTATAGTTTAAATCTTTCAAAAATTCTCTAAATATATGTGTATATGCGCATAAAAAAGTAGATAAGTTCGTTTATCGTCCGGATCCCACACCTCCTTTGTTCTTTGAACAGGAGCAGGGGATAATCCATTGTTTCCTGTTTAGGATTGGCTTTCCGGTTCCTTCTAGAGTCTTTTGCTTCACTTTCACTTCCGGTGGCCCATTGCGTTTTGGTGACTCTTAATCTGTAACCCTCTAGCTCGAGTGGCTCTTGGGTCTTATACGGGGTGAACATCATTTTATATATATATATATATATATATAGAGAGAGAGAGAGAGAGAGAGAAAGAGATGGGGGATTTTTAACCGACAATACGTCTGTGGAGTAACTGGTCATGGTTAAGTGAAATTGTCAAAATGCTTAACAGACCGAATTGAAAAAGTTCTTAATAAACAATAAGAAAAGGGAGAAAAAGAACAGGGCAAAATAATACTAAGCAAACAATAAATATGCAAGTCAAAACTAGTTAAAGCAACCTCAATAAGGTAAAAAGCTCCAAAAGTAAGAATTGTGTTCACCCGCATAAGTGATACAGTTATATTGTCCTAGGTATGACGATAAACCACATCCAGCAGCCAGTCCTCTGATCGGGAGGTTTTTTAGGAGCGTGCAACCACCTTTTGTAGTTGTTCCCAGGTCCACCCTTATCAGGGCTAGTATCCTCAGATATTGGCAAATAGTTATCCCCAAACAGGATACAAAAATGAAGGTATAGTAAAAGTACCAGCAATACATTTTTGAAAAAAAAAATTCAGCAGCAATACATTTCTGAAGAAAATATTGCCAGCTATACATTTGACTCTTGACAAAAAAAAAAAAAAAACCTCTTTACAAAAATACGTCAATAAAACCTGATCTACACAAAGCCATCTTAACGCATGTGCTCAAATGAGCACTTGCTCGTGGGATCCATGAACATTGACAGCTCCATAATAATCTGTATATGTTAAGTGACTTGTGTTACAAAAGTCCCTTCTTAGGAAATACAAAAAAATCGAAATTGCCGCGACAAGCCACGTGTATTGCGACTGATGAAAATATGCCATAATAGAAAGATCCATTACATTCGAGTTGGTTCTCGAATAAAAAAAGAAAATTGGGGAATCTCCCCTTTTGACATAGAAGACACTGAAATTGGCGAGGACTTTCTTCAAAGAGACCGCCCGTGTATATAAATGGAACGATTGACTTGTCTCGCCATTTCAATTCACTTGCAGCTAATTTCATTATCACGGAAAGAACTGACCCTGACACCCGACGATCAATCATCGTTCCTCCTAAGCACAGACTCGGAGGTAAAACTCTCATTTCTATCTTTTAATATTTGGGACCAAGACTATTTTTGACTTACTGTTGGATACAATATTATCTTTTATTTTTTCTCTGGTTTCATTTAATTCTTAAATTTGCCCAAGACTGAATCAATATTTTTTGAATGTTTAATTCTAATATAATTATATTTTTACTTTTGTAAATAAATTATTTTTATTGTTACAAAACTCTAACGTTGATAGTATTTCTTTATTCTCCTTTTTCTCTCTCTCTCTCTCTCTCTCTCTCTCTCTCTCTCTCTCTCTAGCGCGCGCAACCGTGTGGGGTGGGGTGATAGTCCTAAGCTTTAATGTTCATTTCAAAACAAAAACAGCAATTCAGATGTCTTAACTAAAACAAATCATTTTCTCATTTGATATTCATTTCACAATGAATTCATATTTTTCTCCGGATATTTTTTCGTTAAAATTTTTGTATTTGTGTTTATTTAAAAAATTTTACTGTTGAAGAATTTCTTTCTTTATTCAATATGGATGAAGAATTTCACTTATTAAAAAATCAGTTATTGCAACTAGCTACATATTTTGATTTAAACATTAATGCAAATATTAAAAAAGCAGAACATTAGATCTACTGTAGTACTTTTAATATTAATGGCATGATTATCTCTATCTATAAAAAGCAGGATGTGTGTGTGTGTGTGTGTGTGTGTGTGTGTGTGTGTGTGTGTGTGTGTGTAACGAATGCACGGCCACAATTTTCGACAGATTTGCACCAAAATTTACATGCACATGCTCCAAGTTAGCGGTAAGACCAAGACCGACTTTGCATTTCCCAACTCCCATCGATAGTGGAAATAATCGATTTTTCATGCTTCTGCGGCAGTTTTCACGTAGTTTGCGGCCATTTTCTACTGCCCAGAGTGAGAGCCTATAGCTGGCTGCCAAAAATAGGCAGGAAGATTCTATTGGCCAGCTTGAGAGCCAACATCTGACTGACACGAATATTAACTAGCATGCTAGCATGCAAAAAAAATTGATAGCTGCATTCGTCACAAGTGGGAAAAATTTAAATCTGCATGGCACTTTACTCCAATTGGCTCATTCGCTTGCTTAAACTCAACGTTGATTCTGATTCAGCAGAACTGGGTTGGGTGTGAAAAAGTATTTGTTGTTAACATTCTTTTTTCATTCGGTTTTTCCAGTTACGAGTCCTTTTTTTAAAGCTGATCGTTTTGTGTTCATTTTGTTTAGTTCTTTTTTGTAACAGATTTAATGTTTAGTATAGAGCTTAGAAAAAATTCGCAGTGTGAGATAGGCAAGAAGTAAGGCATGTAGCAACATCAGCACGGCAACGCCGGGCCATGCTGCTAGTTAGATATATTTATACATTTCATATGAACCCAGGTATAGAGCAAACTCATAGATTATTAGTGATTAAACCTGAGATTCAATCTCAACATTCAACACTTGTATGATAAGTATGTAGTGGTTATTTAAGAATGAATTCATTATGCAGAACTAATTATCAGGTATTGAAAGTTTGTAAATATCTGAATGGATAAACTTTATAATTGTGCAAGTTGAGAAAAACGTAAGACATTATTTAACTAGAAATAAAATTAAGACATTATTTAATTAGAAAAGCTTTAATGGCTTTTATGAATAATATATGTTAAGGAAAATATTGTATGAAACCAAAATATTTTTCCGATGAAAAATGAATTTTTACAAGAATTTGTTTTCCTTTTCTTTCAGTTTTAAATACAAAATGTGATAAAGTTGTTAAATATTTTAGAATTAAGTTTCAATCCTTTCCCTTTAGGGAATGCTGTTATTAAGTAGATCTATCTTTACAGATCATAAATTTTAAAGCTTATTCCAATCTGAAAACCCCCGTATTTAAAAAAAAGAAAAAGAATTTAACATTGTTTTTGAATGTGTGCATAGAAATTTTTTTTTTTTCAAATATATGGATAGCCGTACATAACATGAATCATTAATGTCACGTGTTTTAAGAGTTGTTTCTCTCGACGGCAAAAATATGCCCTCAGAAAATTTGCGTTTTCGTTCTGGGAGCCTGTTTTGAAGAATTTTCTGACTCATTTTGACCATCATCGTCGCATTTTCAAAAAATATTTTACGTCTTATTTCACTAAATACTTTTAATTTAATTTTTTAAATGTATTTATTTTATTGCCTTTCAGTGAGAGACATACTCCAATTATTAATTAATTATTTTCTTTTTTTAGTTTCATTTTTAGAGACGGAATCACATTCTTCAGGCTTTAGACATTTTCGCTAAAGTCTGAAATCATTTGCATAGCTGTTTTTTTTTATTTTGACACTTCTATTGTTAGTGACTATGATTAAATAAAATAAGGCTAAACAATCACATAATTAATATAAATATTTTATATTTTGTAACAATTAATATTTAAAATAAGGAAAATAATTGAGAGAGGTACTTATTAGGTACCTATCTTATTTACGAAATTTTATGAGATTATTTCATTTCTTATTAATTTTTATATTATCTCAGTTATGACATTTTTTCATAATTGTGATAATATAAAAATTAATACCATAAAATTTTGTAAGAAATGTACGTAAAAATTATATGTACCACTCTTATGAAATTTTCAATTTATTCTATTGTTAGTATTTTCATTTTCATTTTTTCCAGACAGCATCGCCAAATGTAAGGCTATAAAAATCAATAAAATATTAGATTGCTGAAAGTATTTGTTAATTTTTAAAAAATACTGGGTAGTTAAATAAGTTAAAAATTCAAAAATATTGTCATTTCTGTGCTTCCGTCAGATAACTTCCTCTCTGACATAAGCTGTCAATACTTCAATGTAACTGTTAGTTAACACTTCAAAAACAAGTCACCACGATTAAGACATGCTTCTCTTATTTTCAATTACATTTTTTCTGCTAAAGACTAAAAAAGTAAGTAATGCTGGTTTCAAAAATGGCGGACATCATCGGTTCAGATATTCCGCTGACGAAAAACAAACATGACTTTTAGTCAAAATTTTGAATGTTCTAAATAGAATGAACACATTTAATAAAATAATCAAAAAATACTTTGGTCTTTCCTCTTAATAATAACATAAACATTTAGAATATAAAAAGAAATGTCATCGTTTGGGACATTTTTTCTTCATGGTATGCTCTTTTTCGGTGAATTAGTGGAAATACCTAGGGTAGATCAGTCCCAGGCACCCTAACTATGACACTAAACTAAAACTAGGTCTTGTTCAGGGGTTTTGTGAATCAGCACGCAGTAAAGAGTTTGTATTAAGAGTAAATACTGTTCGTACAAATAAAAAGAAGGACATGTTCATTATGGAAGCAGAATGTTTAAATAGTTAGGTCTTGTCGCAAGCACACTTATATAATATAACACTACATCCTAGTGTGGGACTAAATACTAAATATCTAAGATATATATTTCCAGGGGGAATAACCCTTTCAGAAGAAAGCCTAATGTTTTGAGGGGAGCATAGAAGATGAAGAGAGCTACAGAGTAGAAGGAGAAAATAGAAAAACTGCCAAAATTAATCATGTGACTCAACACAGGTACAACGGCAGACACTCAGATATAATATCCACATCAGCATCCACTCCTATAATGTCAGCCAGTAGTACTGTTCCTTTAGATATAGCATCCATATTTACATTCATTCCAGTTTCAGCAGACACACTATCATTGCCTGTTGCTGCTGCCAGTGACATTTTACAAAAGGAAATACGCGTATCTGTAAAAGTAAAGGAGTTTACATTTCCAACAGACAGATCCGAGTCTATGGAACATTAATGATACTAACAGAATAGATTACGGGATTCATAGTGAGCCCTCATCATGTCAGAATCAGGATAGGAACATTTCAAATTTACGCAGAGTTGTATAAAACAGCTGGAGTAGAGAATGTGAAGGCAAGGTATTTATCAAACAATCTGTTCAAACGTGAACTGCAGAATGGCGAGTGTATAAAACGTGAATGAATGCTGTAGTCGCCATGTCAATGTCGTTTGTACTGTTTTGTATGTCGCCTATTGTCCAGCAAAGAATCTCCTTTTGTTACATTGGGTTTCAATGACCGAAAACACAGCAAGGTTATTTTAGAACATGAAAATGGAGAAGAACATCAAAAGTGCTTGACAACATATTTGATAAGTCATGAAGAAACTAGAAATATAGATTCTTTATTCCTTGAGCAAACATCGCTCAGAGAAGGAATATTGGCATAAAGTGTTGACATGTGTGGTTTCTGTTAAATTCACTTTCTTGTCTCCAGAGGTTTGCCATTTAGTGGAGAAAATCAGATTATTGGGTCAGCATAAAATTGTAACTATTTAAGTATACTAGCGCTTCTGAGTGAATTTGACACTTTCTTGGGAGAACATCTCGAAATGTATGGAAATCTTGCAAATGTTTGTGAAGAATTTATTGAACTTATAAGACAAGTTCTTTATACTATTCTTGAAGAAGTAAAAGAGTCAAAGTAGTATTCCATAAGTGTAGATTCTACTCCAAATCTCAAATACAGATCAAATGAAATTTACTGTCCAATACATTAAAGGTTGTGAGACTGTGGAACATTTCTTGATGTTCATCCCCATCTTTTTTCATCGAGCAAAGGATCTAACAGTCAATGTTGTAAATTTTCTTAATGAAAATAATATTCTACTATCAAACTGTTTTGGTCAGTGATACGATAATGCTTTAAATATGTCTGGAAAATATACTGGATTGCATGCACGGATTCATCAACTCTGTAAGTTTGCCAACTATGTCCTCTGTGCTTGTTAAAGCCTGAATTTGGTGGGAGTAAAAACAGCATGTTGTCTACAGACTGTAAAATTCTTTGACTTTGTTCGGCATCTGTATTCATTTTTGCTAGTTGTACTCATAGGTGGAATCTATTGACATAATCTCCAAAAAAAAGAATATGTGGTCAAACATCTGTCTGACACACGAAAGTCAGCACATTTTGATTCTGTTCATGCTCTGTATGGGGGTTTCAAGAAAATAAAACATGTACTGGATTCTCTATCAGCTGATAATGAACAGAAAATGAATACAAGGCGAGAAGCAGAAGGATTGAGCAAAAAAAAATGGAAAACCAGGACACAAGATTTCTCACAATTCTTTGGAATGATATGCTAAAAAGAATGAATAAAACAATGAAGGTCCTGCCAATCAAAGCATGGGACCATCTTTGTTACCACGAATCTTCTTGAGTCTATGAAAACCTCTTTTCAGGAATCTAGAAACAAATTTAGTGAAATTGAATTCAAAGCCAGGAGTATGTGTACAGATAGGGATTACACCGATGAAAAAACGGAAACGAAAACGAAGTGTTCGTCTTAATAGATATGATAGACCAGCAGAAAAGTTACTTCTCAGTAAAACCGAAAACTTCAAGATGGAAACTTTTCTCCCTATTCTGGACACTTCTAATCTTTGGCTTATTCACAGATTGAAAATATGTTTTCTTTCTTCAGTAAATTGAAAACCGTTGCTTCTGATGCACTAAAGAAAATGTGTGGACAACTATTTAATATGCATCACAAAGACTCTAATTATGATGACCTTTTACATGGGTGTGAGCATCTCAAGAACAAATGGTTTTTGATGAAAATTGTGAGACTTTCCCTGCACTGTACAGAAAAATAATTTCAGACAATTTGAAATCTGTATTTCCGAATGTTGAAATTACTCTCCATGAGTGTTCATGTCTTTAGTTTCTTAAAAATCATGTCGGCGTTAAATAAGCCATTGAGATAAAAACAAAAAAAAAAGACCAAACTAAGTGGTTATTGCGTTTCTGACTTCCAGACAAGAATGAAGAAAAATATGGGAGATACGAACAAGAAGTAGTCCATTTTATTGATTAGGAATAAATAAAAGCATGCGTCTTGTCTATAAATTTAGGGAAGGGGTGCTTTTAGCGTTCATTCTAGACAAGGATTGGAACGCCCTGTTTATTTATTAAATATCATATTTACTTATTATCGTCCACCGGCCAGAATATTCAAGAAATCTGATGAAAGAAAAGATGTGCCCCTCCGACAGGATTCGAACCTGCATCCCATTTAGCAGGAGAAATCGTCATTAGGGACACAGATTCGAATCATGCCGGAGGCCGCAGCTTTCCTTTCATAAGACTTTTCGAATATACAGCACGGAAATAAGTAAATGAAACTTTTAGTAAATAAATAAAGCGTCTACTCAAATATGGGTATCCACTAAATATAACATGTAAGCGATATATATATATATATATATATATATATATATATATATATATATATATATATATATATATAATATATATCGTATTGTTTCAAAACGCTTTTTTAGTTGATAACCGTATTTGAGTAAACATTCCGTTCTATTTTAAACAGTATTATTTTGTCACTTTATATATATATCATATTCTCCCGCGTTTATATATATATATATATATATATATATATATATATATATATATTTCTGTAGTTTACTGCTACCAGCAAGCAGAAATATTTCTCCTCCCGATGATGGCCATGTTGGTCGAAACTAGTCGAGGAATCTAAATGAAATAATAATAAAAAAACGAAAGAATATTAATCTACAACCCATTGTGTCTAACGATTTTAATTTTTTATATTCATTTTTATATTTTTTTCATTGTTCAATATATATATATATATATATATATATATATATATATATATATATATATTAGATAAGGCACAATTCTTTCCATTTTTTTCTTTTTTCTTTTTTTTTGTTCGTTGTGTCTGTAACAAACATGTCCCAGTGTTATCTCTCGAGCAATAACCACGACAGGTGAACGTGACTTTATGTCAATGGTGACTATTTCTATATGTTTCTAAACCGCAATGTGAAAAACACGACACCGTGAGGTTAACAAGTATAATGAGAATAACGGCTCAGATGTGAGAAACTTGAAATAATACACGCGGACGGACGATTCTTATTTTGATCAACTTACAGTTTGCGCATGCTCGTTTGTAATAGATATGCTTGTAAAACCTTCTTCTTATGCTTGAAACTGCGCACCTACTAATCTGTATGTGTGAAGCTTTACTGTTATCCACCTATATGAACTGTACGTTAAATCTTTAGTCAAGTGAAACAAATGTGTTGAAGTTTTAGTGTAAGTTATCTTATTTATTTGTTTTTTTCTTTAAAGATCAATAACCGGAGAGATTTTGCTGGAGAATTTGCGACGACATATTTCAATATAACTTTTTTTTAAAAAACTTGATTTTCGTTTTCATAATTATACTTTCTGTTTTGTTTTTTCTTGTTGTTTTCTTTTATTTTCTTTGGTTTCGTCTTTCTTTTTTGTTTTATTGTTAGCAATTTTGTTTTTCCTCTTTTTTTTTTTTTTTGCAAACAGTTTTCGCGAGTTAATTCATGAGTCTTCCTCAGTTGAAATCTTGACTGTTGCACTACATAATGGGATTACTGTCGACAACTACTTGTTTTTTATGGATTATATGCCTTTGATGTGTCTGTGTGCGCGCACGTGTGTGTGTGTGTGTGTGTGTCTGTATCTCTGTGTTTGTGTTAGTGTGTGTGTTTGTGTGTGTTCCTCCTTAGTGTTATGTTCAATCATAAATTTTCATGACCTCTTTCTACCTGCTATCAATTTCTATTCTTGTTTTACCGATAACTGCTGAGAATTTGATGATAATATTGGCGCCATACTCATTGAATATGAACAATAACAATCACCTTCATGTCTCCAACAAAGTAATTGTTTTGTTTTTCTTATTGTCTCGCTAATATTTTAGTACCTGACGAATCTTTTAATCTGTTTATTTTTTCTGGCTTAAACTTGTGTATTTTTCAGTATAATGTTTCCTCTCCAGCATCACCAGGACCAAAGTCTCCCTGCGAAAAACAAAAATGTCGTCGAATAGAATAAGGTTCGGATAAGAAAATCTCTACTGAACTTGGAGGAAAAAATAAGAAAATAAAAAAATAAAAACCTGGGGAGACGGAGAAATCAATTTCAAACAGAACTGATTACGGTAATCACATGATTTTCCTTCCTTTTTTTAAAGCCTTTCTAAGTATATTGTTGCCAAACTCTCCTTTGAATATGTTTTATTGTGTTTGATTGTGTTTTATTTTTGTAATTTGTGATCAACTCTCTGAAGGTCGTCACTGATGCGGGAAAAAATGACATCAAATAGAAAGTCGAGTTAGCTCAGATTGGTTTGAAAAACACAAACATGAAAAAATAAACTCATGTGTGTCTGTGTGTGTTTGTACGTGAATTAAAAAATCGATTCTATTTTTTATACTGTGTGTCAAATAGTTAATTATTTTTCTTCCGCTTAACGTTTACCTCGTGTTATTTCTCTAGCCAACATGGAGGAAAAAGGACTCCTTTTGAAACCTCGCCAGAGCAGTCTGTACCCTCCACAATACCTGACTGACCTTGACTTTTCCGATGATCTTGCATTAATTTCTCAATGTGTCAAGGATGCGGAATCCTTGCTGTAATGATTACAGTGTAATCACTCGAGCAAGCAGCAAACCAGTTAGGTCTCTATAGCAACAAGAGGAAAATACATCATAACGTCCCCCTGAACCATCCGAGTTGACGTCACTAAATAATACAGCCATAAAAAGAGTTGAGAACTTCAAATACCTTGGATCTCACATATTAAATTCCCCCAGAAGCCTTCAACGTCCGCAAAGCTCTTGAATGTGATGCATGTTACAAACTTCACAAGATTTGGCGCTCGAACCTTCCATACTCCTTAAAAGTCCAAACCTTTCGAACATTGATTGAACCAGTCCTACAGTATGGATCAGAAACTTGGACATTAACTGCAAAAGATGACTGAATGTTACATATACAAATCTACTTAGAAAAATCCAGAACATGAGTTGGAGATCCCATACCAATCTCCGTTAAGCTCAAATCAAAATGATTACAATTTTGCTGGCTACTGCCGGCAAGCGCACAGGGAAATCGTCTCATCCTTACTTCTATAGCATTCTTCAATGTGTCATCTCACGAAAATTGACTTTCTCAGACACCATAGCTCGGGACTCAGGTTTGGACATTGGAGATCTGGGGACAACAATGCAAGACCGAACAACGTGAAAAGGGATTGTCAATGGAGTTGCGACCAAACATAGGGAGGTCGAAGGATGATGATGATGATGATGATCTTGTTATTTATCATTATTTTAAGCGATAGATGACATTTCGGATGTTCTTGATACATCATCAAGGCCAGCATCATCATTCCTGTGGAATTTAATTCACATTACATTAGCCTGTTGGAATTCCCACTACAACAAAAACGGAAGTGCTCACCTCGAGAAACTGACACAGCCCGGCTACTCGTATCAACTTCAAAGACAAAAAATTAAAAAGACATAAAAATATTTTTGACAAATTCGAAACAACTCACTCAGCTTCAACTAGCAGTTCGTTTTCAATTCTTTCCAACGCTATATAAACGGGCATCAATTCGACTCCGAGCTTATCTTGGTTCTTTGGATGTCGTTCGCCAGTTTTAGCCGGTCACTCTCCAAAGACACCCAAAAAGTGACGGCCGACGCCGACAACCGAAGACAGTCACAATAGCAGCAGGAGTCCCATGTCAACTTTAGCAGTCGATGTCACTGCGCGATGAAAATATAATGCCTCTACGGTGCAATACCAACTCCTACCTAGTCGGTAGAATCCCGATACGAACTCTCTAATCATTTTTGCATGCCGGCCGAGGTGAAAGTGTAAATAAATCCTCTTTTCAATTTAACAACGCCTTCATTGTTGTGTGTTACCTCACATTTCTTTTGTTATTATTACTTATTTATCGCATTTCTTAACCACGAGGTCTTGTTTTTCTGACGTACCGATCGATGTATCGACCGCCTAACGTGTTGACAAGTTATGTATGGTGGCAAAGAATTGCCAGCAGACGATAAATTTTATGTGTGTGTGTTTTTTGTTTTTTTCGTAAGAGAGGACAACCCTTAAAACGCGTAACCTTTATAATGTCATTTACAAACTCGCATACTTAGAAAACTTCGGATGTTTAATCAACAACAAAATCTAAATTCTTTTTTAAAAATACTCGGAGTCTTCAGATTGTAATAAGCTTTACAATTTATGATTAGTAAATATAGTTTTAACTAATAACAATATTTCCTAAGAGTTACGCCAATGAAACTGAATTTTAAAATGTTTAAAAAAATTATAAATTATTCAATTTAAAATTGTACGAAAATGAAAACAAATCTTGTAAAAATTCATTTTTCATCGAAATTGTTTCCCTTCAGACAATATTTTATTTAATATATATTATTCATAAAAGTAATTAAACGGATCCCTAATTAAATAATGCCTCATTTTTTTTATTTTTCGATTTAGACCAGATTTACGGTAAGACGGGGTCTGATTTTACAAAAGAATTCGCTGATTTTAATTCTTCAAAAAATCCTGCTTTTCACTAATATAATCACTAAAAATTATCGCGTTGAATTTCTCAAGTTTTCATAAAATTAAGTAAAAAATATGATAAAATAAAAAATAAAACATGTAAAGATTTCCTAGAAAAAAATTCAAAACTAATTTCATTCATTTGTGACTAAGTTCTGAAAATTTCATTGAAATCCGACAATTATTTGATATTTGTAAGAATTTCCAAATTAATAGGCCTGCCACCGCTCCTGCAAGAAAAATATTTTTTTACTCAAAATTTCTAATGTTCTAAAAGGAAAAAGAAAAAAATATTAATTAAATATTCAAAAAATACTTTAATCTTTCCTCTTAATAATAAGAAAGATTTTGCCTATAAAAATATATTTTCATCACGTCTGGAGTATGTTTTCATCACGGTATGCTGTTTTTTGGGGGTATTTTTTTTTGGGGGGGGGAGGTAGAGATTTCGTGGAGATACCTACGTTTGTGTTTCTCTTCTGGGATTATATTCTTCTTACAGCCGATAGTAATGTTTATATACCTAAAAATAAGAAATAAATATCAATAACTGTGCTCTTTATTTACAATGTAATGACAAACCCTTTGAGTAGTTTAATAAAATGCCACACCAGCATTTTATAAGTAGTGTCAGCTTGTCCCCATTAACAAACCCGCCTATATCATCATAGTATGTTCATCATATGAATATAGAACTATATACAACTCCTTCCGTTCTTTAAAGTGATTTCATATGGTTAAATTTATGTTCGTATTGATGGAATTATATATATATATATATATATATATATATATATATATATATATATATATATGTGTGTGTGTGTGTGTGTGTACGTTAAATTTAAACGTCGGCGAGTATCTAAAGACGCTAAATGTAAAATTTATTTTTTTTAATTTCTGCTATCTGTCGTGTCTATATGCAAACGCTCATCCAATTTCATTCAGTTTTAAATTCCCTTAAAAAGACGAAACGCGCTAAATATAATTTTTTTCTATTTTGTCATTCGAGTGTGCAACATGGTTCTGATATATACAAACTTATATATCATATTCTACCAGATAAGTAAATATTTACTCATATTTTTAGTTAATAATTATTTTATTGCGAAAACATTAACTTGCATCATAAAGTTTGACATTCTTGTGTTGCAATGCAAGATAGATAGATAGATTTAGAGATAGATAATGAATAGATAGATAGATAGATAGATAGATAGATAGATTAGGAATAGATAGATAGATAGATAGATAGATAGATAGATAGATTAGGAATAGATAGATAGATAGATAGATAGATAGATAGATAGATTAGGAATAGATAGATAGATAGATAGATAGATAGATAGATAGATTAGGAATAGATAGATAGATAGATAGATAGATAGATAGATTAGGAATAGATAGATAGATAGATAGATAGATTAGGAATAGATAGATAGATAGATAGATTAGGAATAGATAGATAGATAGATAGATAGATTAGGAATAGATAGATAGATAGATAGATAGATAGATTAGGAATAGATTTATAGATAGATAGATTAGGAATAGATTTAGAGATAGATAGATAGATAGATAGATAGATAGATAGATTAGGAATAGATTTAGAGATAGATAGATAGATAGATAGATAGATTAGGAATAGATTTAGAGATAGATAGATAGATAGATAGATAGATATGAACAAAATATCTCCACTAATTCTTGATATCTAAGGTTTAAAATGAATTTTTTAAAATGAAAACGCTTTTTTGAGGCTTTCTTTTAAGCTTTAATTGAAATCTAAATGATTATATTTAATATTTCCAGTAAGGAAAATCCTCTGGTATATTTCAAGTAGAAATTATATTGATCGGAATCGATTTTTCTTTTTGATTGCTTTCAGGAAAATCATTAAAATCGTCCATTTTGACACATATGTAAACAAAAGTTAATTCTCGGTTATAAAAATCTCCCAAAAATAAAATATACACTTCTGAAATTTTATTTGAGGAATATTAGTTGATTAAAAATATAATTAATTTGAAAAAGAAAGCATTATTTAAGTTTAAAATAATAGAGAAATGGATTTTTAAAACAAACAGTAGCGGTAATTACGTACATGTCATCCCTCGTCAATCACGTAAGATGTGCTGATAAAGGTGTTGACGGATTTATTATTGTTCTACAGAGACTATATCTGTTAAAACATAATTTAAGAAAATGATGGGTGAGCCTCTTATTTATATAATTTTTAATTACTCAGTAATCTTAAAAATGTTGGAATTATTCTCCGTAATCTAATTTCAGGAATGTTGACTTTAAATTTCCTTTAGTCGTTGCTCTTATTTTCTGATAATGTCGTGTATGGTTGACCATACTTTTAAAAATGGGCAAATTATATAATATTTTATAAAAAACTTAAAAAACTTTTTTTTTAAATCTTGGTGCAAAATTATTTGTATTAAGGTTTTCAATACTTGATTCGTAAATATATTTTTCACTTAACAATATCACCTAACCGGATGAAAAATTTATATTATAAATTATCAAATATTTTTAAAAAAATGAGAAATTCTTGTCAAAACTCATTATTCATCGAAAAGATTTTCTTCTGTCCTTAATAAATCTTATTTATAAAAGCAATTAAAAGCCTTTCTAATTAAATAATGTTAAAGTTTTATTTAATTTTTTTATGTCACGATTCGGAGCAGATTTTCAGGAAATGAGTAGTGGTCTGAAAAAATAAAATTGATGATTTACATTCTCCAAAATGTCTTGCGTTTAACTAATAAAAAAAAATCATAAAATTAATTTGGGGGCAGTACATGTAAATGCAAAAAAAAGGTTTTCATAATTTCATTTATTTGTGAATAATTTCTGAAAGTTTCATGAAAATCCGACAATTATTTGATTTTAGCTAGAATTTCTTAATCAATGTGTTTTCCACAGGAAAAAAGCGCAAAAAAAAACTAATCATAGAGATTGTCGACCGCAGACGCAGAAAAAAAACAAGATTTTTAACCAAAATTTCGGACGAGCAAGAAAGGAATAAAAAAAATTAATAAAACAATGAAAAAATACTTTGATCTTTCCTCTTAATAATAACATAAATATTTTGACGATAAAACTTTGTTTTAAGTTTTAACTTTTTTCATCATGTTAGGCTCTTTTATTCATCGAAAAAGTGGAGGTACCTAATATAAACCCTCATAGGTAGATAGAATTTCATCCGACTAAAATAATATTATTATAGGTGGAATTTTAAATTACTGGCAATCGATGTGTGTCTCGACGTACAGCTGAGTCAATCCACTGTTTTCCTTTTGTTTTTGTTTTTATTGACGTTGTTTTTCGTCGTCGTAGGCACCTTCTCTCATTTGAGCATCGGGATCGTCGTCATCCTCTCTCCCTATTCCCTTCCCTCACCTCTCCTGGTGACAGTGGCGCAGATGGCCGTGAATCAAAGAGAGTTTGATGAGGCTATTCACGTAAATTTGATTTGGGTGGACAACTCTGTGTGACAGAGAAGCCTCCAACCACTTGGCGAGGAGCGCCACCCTCGCGGCTCAAAAGAAAATCTGGCAAATCTGGTTGCATCGGACTGTCGTATTTCGCCGTAGTAAATTTTTTTTTTTTTAATTTGAAAAGCATTCTTTAGAGTGACATTATGGCCAGACACAAAATCAATGAGACATGAATTTAAATTCTCTGGTTTTTTATAAAGTTGCTGTCTTTTCCATCGTCACTGACATATTCAACTAAGATAGGTAACCAGCTATTTTTTTACTCAGTACATGAGCCACTCAAGGTAGATGATCACTGAATGGTATTTGTTATAGACAAGCGTATGGTTGCAAGAAAGAAATACAACAGCAGAAATAGAGTTACGTGGTTTATTTTAACAGGAACGTGTGGGTTTGGGACAGCTACCTTGTGGTAAAGTTCATAAGCCGGCTTCGGATCTAGGTCGATCTCTCATAGTAGTTCACACATGTTGACGGTGGTTGATGCTCCCCTGCTGCTGATTACTCGGCCTGACCGTGACAGGTCTGTTTCGTGGCCACCTGTTGACTGCGTGTTGAACTTCCGTGTTACCTCTTTTATAGCGTTGTTTTATGGCTTAAAAGGCTCGAAAAACGAAGCGAGTATAATTAGGAGGGAAGCATTTTTATTGGACGAAAAATAGAACACTTTAAATATTATTTTATTTTTCGACCGGAACACGTGTGTCGGGAATATTTGTAAATGAAGATAATGGTCATTTTGTGACGGGGTTTTGTCCCGTTCACATCCGGCACTCGCTCTTGAGTATTTGCCTGTAAATCAGCCGAGATATGTCTTATTTTATTTTATAACATATTGTTGTATGAACATAAGAGTAAGAGGTACGAAGTGCAGATTATGAGGATATGTAGGCTAGATAATGGTTGGCTCAAGATTGGAGATATTAAGGTTGTAGTGATCGAGGAAGCATCCATGCGGAAATGTGTTCCACTCTTGGGAAAAACTGCTCTTGGGAAAAAAAGTTTTTAGAATGGAACGCCTCTATTACCATACTTAATACGAAGGGAATAGGGCCGATTCCACCCAGTGTACGTGGCGGGTTTTAATTGTAAATGTCTAAACTGGTGGAGTTAAAGAATGTTGCTTGTTAGAACATTTTCCATGGAAATAGTGATAGAATAGCGAGAGACTTGCCATCTTTCGTCTGTAAGAATTCGGTGGTAGAGTTAAAACTAATTCATCACCCACAAGGCCGTATAGAAGATTTTGAAGTCTGTAAAGGATGGAAAGTGTGAATTGGCCAGCTCCAACTCAGTTTTATTATAAGTTTATAATTTTTTACATTTTTTTCTTTTAATCTATTTTTTAAAATATCTTTAATATACGCTTTGGTCAGCTTCCTTTCTATAGATTAGACAAGGTCTCAATGTATAAAGTCAAACTAAGCTACTTTATTTTTTAGTTATAACAACACACTAGTCTGCTGGCAGATTGAACTCAGTGACATTAGATGCAAGGCTCCTTACATATAACTTGTTTTTACTACTTATGCAATGATGTTCAGTCAGTATAATGCTCAAGAGCCACTACAGATAGAGGGCTATAGAGTAAGAGATAGTTTATGCAGGTATGAAGGGAAGACAATGGTTAATGGCTGTAGTGATCGGGGAAGCATCCTCTTGGGAGTCGGTTCCACAAAGTAGCGGGAAGAAGCTGCTCGAGTGCAACTTACTTCTCATCAATGGAATACGGAGAGAATGAGGATGATTCGCCACAATGCGCGCTGCATGGCGGGTCCTAGATGAAGATTACAACTGATGCAACTAAGGAATGTACCTCGTCTGGATATTTTCCATGGAAGTAGCGATAAAGCAATGAGAGGATGCGGAGACGCTTTTGGACTCAATCGAGAGGGAAAGTTCATACTGGGCAGCTGCTGTTCATATTCGACAAGACTACTCCATTTTCGGTCTGATCTAGTTCTTGGAAACATAGAGGATAGCGGAATGAGTAAGGTACTTATTGGAGCAATACTAGGACCCAACCATTTTTCCAGCATCTTTAGCGATGGATCGTATGTACAAGTTCCACTTGAGGTTTGTGTTGAGTCCCAACGGACGCTCAAGGCACGGGGCCTCCTTCCGTTTATCGCGATTGGGGAAAGTTCTGTGTTCGATCGGTGATGATGGCATCATACTAGTTTGGTTTTCAGACAGTCTCCCACCACTGACCTGTTAGAGCTAGATCAGGGAAGAGATCAGCAGATACTTAAGTCTTATCTTATAGCGATTTACTAAGCATAGGTTAGATGTGACATAAGGCCGAAAGTATGTAGCACCTGTGAGAATCGAACTCACTATTCAGTCGTTATTGATCTAGTAAGACAAGCTTGTTAACCATTACACCATGTCGAATGTATTATCTTACGTATTATATTATAAATATTTTAGAAGTAAATTTAATAATTCTTTTACCTTGTGAGTGTTTACTATCTCTTTAATAATTTATCAGCTACAATTCCGTATAATCTCTTTCGCACTTTGATTGGGCAAACCCGGCCTAATCTAAACATGGCAGCAAATTTCCACATCTGTTGCTTTGGGTGGGATTTGCGTGGAGAGAGTGCTTAAAATTAAGTTCATTACACAGGACTAGCAATACCATCATGATGGTTAAGAAGGTTCAGAGGCGACAATATTTACTAAGAATTCTCAGAAATAATAATTTACAATGAATTAAAATAATTTCTACGGCTTCCCTATTGAGTGTGTGTGTGTTAGCGTATTGCATCACAGTTTGGTACGCCATCAACTTGCAGCAGACAGGAGTCCCTTCCAAAGGATTGTAGATATTGACTAGAAAATAATCGGTTCCTTGTTTCCTTTCTTAGAGGACATTTTTAATTCTTATTGTCGCAGCAGAGTAGAAAGCATGATGAAAGCCAACACGCATCCCGCTTACACCTTGTTTAAAATGTTACCCCCGGGGTGATGTCTTACTTTTATTAGTTCTAGCACAAAGCGCTTGAGAGTCAGCTTTTATCCTTGGGCCATACGTAAAATGAACGCTGACAATTTTCAGCGTATTTTAAACGTTATTACTTTTCTTCATTCGATGCTGTGCGTGTTTGTTTTCATGTATTGTATGCGTGTTTTTGTTTGTTTGTTTGTGTGGGGGGAGGGGGTCGGTGCACTTAGGGTCTGCTGTCCAATTCCATTGTGTGTTGCGCAGTGACAAGAAGAATAAATAAATAAAATAAATGCTCCATTTTTGGTTTGATCTTATTCTTGTAAAGATTGGACAGCGTGAGAGAAACTACCTTTGTTCTTCTCTTTCACTTTATCTCTCTTTCACTCACTCTCTCTCTCTCTATCTCTCACTCTCTCTCTCTCCTTTCCGCACGCACACACACACACACACACACACACACACACACACACAAACCTACTTTCAAACTCTGCCAATCTTATCCAGAAGTTTGCGTACTTTTTGTCTCTTTGTCAATTACCGTAAGAAAGTAGGCATTTGCTGGACGAGACGAACTTTGGCAAGAAGCCGTTTTTGCTGAACATTTGGCAAAGATATCTGCCAAAAGCTAGCAGGACAAGCACTGAAGAACTGAGCTTCCACCAGTGTACTGCCTTTGGAAAATAATTATTTTTTTTCCCTTAAAATGTTCTATATCCGTATTAAGAGAAATTACGTTTCACATTCTAACTGGTCTTAATTGATTAACTTGAATGGACCGCATGAAAAAGAGATAACTTCTCTCGACAGTAAAAGAAACATCTTCGTCTATATCATTGTTATTGATGCAGCTTTTATCGTTTATAAATACAGACGCTAAGCAACGCGTTCTCCGTTTGTCGAACAGGGATTTTACGTTCCTTACAATGTGTTCTCGTCTTTATTTTTATTATGCTCTGACTGCGTGTGAGAGATTTGTTTATCCAAACTTCACGTTCTTGTCTAGTAACGATCAAGCAAAACAACTTTGATTGCATCAATAAAATATACACCTACTGTTTACTGAAAGACGGCGTATTTATTCTATCCTGAAAAGAAAAATTGTACAATGGCAAAAACAATCAAAAACCACATCAGATTTTTTTTTCTATGACTTAGCAGATGATGGTATTTCTCGTGCAATGGATGTTAATTGGCGTCGTCCATCTCCTCTCTGATTAACAACTAAAAAATTATACAAGATCTGTTTGGTTATCTGACCTATTGAGGGAAGTGGTTTTCCAAGTGTATTATCGAGCTGATATTCACTATTTTTATTGAGGTACCTAGAAATTTATCAGTGAATCTGGAATAATGTAGCAACATTTTTATTAGTTTTGAAGGCAATTAAAAAAAATATTCAGACGTACAGGGAACAACAACTAATAATAAGCAAACGAAGCCAAGTAAAATCCCTTTCTGTTTAAATCTAGCTTACGGCTATATCAATTTGATCACAGAAGTTAAGCAACGTCGTGCCTGGTCAGTGCCTAGATGGGTGACTTTAGGGAATACTAGATTCTCTAAGATTGAATGTGCGGGTTGCGTAATGGATAATGGCTCGGAATTGTTATATATACATATATATATTTAATTAATTCATCGAGTCTGATAGAAACCTCAACAGAATGCAGAAAGCACAGGACGGCCGTTTCGTCCTATAGTGCGCATCCACTACCGAGAATTGAAACCCTGACAATTAGGTTGTCAAGCGAACATCATACCAACTGTTCCAAATGGGTCTCGGTGACGAAGATATTCCAAATCAGACTCAACTTAGCGCCGCTCGCTCACTTATTCCGTGGCGGAACTCAACTGAGTTCTCTGTAACCATAGGACTGTGCCTCCTGGAGCCACGACTACTCTCACCAAGCCGCTACCAACTGGAGCATTAGAAGCCGGTTCAAGCGATGATAAACACAGATAGTAATTAGTAGGAGGATTTGATAATTATATTTAATTAATTCATCGAGTCTGATATATATATATATATATATATATATATATATATATATATATATATATAATTAACTTAACTGATGAATGGGAAATCCCTGAAACTCAGAGCTGAGTTGCAAACGTAGGTATATGTGTATTAATTAAAATATACTTTATAGCTCTGTTGAACTACATTCAGTACTCTTTTGTCTAGACCAAAAATTAAATAAATATTCATTTGCCAACCTGTATGTGTATGTAATCGCTTACATATAGAGTTGTTCATATCACTTTATTTTGCTCATTTCAACATTTATATATGTATATATAAAAATGTGTGTGCGTGTGTATTTTCTGTTTATACGTTATTTTTAACTAAAATTAAATAATTGTCGGCCTTAATACATTTCATAATATATATATATATATATATATATATATATAATTAAATAATTTAAATTAAAACAAACTGAACTAAAAGTAAAGCATGAACTAGATAAACTAAATAAGTAGCATATTTATATTCCAATAAATATTCCTTAATAGCATTTACCGATATTTGAAAAATGAACGAAGAAATAATCGATAAAATTATATAATACAAATCAGGTAATACTTATAAATTTTCATTAATGAGGAACTTTTGTGCGTGTGTGTCTGTGTGTGTGTGTGCGTGCGTGTGTGTGTGCGTGTGTGTGTAGAAAAAAATTAACTGGTTCCAAATTCAAAATGTTGTGACGAAAATCTAACGTGTGCGATTAGAAATTTTAATGTTTGAATTAGCATCCGTTTATTGAAAAAGAATATATGATTGGGTTTTGTTTAGTGGCATATCAATACCTCTGTGGGTTATTTAACACCGAAATCTAAATATTTTGTACGCAATTTTATTTTATTATGATTGTTTATTTTATTTTATTTTAGATAATATTGGTTTTGATGATACAAGTCTCACTTAATTAACCCATAGCTGGAGGAGAAGAGGTAGATTTATATATTGAATCATAAGTGAATATATTAACTCATGTGAATATAACGAATTCTATTGAAATTTGGAACAATTTCGAGCCATTATCCATTACACCACCCTCACATCCAAGCTTACAGCATCAGTTATTCGCAAGCGGTCACCCACGTAGGCAGTGACTAGGCTCTATGCCAGGTAAGTATGACTCTGATGAGCGTTTCGAGGCGAAAATCTGGAATCTGATAACCAAATGAGTCAGTAGAAGCATTTTTGATTAATTTCTTATTTATAAATAAACCAAAAAGATATAAGTCACAGAATTATATAACAGATTAGAATTATAATCCTATTTACCTGAATAAATTATTTCACATGTTAATATACGCCTCTGTATATCCTATAACCTTCAACAGGCTTTGAATTATTTATTTTGTTAACATTTCTACTGTTTAGACTTGTAGTAGTTTTCTAGCTTCCTCGAGATTGTCTTTATTTGAATGTTTCCTGTTCCCATATACATTTTAGTGGTGTACCATTAGTTTTCTATTAGATTAATAATAGGCTAAGGTTTATTAGTTTCATGCCTTTGAAACCCTTTCCTCAAAGTGATCAAAAGTCCTCTCTGCAAAATGTAAATAAATATTGTCATGAACGAATATACATTTTAGTTTAAACATTCTATGTTGTTACCTGTATCACTCAAAAAATATCTTGACCAAACATTTACAATAATTATCTACATTTATGTTGACAACATTATAAACTTATAATTTTACTGCCTACTGTACTAATCTCAATTTGTCTTCTAAGTTTATATATACGGACGAGAACTCCAGCCTAGACATCAGCTCAATTCAACATTACGTGCACCACTAAACATTAATGTCAAATATCTGCTTTCCTATATTTTTCTGTTAACTTACACGTTTCACATTGTGATGTTTTTCTGAATGTGGAAGTTTGATTTCATGCTTTTAGGCAATGTTTTAATACTCTGAATAATATTTTCTCTTTGTTTGCATTCACAACATCAGCATCTTAAAATATTTTCTTTCTAGTCAATTTATTTTTCTTGTTTCTTTATTATTCACCCCAAGCAAGGCTATAATGCCACTAAGACGCAAGGGGCATACTGGAAGTGAAAGAGTATGAAAAGAATTTAGTGAGGATAAGAGATCAGATTTCAGGAAGACAAAAGATTGCGATTGAAGTGGAATTTAATTTTTTTGAAGACTGTAATTGGCAGGGAAGCAAGAACTCGGAAGGGATCTCCACAGGCAAGAAGTGCGAGAAAAGAAACTATTAGAATAGATCTTGCGGTTACCTCTAGCTATTTCATGGGGTAAAATGGTGAAACCTACTAGCCAATCTAGTAGTACGATTAAATTCATGTGGTCAAGGGGGAAAGTTCATCAGAACAACTGCCATAAAAATATTGATATAAAAGACAGAGGGAAGCCACATACAGCGGTAGGAAAGTGATTGAAGTCGAGATGCCAGGTCCGGACCGATAATATGACAGACCCGTCTTTGGAGTTTGTCCAAAATCTCGATGTATATAGCCTGAGCACCAGACCAAATATGCCAGCAATATTCGATGCGCGAATGATTTATAACTGTGCAAGATGGATTCTGACGAGAAAAAAAATTGTCTGGGACAACACATTCAAACAACTTTATTCGTAGCAGACCTCGCAACTGATTCAATATAATCGATCCACTTCATGTTAGTAGAAAAAATGAAACCAAGAAGGCGTAATGAGTTGTTCTTCCAGGAGGTTAGCATCAGACATACTGGTGGAAGGTAAAATGGTTCTCTGTGTTAATTAAGACATAACAGTTTGATTTTGGAGCAGTTAAAATTTACAAGCCATTTCTTGTCCCACTTAATAACTGTTAGAGGTCATTTTCAAGAGCAGCTGACATTTTTATTTTGTCGAACTTATCAGGCTTACTCTTAAGACGGGAACAAATAGCATAAATCCCTAGTCAAGGAAATGATTACATTTGGGATGTCGTTGAAGAAAAGATACAACGTAAGTTCAAGGATAGAGCCCTGGGGGTACCCCCGCATTAATATGAAATGATCTAGAAGCGTGGCCTCTTCAACACAACCTTTAACTACCTTTTCACAATTTTCAATGTTGTGTTCCCATTATACAATAAGTTTACAATATCGTGCTTTGCTCTCTTACGATCCATGGCAATCATTCTATGACTAAAATGAAAAAGTCAATATCAGTGACTATAGGGGAGGTTGATTTTTCAGTTTTTTAGAAAATCAGAATTTCACTCAATTTGAAAGCTGGAGTTTGATCTGGTAGGTACTGACACCAAAAGTTAGATTTATAGCTTTTACCAATTTTTGAGCATTGAGTTATAAATATCGTCTGAAAAAATGTAAAGAAATCCCTAATTTACGCAGGTTTCTGCTAATAAAAAAAGACAACTCAATGAACAAGATGTGTTAGATCCTTTGTTAGATCATAATTAATAAAAACAAAAAATAGATACAACTCCATAATACTTCTGGGCACAAATTATAAGACGAAATGCTTTAAATTTGCATTGTTTATTGAAAATCGCACTAAAACTACTGCACTGTACAACATATTGAATCATAATATAGCTAAACTGTTCAGTATAATTTCCCTGTGAAGAAAATGAAGGTCTTATTTGATGTCAAAATGATTTATGTCCATATACAATTTGTAAAGTTTCAGTAAATTATAAAATTTTTAAGCCTGCGCTATAAAGGCTTTCAGTGACAAATGGAATAACATTTCAACGCAACAATTTTTAACGCAAACTTAATGTTTAAATTCGTTTCCTCGAAAAACGTTAACGGTTTAGAAAGAAAAATAGCTGCGTTGTTATTTATCATGTCAAACCTCAATTTTCAAATTGAATGCGATACCCACGTTGACAAAAACGACATCTCCTATTATATATACTTACGATACATAAGATCTCACACCAACTAGTACATTATTTATAAAGATTTCTACTAAAATCAGATATTATATGCTGAATTTCACTTGGTATATTTACAAAATAAATGCAAGTATACTCTTAACAATTTACCAGCATTGGATTTTTCATACCAATTAAATTAGTGAAACTGTAATTTGCATAATAAAATCTAACACGTAAGCAGCCCAAGAGAAAATACGAACTTGGAACGGCCGTGCTAATAATTTATACACCAACCCGTACTTAAGATTTTGAATGTTTATTTTAAATTTCTGTCTGGGATCGTAATTAGACGGATGGTGAAAAAATCTGTTTTTTTCTTTTTTTTAATAGTGTAGGTTCAGTATAAGGGGAAGATTCTTCAATTGTTGAAAATATTTTACTTATTAGTTTATTGAGAAATTTTCGAGTAAACAATTGCGAAGATTGTCAGTTCTTTTTTAAATTAAAGACTGGAAAGAGATTACTTACTGGGATGGAAAATATTTAATAATCAAGCATATTTAAATACTTATCTATGTAGATATTTAACCGCAATTTGACGCCCACGCTCACCTACCTACACACAAACACACATGCGCACATCTTCGTGAATATTAGGTTAATACAAAAGTTCTTGGACAAATCTTGCACAATGCTAGTGAAATCTTAGAAGTTTCTTTAAATTTTATTCAGCTCTTTAGTGGCTATGCGTGCAGATTCATTAAGAATTTAAAGAATGATTATTATTATTATTATTATTGTTATTATTATTATCATTTTATTTCCTTTGGTTTCTGCTTTCTACTTATTACTTTCCGGGTCCCGACCAGAGACCTAAGGTCAGAAATAACAGACATTTTTTACTGTGCAGTTTTGAAAAAAAAAACATAAACATATTTTACAGAGATAAAGCCCTTCGTAAAGTGTGGGCTGTACTTGTGAGTACAATATTTTGTATTTCTTTAAGCCATGGGCTACTAGGGATTGCTTCAATAAGTCTTTAAGAATTTTTTCCATTCAATCCGAGATCTCCAACTACAACTAGAATTGTTAATGCGCCACATTCTTGAGATTTCGATTTCAAGGTCCTTGTATTTTGATAGTTTTTTGAAGATCTTCAAAGATACATTGTAGTCTACAAGAACGGCTATGTCAATAAGAAAGGCATATTTTGTCTTGGTAGTCTATAATCACAATATCAGGGCGATTGGCTTTGATTCTTCTGTCTGTGTGTCTTGTAAAGGACCATAAAATTGTTACAGGTCCTATCTCCGTAACCGGAGATTACGGTAATATTATTATTATTATTATTATTTATTTTCTTTGATTTCAGGCGTTTACACATTTCTTTCCGGGTCCCGCCCCGAGACCTAAGGTTAGAAATGGCATCATGACACTTTCTACTGACAAAAAAAAATATTACATAGATAAAGCCCTTCGTAAAGTGTGGGCTGTACTTGAAAGAACAATTTTTTGTCTCTCCTTGAGGCATAGACTTCCAGGAATCCCTTCAATTAGTCTACTGCAATCTTTTCCAACCAATCCTAGGGCTCCAACTACAACGGGGATTGTTGATGTTCCCATATGCCACATTTTCGAGATTTCTATTTCAAGGTCCTTGTATTTTGACAGCTTTTTGGAATATCTTCAAAGATACATTGCAGTCAGCAGGGACTGTCATATCAATAAGGAGGCACTTTTTTGTTTGTGGTCTGTAATAACAATATCTGGGCAGTTGGCCTTGATTGTTCTGTCAGTGTGTATTGTGTAGTCCCATAGAATTGTAACAGGTCCTATCTCCGTAACCGGGTCTGGGTGGTGTTCATACCATTTTCTTTCAGTTTCCTTCCCGTAGAAGTTGCAGATTTTCCAGTGCAGATATTGGCCCACTCTGTCATGCCGGGTTTTATATTCAGTGGGTGCCAATATCGTGCAACCTGATACAAGATGATCAATCGTTTCTGGATATTTATCACAGAATCTGCATTTTGGGCTGACACAATATTTTAGTATATGTGCTTGATAATTAGCATTATTATTATTATTATTATTATTATTATTATTATTATTATTTCTTCCTTAGTAAGGTTTTCGTTTTCAACCGGAAATCTTTCATTGTTCTCCATTAACTCTAGCGAACTCCGATAGCACTTTTCTCAGTATATTTGCAGGACCAAGCAATGCAAACTACTGAAGCAATGAGATACTAGGCTTTATTCCAATTTTCCTAATGTAAGACTTTAAGTTCGGTGGTTTAGATTCCAACGCCTTACTAATATCAATAATGGCCTGAACAGACCTCATGTGTCAACTGTAGTGTAGTGTTACTGACTCACGGGAAGTAGTATGTACTCAACCGTCTCATGCGCAATAGCTGTTGCTATTTATAGTCATTGTGACGTCATATACAAATGAGATACCTCATTTCTCTGTACCGAAGAGGTTTTATCCCCTTATTTTCCCTGGTACCCCTGGGAGTTTTTGTTTCCTCCCTATCTTCCTCCTTCTCTCTAAGAGATTGTCTAGATAGGGAAGATCGTGATCTTTTTTTCTTTTTTCACAGGAGTGTTCCTCAAACGATTGTCCATCTTCAGAGTCTATATTACTCTCAATTTCACTGTGATGTTTGTCTTTCCCTGACATGGCACTTCCACCTTCATTACTTTCAAGCTCACAATACATTTCTTCATTGCTATCGTGTTGTAATCTAATTTAATCTAAATGTGCTAATATCTTATTTCCATTTTTCTTCTGTTATCAAAATAGTGTTCTTGCCTCTTGTAGTTTACCTTCACTATTGCTTTTATACAATGGTATTTAGTTGATAGCATAGGATATTGTCAATGGGGCTCTAATTTATCTACCAATGAGGGAAAATAAGCTTTTCGATCTTCCAGCATTTGGTATTTTCCTATAACTTAGCAACAATCTAGGAGGAAAAGTTTTCTTTTTTATCTTTTCTTTCCATTGTACACATATTTTCAGTCCGTTTTTTTATAGTTTCTACCATCTTCTCTTCTAATCCATTTGATTGCGAATGATACGGGGGTGCAGGGATTATATGGTTTGCATCCAATTTTGTTCAACCATTGGCATAGTTCTTCATCACTCATTATCAGATACTAGCTTTTTCGGATTTAGATCATTAACGCTTATTTCGCGGTCAAACTTCTTTTGTTGGAAGCCTGTATTACTTATGGCCAGCCTGAATACGAATCAACCAGTATAAGTAATAATACCACTCCATTAACATAGGTATGATCCATGTGTACTCTGTACCAAGGTTGGGACTCTTTAGGCCATGTATGTGATTTTGGCTGTCTAAATTTTCTTCTTTCATTGTCTATTTTATTCCTTTTTATGTATTCTTCTACATCTGTAGACTAGCCTGGCCACCACGCCTCTAGCTTTAATCTCCTTTGTGTCGACGTTATTCCGCAATGAACATCGTCATGTATGTTTTGTTTATAATTTTGCCCCTTTGTGTTGCTGACGGAACTACTACGTCCATTACAAATTACATTTTTTTCTACGGTTATCTTCTGTTTAATCTCTTTAAAACGCCTTTCTGTCTATGAGCAATTATTTCACTTATTATTTTTTATCCTGAACAATATACTGTTCAATATGGAATCTCGCATCGTATCCTCAGCTAATTTGTCTATCGATAAAATATCAGTTTCGACTGACACAGTGTAAGAAAATATCTTGGAATTTTTCTCCTCTTTCTCACTTTCAGAATTAATGAACCTCAATCTCGACAAAGCGTCTACATGCGAAATAGTATTGCCTTTCACGTACTCAATATCAAAGTGGAATGGCAGTAACATTAAAGTCCATCTTAGAATTCTAGTAGACGTTACCTTAGGAAGTTCCTTCCTAGGATTAAATATGAATTCAAAAGGTCTTTGGTCAGACCTTAGTAGAAATTTCTTTCCAATCAAAAATTGACGAGCTCTATTTATCGTCCATATTATGGCCAATGCTTCTTTCTCAATATTTGAATAATTCAATTCAGCTTTTGACACTTTTTCACGTGAGATACATAATAGTATGACAATCCTGAGCTAATATTCCCGAAATTGAGTGTTCATTTGCGTCAGTTGAGACTTTCTATTTCCTTTCTAGGGTCGAATATTTTTTACTACTGGCTTCTTTGCCAGAAAAGTTCTTAAATTTTCAAATGTTACTTGTTGTTCTTCTGTCCAAATAAATTCCACATCCTTTTTGCCTAGATCAACGATTTTCCTGATGTCATCAATTCCCAAGCTGGCATCTACGCAGACGACCCTACCATTTACTCCTGCCTCAATAGTAAATCCGGCATCGCTGACAAAACTAACCTGGCCGTGGTTGATTGGAGCAGGTAATGGCTTGTAAAGTTTAATGCCTCCAAAACGAAACTACTCTCATTTACCCACCATAGAGAATCCTTCCTGCCTCCCATCAGGATGGTTGATGCCCAACTTCACAAGAACACCTCTCTGCGCCTTCTTGGTCTCTCGCTGTTAACTGACCTGAAGTGGAACAACGACATTGAATCTATAGCTTCATCTACCGCAAGGAAAGTTGATTCTTTGTGCCGTGCCATAAAGTTTTTCTCGCCTGAGTCCCTCCTTCAAATTTACAAATCAACCATTCGTTTTTGCATGGAATACTATTACCATATATGGTATGGTGCTCCCGCTGTTCATCTCGAGGTCCTCGAAAAAATCCAGAGACGGATATGCAACGTGATTGGTCCTGATCTGGCATCTCGTCTACAGTCACTTTCTTACAGACTTTCTGTGGCTTCCCTCTGTCTTTTCTACAAGTATTTTCATGGCAACTACTCTGACGAGCTACTTTCACTGGTTCGCAAACTGCATGAATTTAAGCCTGCTACTGGGTTGACATCTCGGTCCCACCCTTTCACTGCCGAAAAGACTAAATGTAGCCATCTCTTCTACTCCAACAGCTTCTTATCTCCCGTCAGAGGAAGTCCTTTTCTATCATTTGCTTCCCTGATAGCTATAGTCTTCAAATATTCAAATGTAATGTCAATCGACATCTTCTGATGCCTTGGTCTTGATCCTTGTCCTTCTCTTTATCCGTTTCCCAAACACTCCTCTTTATTCTTACTCTCACTCTCTGTAACCTCTTGCGTTTTAGTGGTATTCCTGACTTGCTTGGGGTGATTTGCTTAAAAATAAATAAACAGCTGAAGGTTCTGTCAATTCGGAGTATCGCTCTACATATCGTCTGTATAAATTTACAGATCCTAAGAAAGATTCTAATTCTTTTTTGTTCCTAGATACTTCAACTCTTAATATTTTCTCAATTAACAATTGGTCTGGTGATATGCCTTCGTTAGATATGGAGTATCCTCAAAATGGTATTTTTTGTGTACACTTGCTGATACTTTTATATGGCCTTACAGCCAGTCGTTGCTAAAAAAAAGAGATCAGTTATTTGGTTTTCTCCTCCAATTGATTTTAAATCCTTCAGCTCTTATTGTTCTAGGTTTTGCTACTAGTATCGTAAGCCACGCTTGTACGTCTTCATAATTGTTCATGATAATTGTTAGTTCGTTTCTATAGATATCGGCGACGCCATTGTAGTATTGTGTCACTGACTCATGAGTAGTAGTATGCACTCAACCGCCTCATGGGTAATAACTGTAGCTATTTATAGTCTTTTTTTTACTTCATATGTAAATGAGTCAACTGATAATTATTATTTTATTTCTTTGGGTTTCCGGTGTATACTCATTTCTTCCCGGATCCTAAGGTCAGAAATAATCACACACATTTTACATAGATAAAGCCCTTATTATTATTATTTTGAAAGTTGTCATTAAAATGTACCTTTGACTTCCTACGCAAAGCTGAGGAATCTTGTAAGCTAATGTTTACCGAGACGCCGCTGACACTAAAGACGCCTTTTTTCCTGTCCATTCTTTATTATTGAATTCTTGGATAATATTTTCAACCGAAATGACTGTTTTCCTTGTCTGGTTTCCTGGCATATTCATTGCGTGAGGAGAGAGAGAAAGCATGTCTGTGTGAAAAAACAGAAGTAAAAACCGTCGCCACTTGAGGCTTGTTTTCATCAAATGCTTTCTACTAAAGCAAGGATACTTTTTTTTGCTCTTTTATATTACACCACTATTATTATTATTATTATTATTATTAAAATGATCTTTCCTGCATGTTGACTTGCATCTTTTGTGCAGGTTTCTTTTGTTTTTTTAAATTTCAATTAACACAAAATACTTACCTGCAAATACACTGAAAGAAGAGGTCTTATTTGCTGTTTTATTTGTTGTAACATGTCATCAAATAGAGTAATCTGACATAAGGTCACAGTAAAGAAGCGCTCAGCGGCAATCGAATACACTATATTAGCAAACTGGTCTATGAGACAAAATTGCTTTCTATCGTGCCATGGCATTGTTCTTTATTTTTCAATAAATCTTATATACACATTCTAAAGAGAAATAAGAAAGAGTGATTGTGTGTGAGAGCGAAAAAGCGATATAAAGTGTGTAAGAGAGAGGCATAGTGTGTGTGTGTGTGTGTGAGAAAGAAGGAACATGGGAAAGGGGGAAAGCGAGGAAGCATAGATTTGTAAGAGAGTGTGGAATACAATGTGTGTATTTGTGAGAGAGAAGACAGACAAGAAGAAAGAAAGCGATAGTGTGTGTGTGAGATTGTATTTGTCTGTGTGATTTGTGTGTGTCTGTGTGTCTGAGTGTGCATGTGTCTGTGCGTGTGAATGTTCGGAAGAGAGAGTGCGTGGGGAAAGAAGGAAAGCATGTAAACGTGAAAAAGAGAAAAAAACGATTGTTTGGGAGTGAGAAAGAGGTAGAATATGAAAGAGAAAATGAGAGAGAACCTGTGTGGGAGAAAGAGAAGGAGAGAGTGTACGTCTAAGAGAAAGCGATTGGGGTGGGGAAGGAGAGAGAAAAGGTGAGAGTATTATCTAAGAAAGACAGAGAAAAGGGAAAAGAATGTGTGTTGTACATGAGAGAAAGTGTGTGTACGTAAGAGAAAGAGTGAAGGAGAAAGTGTATGTGAGCGAGCAAAGGAGAAGGCGAGAGTGTGTAAAAGAAGAAAAGAGACAGAGAAAGTGAGAGCGTGTGTGCATACGCGCGTTTTCTCTTTTATCATATAACGATAAACAGTGACAATTCCTATTCAAGTTGCCCTCAGTACGTTTAATGAAATAAGAAAGCAATCAAAGATCCCATAAATGTTTGCCTGCTTAATTTATCTTCTGCCTGGAGGTGAGCTAACTTTGATTTCGCTCAACGCTTGCATTGAAACAATTCAGCTCGTTCTTGCTAATCTGTAGAATTTTTCTTATAAACTACTCTTGGAAATCATATTTACCACGGATGAGTCAGACCAAGAGAAAAACATCCATTAAAATTCACAATTCAAGAATAAATCTCGAAATGCCAAGATATTATTGCACAATAATTATTGCACAATAATTATTGCACAATAATTATTGCCCAATCGTTGCAAATCTGAAAACGGCTATTTTCATGATTCCTCATAATTTCTGTACCAATTTTCTTTGTTTCTAAAGTATTTCTAAATCTTACATTATACTTTTTGCATACATTTACTTTGGCATTCCTGAAAATATGACGTGAAATAAACTATTTGCGAAATATATCATACCAGATGGGACACACATATTTGAACAGGTACCCTATTGTTTATCGTCTCTCAAAGAACATTTCAGTCGATATATTCTTCAGCCTTCCTTTAGTGTCTGAAGAGCTGAGAATAAGTATCTTCATTTCTACTTACATTCTTTTTGTTTGCAAAAGGAAATTTCCATCTATGTATTCTTCATCATTCCTGTACTCTTTGAATATGTGATAGTAAATATCTTCATTCCTACCCAAATTTTGTTTCCAAATGAAAATTTCGTTCGATGTTTTCTTCTTTCTCTCGTTAGTGTCTGAAGATATGAGAATAAGTATCTTCATTATTCCACACAATTTTAACGAGTATTCCATTGTTTATTGTTTCTGAAAAACCATCTCATTCGATATATTCTTCAGTCTTCCTGTTGTGTCTAAACATCTGAGTGTATGTACCTTCATTCCTACCTACATTGTTTTTCGTTTCGATTAGAAAATTTCGATCGATATATTCTTCAGCCTTCCGGTAGTTTTTGAAGATAGGAGAGTAAGAGCTAGTATTACTCCACACATTTCTTTTTTTACTGGCATCCCGATTTTTATTGTTTCCAAAACAACATTTGGTCATTTTTTTTCAGCCCTCCTTTTTTCAGCCTTCCTTTATTCAGCCTTTCTTTTTTTCAGCCTTTCTTTTTTAGCCTTCCTTTTTTCAGCCTTCCTTTTTTCAGCCTTCCTTTTTTCAGCCTTCCTTTTTTCAGCCTTCCTTTATTCAGCCTTTCTTTTTTTCAGCCTTTCTTTTTTAGCCTTTCTTTTTTCAGCCCTCCTTTTTTCAGCCTTCCTTTATTCAGCCTTCCTTTATTCAGCCTTTGTTTTTTTCAGCCTTTCTTTTTTAGCCTTTCTTTTTTCAGCCTTCCTTTAGTATCTGAAGTCCTGAGAGTAATTATCTTCATTAATCCATAATTGTTTTAACTATTATCTTGATTCTATTCTATTTTACTGATTATATTTTCTTTCGCTTTCAGCAAACCTTTGTGGCATTCAATGGTCAGTACATATTGTCGTAGGATTATTTTATTGCTTCAAATATCGCATTAACAAGAGCGAACCTATGATTATATTCTTCCTCTGACGTCTGTTCCCATGTTTATATAGCTAATAGCTTTTACTGTCTACTAACCCCAGACCTTAATGCTTTCACTGCTGATCCTTTTAGACTGTTGTCTTCTTTCTAAGATAGAAAATAAGTAATGACTTAAAGGATCTACTGACACCAGACCATAAAAACTCAGTCTTGTGGCTCTTTGGAACATTAATTTTCTTGTTAAGAGAAAAATGGATGACTTTAAGTGACTAATAACCCAAGACCAAAAAAGTTTGTTTTGCTGCTTATGCAACAGGCTTTCCTGGATCCGCTTCTGATTTTTCTTGGCTTCCGATTACCATTGTCAACATTCAACTATATCTCGTAATGTCTTTTCTTAGATTTTGTAAGAAGTGAAATACATATGGCATCATGCTGTTCAATTCTCTCTGATAATTCTGATGAATTTCTCCTCTGATAATTCACTAGGTAAAAACATATGCGATTTTTAAATCTTTCCCTTACAACTTTTGAGTGATGGTCACGTTTGTTTTCTGCCAATTACAACATTGTGTCTGAGTTATCATCTAAATGCGCTTGAAAGTCATCATTTACAAATGTAGAGTCATGAGCGATCATGTTCTGAAGGAACACCGAAACACAGAAGTCTCTAATTCAAAAGAATAAAAAATCTTTCATATATATCTAGTATTTAGATTCATCTGGCAAAAAAAACTCACTACGCTAGCAAAATAATTTACTACTACGAACCGATAACTAACATATGTTTTTTTTATCATTTTATCCCAAGCAAGGCAATATAGCCACTAAGACGTAAGGTGTTACTTAATGTGAGAGAATATCAGAAAGAAAACTTTATTAAGTAGAGAGAATAATAAAAGAACAGGAATTAAGAAGACAGAAGAGAACGACTGACACTGCATCTAAATTTTTGAAGAGCAATCTTGACTGGAATGCAAGAAGACGGAAGAAAGTCCCACAAACGAGAAGTGCGAAAGAAGAAAATGTTTGCATAGAACTTACAGTTATATCTAACCATTTCATTTGTAAAATGATGAGACCTTGCCGCCAATCTTGTACTGCGCTTAAATTCATAAAGGTCAAGGTACCATAGAGGAAAGCTTATCAGAACAATTACCATGAAAGTATTTATAGAAAAGGCACAGGGAATCTACGATACGGCGGCAGGAAAGTGACCGAAGCCGAGATGCCAGGTTTTAATGTTAAACACTCCAGAGCTTACCGTATTTAAATTCATTTCTTCAATTGATTTCATCGCGAGAACAGTTCAACTCTCTTGTTTTTATTTATTCCTGAACACATACCAATTTTCTTTGCTTCCATTGTTTTGGTTTTGATACCGTAATGAAATCAATCAAATCCGTATGTGTTCATGAATAAAATAAAAAAAAATCTCAAAATACATTGAAATTCATTAAATGTCAGTTTTCGCTCAAAATTTGATTTCATTTTGACTCGGGTTTTTTTTTTTCTCGGCATTTTAATTTTCGCTACATCGGATATTAATTTGGTTAGCGTCAATTCTGCACATAAAAGATAAATTTATTATGTATTCATATTTTTTTTCAATTCAAACTAAATTTACGTCCCAAGAATCGGGTTATTTAATTTCCCCATTTAAAAGATAAGCAAGAGTTGTATTAATTAGCTGCCAATATTTTTACTTTACAAAAGGAAATTGAATTTTCAATTTTAGGTTTGTCTTTAATAGAATATGACTTATTAACTCAATACAAAACAATTTGGGCAGCGATTACTGAAATCCTACAATATACAAAATATTATAAAGTGCTTTTCAATGCACAATACGTTCTCTTCTCATGCGAGGTTCTTCCGAAAAATGCCCGGATTAAGTCTAAAACCTTACATACCATTACTTCAGTTGAAAGTTTTACATTTTCGTCCTTATTCCCTCATTAAGCGATAAACTACATCCGGCAGCAAGGCCTCTGATCGGAAGGTTTTCGAAGAGCGTGGTAGCACCTCTTAATTACTGTTGTTCCCAGGGCCACCCTGACCCGGATGATAGAATCTGTTAGGGTCCCAGCTATGTGCATAGTTAACCCCCAAACTGGGGTCAAAAGTCTATAAAAGTATAGAAATAGATTTTTATAGTAAAAATACCAGCAATACAGTTTTTCAAAAAAATATTACCAGCAATACATTTTGACTCTCAACAAAAAAAACCCTCATTAAAATATTACGTCAATGAAACCTGATCTAAAAACTGATTTCTTACAAAAAATACATATTCTATTCATACGAACCTATCCTAAAAATCGCATCGGCATTAAATAAAACGGTCTTGATATGCCGTAAAACAAAATAATCCAAACCAAACGAAACATCACAAAGCTGAAGGCGCACTTCAAGATAATGTAATTTTTGATCGAATGTCAAGATCTGGAAAAAAGATTTCCAAAAATTGTGACACAACGGGAAATGGGGGGGCTGTGGTGGGTTCTTTTGGCGGAAAGAGCTGGGAATGCGCACGGAAGACCAAAATCAACGACGAACAATCAGTGTTGAACTCGAAACGGGTGCAACGAGTCTACTCACGCAAATACAGAACTATCTCAATGCGTTCGCCTTTATTCCAGGATCGGGTGCGGTAAAAATGCGACTACCAATTGGACCACTTTTGGTAAGCAGAACTGGCGCTATGAGATGAACCAAACGTCCGGCTAAGGTGCCTAACGCGACGCTCATGAGATCCCCGAAAGGGTGTCAATCAATATAGACCGCAGAGCGGTTGCTACGGAAGTCCTTTAAAAAGAAGAGAGAACTCTTCACGGGGCTCTCGGCGACGTCTCCTAGCAAGCTTGCACGAGAAATGACGGAACTCCACAGACGTTGCTGCCAACAGCGCTGCCACCACCGGATACTCTCCGATTCCTTTTCTTCGGAAGGTTGACCGCTCGTCTTTCAACTCGATAGTAAAAAAAAAAATAAACAAGCTAACAGAAACAAAAAGAAAACGTCCACCTGTGCGAGACTTACTGATCCGGCACCTTTTGGGAAGACTTTCGCCCATATCTTAGAACCGACAGACCCGTGCTCGACCGCCATATTTGCTGCTACCACAGAGATCTGCACCCGCAATCGACTCTACCCGGGCTCGCGTCCTAGGCTTTCGTGCTCACCGCGGCGCCCTCCTACTCTCCTGGTTTTCTCCGATTATATCTCAATAAACTCTCGAACTAATTTCAATCTGATGGCTTATTTGTTTTCAAGGTTGTCTAATCACCGTGGACGCTCATCATCTTTAACTGACACTCGACCGGCCTTGATACGTGCGTGCCAAAAAAAGAATTTTCCCTAAAATCACGACGAAATATTTTGATGATCACAACTCCAGATTTGCCTCGCTTCCCACAAAAATTAGGTATGTTGTTCCATTTTTTCAACTATTTGAAATCTCACAGTTCCGTTTCAACTCAACCTTACATAAGAATGAAATACGAATAAATAACTTTAAGTGCAATTTCTGTTGAACGATGCAATGACGGTACGCACCGTCTAGAACATTCTGGTATCAACTCGTAAGCCATTTTTAGTTTTATTCTCTTTCCGTTATTGTGCAAGAATTTCTAAGCACTGAATACAATGAATAATTACCGACTGAGTCTCATAAAGGTGTGAGACGGAAATAAGTTAAACTTTTGCAAATCAACAACTACTTCTACCAATTTCCTTATCTTGGTTGTTATCATCACAACGTTCCGGTCGTTTTGTACTCCGACCTTCTTCAAATGTCTACCGATCAATCAGGGAACTTCGAACTGAACCCCTTATATTTAAATTTTGATTTGTTGATTTGTACCTGGACTTCTTTTTTCATTATTTTTTAATAATTTCCAGTTATTGTTCTTCCTGTTTCCACTGAGTCAGAGTCTGTAGTATCCAAATCAGGGATTGAACCCACAATAACTAGACCATAGTCCAATGAAGGCAGGGCTCGCAACAATCGAGTCGTACTAAAAAAGATAAAAGGAAGATCTGTAAACATGAACAACATAAAGAGAATAATCTACGGCCATAGATTAAATAAAGATTTCAGTTCCAAATTCCCTAATGATTATCTATATAAATATAAGTACTAATATAGCATTAAGTATTATTCGTAACATACATTCTTCAAATGCTCCGAAATGAGTCATCAGTGAGTGTTTTCCTGGCTTCATTATGAGTTTTTAAACATCAAACTCTTTCCGCTGCTTGTGTTAATTCTCATCTCGATGGTCGCGTGTAAGCAATTCTACAGACAAGCTTTCTTTAGCCGATTTTCAGTTTGGGTGGGATTCTTAAGGATTTTAAAATATTTTGACCATTCTATCATCAGCCAATGAACTTATTCGACGCAAGTGTTTATTTCTTCTGGTTCCCTGAAACGTTATTTGGAGTTATTTGTTTATTTAATATATTTTCTGTTTATATGTTATTTTTATAGATACAATTTATTAAAGAAAATGTTCTGTTTTTTTTTTAATTAAACAGTGTTACATTTACCGTCCTTTTGAGAATTTACATAGAAAATTATGCATTCTCCCACAGGAATCGAACTTATTTTCCTATATCGGAGAACGATCTTTTTCTCGCACTTTTCACCTGTGAAACTCCCTTCCAATTTCTTGCTTCTCGGTTCACTACAATCTTCAAAAATTTAAATGCAATGTCAATTGTCATTTTCTTGAACCCTGTTCCTTTTTTGTCCTTTCTTCAATCCTCCCTATTTTCAATCTTCTCATTCTTTTTCATTTTCACTTCCTTTAACCCCCCCCCGCCGCGTTCTAGTGGCACTGTAGCATTACTTGGGGGTGAAATGATTTTTTTTTTAAGTATTGGGAGCTGCAGATTCTTAGTGCTCTTAAATAGAATCCTATAATTATTTTGTTGCACTGGTGAGAATAGAAATTAATAAGATCATTCTTGTTGGTAGATTTTCTGTAAACCTCCAACTGAAGGTTATTATCAATTCTATATAGCATGATATCGAGGAAAGGTAAAGTCTCACATTCAAAGGTAAAAATCTATTTACTTTGGAAAATTGATTTGCTATAGAAACCACAACAAGAACAAGAGGTCTACAAGGTAATTGATTGATTGATTGATTGATTGATTGATTGATTGATTGATTGTTTTGTTTGCTAAAGGATCATCCGGTGGGGGCTAAGCTAGGGTCACAACCCATACACAGCATTGATGAGACATCTGGCACAAATTGACAAAATGAAGAAAAGTGGCTTTTCGATTATTTCATTGGTGATCATCAATTTTCACTTAAGCGTAATTTTCTTTGGGTTAACAAATTTTCTCCCTTCTCCACTAACCCAAATGTTCACAACAAAATATTCTTCTGAGCGTAATTCATTACATTCGATTGCATCTTATTCATACTATCACGGTAGAGGCTGATTATCACTGTTTAGAGCCGATGCATCAAAAGTAGCAAATACTTTGGCCAGAAAAGATGAAAAGAAAAGGTACCAATTGCTTTAAGGTAACACAAGACCTTAATACTTCACAAATCACCTGACAAGCCATGATGCATTTAGGCCTTATTAATCAGACCTTTTCATTACCGATTATTATTTTTCAGAGTCATGAGATACGCCAGCAGGGATTGAACAAAGCTGATCAAGTGAGAAATACCATTTCAGTTATTGAAGTCAGTAGAGTTGTCGATTTCACTGACCTCGATTTTTATTGTAACAGAATAAATTTACTGTCGGGAGAATTATGTCGATTCTAGCGCGTTGTGATTAATAAAGCCACTGTTATGATTGGAATTTACTATAAATGCACAAAAAAATTCACGGCCTTCCGAATTTCATTTTATTCTTAATCATAATGTTTAATTTAATGTTTACATAAACCTCTTGCGAGTTTTACGACAGTGAAATCCCCATGGAAATTCTCCCTAATGCATCTGTAGATATTTGGTTTGGTTTGGTTTGGTTTGGTTTGGTTTGGTTTGGTTTACGGCATATCAACATCAATGGGTTATTTAATGTCGACAAGATTTTTATTGCTGGTAATAATTTTTTCATAAATGTATTGCTGCTAATATATTTTTCCAAAAATGTATTACTGGTAATATTATTTTCTTCAAAAATGTATCGCTGGTAATATTTTTTTATAAAAATATATTGCTAGCATTAAAACCTATTTTTACACTTTCATAGTATTTTGACCCCAGTTTGAGGGTTAACTATTTGTCCATACCTGGGACCCCCCCCCCCAACAGGTGCTTTTTCTTACAAAATGTATTGCTGGTAATTTTTTCCCCAAATTGTACTGCTGGTACTTTTTTTCAAAAATGTATTGCTGGTAATAATTTTTTCCTTGCTATTGACAATTTTTAACAAAAAAGTATTGCTGGTATTAAAACCTATTTTTACACTTTCATAGTGCTCCGACCCCAGTCTGGAGGAGTCAACCATTTGACCATAGCTGGGACCCCAACAGGTGTCACCACCTAGGTCAGGGTCTACCCGGGAAAACCAAGATTTTCTTAGCTTAGATGTGGCACAAGGCCGAAAGTATGGAGTCCCCAGTGAGAATCGAACTCACAACTCAGTTGTAATTTTTCTAGCGAGATGAGCTTGCCAACCATTGCATCACAAACAGAAATATAAGATGATGGTTTAAAACAACAATTTATTTTATTCCAATCTGACGCTTAAATAAAACCGGTTGATAAACACAGATCAGCAACAAATACAATAATGGGGAGTGTTAGCTTTTGTGTGCATTTTTTGTCTATAATTTCTGTCAACGTTGAAATCAAACAAATTAATTCTGACCTGATTCGAACGTTAGACCTGGAAATCGGTAAAACAGTCACGCCTGCTTTTGGTATCGTAAACGGAACGGTAATACTAACTCTCAAATAATAAATTATTCAAAGCACGCATATACAACACTGATCTTAGGCAATGGGCTAGAGACTGACACTTTGAGTTAAGGTAGAATGCACAGATATTTTGATCTGGAGTAAAAGTGCCGATCAATAAATCAATAATTTCGTCTTTTTTATGAGTGTCTTGGTAGGTACTGTAATAAGAAAAAAAAACTTATTCGAATAAATAATTCAATTTTTCGCGCTTTTTTTCTTTTTCAGACACTTGTACAGCAATGTGAAATATAAAAGGATTTATTTTATTATAGAAATCTAAAATTCTTCTCTTGACATCGCTTTCAACAATTACAAAGTAAACAAGTTCTTTTCCATTGCAAGCAGCCAGCGTCTTTATTATGATAATTAAAATTGTTAATAGTAGATAAGAATACACTTATATTCTTCTGAGATACTCATAGAAAATGAACATATATTGTTCTCTGGCGTCGAGCACGTTACTTTCTCACCACACATAAAATTCACCATGCGTCTTTGACGCTGATTGCAAAATTGTTATAATTAATTATAGAAAGAGTGTTTTGATAAGAGATGGTAATTTTAACACTTTATCATACACCTGAATGAACTGTATAAACTATATTTCACTATCACAAGGTGGTATCGAAAAACTTCCAGGTCTGTATATACAGTAATTATACAGGTGATTAGAAACGCACACTCAGCTTACGTTCAGTGCTACCCCGCCTTATTGAGTTAGTCTGCTAACAGGCTTCCTGCTATTGAATGCTTATCTAATTAGTAAGCAAGGTTTTTATAATGCCATGTTGGAACATCTCTACGATCTTTGCGATAAATGACAAAATCGAGGAATGTTTGCATGTGTTTCAGGTACACTGACATACATTAATTTTTTCACGGTAATGGCATCGAACATGGTGAATTAAGAAATACATTTCTTAACCCCACTAGTGGAAGCCTTTTACGTCGCACACAATGTTGTAGTAATTCAAGTTAGAGAATATCACTATGGCGACATCTAGAAAATTAAGTCGTGTTTTTATTCAAAAAGTCATAACTGACCGTAAAATTGGACATTGGTTTGCAATTCATTGAAAGATGAACCCAGACAAGGGCTTTCATCAGACGTTGATGATAAAGTTATTAATGCAAAACAATACACGGCAAATTACTCGAGGAATTAGCAAAGATCACAATCTACCATATGCCGATACTTAACACCTTTGTATTGATTGATTGATTTGTTTTTCTTACGGCTTATTAACCTTTTACAGGTTATTTAAAGCCAGAAAATAATTTGAGATTTTCAGAATGTTTTAGAGATAATAATTTTTACTGATACACGTTATACTGATTAACCCATAGCTGGGGGTAGGTTAGGTCAATTCATATAAGAACTCGACTGGAATTGGTACTCGGGTCTCCGATTTGCACTTCCGAGCCGTTATACGTTACCCCAACGGCACATCCAAGCACCTAAGCAATCATCCATTTCAATACTGACCAGGTTCAACATTGCTTAACTTCGGCGATCGTACGGGAACCGGTGTTTCAACATGATACGGTCGGAAGCCCTAACGCCTTTTGAACGCCTAATCTCACTCCAGAATGAATTGAATATAAATTACATTTTAGTAGAACGAGGCGGCATCCAAAAGTTCCAGTACTGCAGATACAGTAATTGGACAGTTCATTGTAAATGCACGCTCACCCTAACCCTGTTTATTGAGTTAGTCTGTCAACGAACTCACTGCTATCTAATCCGTGTTGAAGTAGTGGGTCTAGATTTTGAAATCTGAAAACTCTGAGATCTTTGCCTTAAATGACAAACTCGAGCGACCTTTTTGCATCAGATTTTTCTTGAAGTTCGACAAATCTGCTTCTGAATCCACCGGAATTATTCTTCGATGTTCATGCAAACATTCTTTTGGTCTAACATTGGTTTTTGACTGACGCGTGCGTTCTAAAGACGGTCGAGTGTCGGTTCTACTTGATGAGCGTTCTAAGTGATCAATCACTCTACAAGTGATTGATTGTTTAGAGAATATGAAAACAAAAATCGCGAACTCTTCCATGCGAAAAGGTCACTGAACAATCCATTAGCTCTCTCCCAATTATAGAAGATATTCCCTGTTTCAAAACATTACGATACCACCTTATAAATATTGTAATAAATTAATTTTACCGAATACAATACATTTCAGCAGTATTTGTAAGGTAACATAAACTAGTCATTTTGCCCTGAACATTATTCACAATAACGGATTGTCTTTACTAGCCTTCTCCACAAGCTCAAGGGCTACGGTGCCACGAGCTTATATTTGGCTTAATTCAATCGTTCCTAGCAAATAAAAATCATGTTACGAAAATAATATTGAACGAGCATACTTCCAAATAATTTCATACTAACATGGGAGGGTCACTCGGGCCTGTATCCTTGGACCTATGCTGTTTCTGATCTCCATCAATGCACTCTCCGATGTTATCGATGTTATTCGTTCCAAACTAGGCATTTATGCAGATGACACAGCCATTTTCTCCTGTCTTAGTAGCAAATCCTACAGACCCGACAAAATAAACTTGACAACTGCTCTCAAAAAGACTTCCAATCAGTGATTAACTGGGGAAGGAGATGCCTTGTAAATTGTAACGCCCCCAAATCAAAACTGCACCAATTCTGCCTGCCATTATATGGCTGATGCTAACCTCCATCAAATCAACATTTGCGCTTTTTTGGCCTCACGTTTTCTACTGACATAAAGTGGATTGATTATATTAAATTAATTGCCAGGTCTGCTGCTAAGAATGTTGACTCATTAGTTTTGTGACGTACGGTAGCCGTTAATAACTCAAGACTTCAATGTTAAAATAAAACAGTATTTAATTACAACCGCAAATAAATACTTAACAGGAACAAAGAAATAAAAGTCAACCAAATATAATTAACCATTTCAGTAAATACCTTGTTAGTAGCGTGGCTCGGCTTAACGTCCGGTAAATCTTAAATTAAAACCCAAATCATCGACGCACAATAATTCACACTAATTCGACTGGATAGTTCCACTCAATAGTTACCCAATAATCACTGCAGTCAGTAGCCTGACACCGCTGTTTATACAGCTGGCGTAAAACATATATTCATAAGTCTAGAGTGTCACGTTCAAACCTCGGAGTTGGTAGTTACTTACTTTCTTCCTATATGACTTTTACATTGTGCCAGATATTTTTTCCTCGGAATCTATATTGCATATTTATAAATCTACCATTCGCCCGTACCTCGAATACCGTTGTCATCGCTGGTCTGTTGTTCCTGTTGTATATCTCAAGATTCTTGACAAAAATCCAAATTAGGGTCTGTAATGTAATCAATCCTGACCAGGCATCTCGACTTCAATCACTTTCTCAATCGACGTGACATGACTTCCCTGTGTCTTTTCTAAAAAATATTTTCATGGCAGCTGCTCTGATGAGCTTTTTTCCATGGGGCCTCAACTGCATGAATTTAAGCGTACTACTATATTGGCAAATAATTTACACCATTTTACTGTTAAACTATCTAGATTCAGCCGTCACATCTATTCTAATAGTTCCTTTTCTCACACTTCTCGCCTGTGGAACTCTCTTCCGATTTCTTGCTTCCATGCCAATCTTCAAAATTTAAATGCAACGTTAATCGCCATCTTCTGTCTTCCTTAAAGCTGTTCTTTTATTGTACTTTCATCTCACTTCTTCTTTCTGAAGTTTTCTCATTCTCTTTCACTCCCTGTATTACACTCTGCATCTTAGTCGTTTTATTGCCTTGATTGGAGTGAAATAATTAAAACAGAATCTTTTTAAAACAAATGAAGATTTCAAATGGGATGTCAGCCATCATCTTGTCCAAATTCCTGGGGTTGTAACACTAAGGTTTACTCCCTTGTACTTACTACCTTGAAGCTAAATCGGGGTTCGAATCGCCTGTTCGTAATGTACCGTTTATTTTATTTCTTAATCATTGGTCGTTATTTTATAATTTCCATTAAGGAATACCCAGTGAGTAAAATATGAATGGATTGTGACAACCAATTTATTAGACACAGAGCAACCAGAAATGTCTCTCGTATTTTTTATAAAAATGAGTGACAAATATCTTCGGTTGACAATAAAGAATTCTTTCAACCCCTGTAACCCACTGAGTCTTAGTGGTATTCTTGGGGGGTGAAACAATAATTACCTGACCCCTTAAGCTAAAAATAAACCGTGCGTTGTAAATAGATGAAAAGAATGATAGAAATACCGTTTTGAAAATAAATACAAAAAATAATTCTTTAGATTTGCTATTGTTACTTTATTTTGTTTTACGAACGTAACAGAAAAATTCATTTTTACAACCTCTTACGTTTCTGTTTCATTTATATGGGCAAGTGAGGAGTTTCTTAAAAGCTAGTGTATTTTCGACTCTAGAAAATATAGCATATGTAACTGTGTTTTTCGTAAGAGTTATCCCGTTCCGAAATGTTTGCTTCACAAGTAATCAATATCCGTCAAAAATCGAACAGGTAACGAATACAAATATCGTATATTTTTCGACGATAAATAAATGATACATATTTTTCCACCGCCACCCCCACAAACCACCCACCCCGCTGCAAGACATCCGCGAAGGAATGAGAATACGATACAAGAACATGAGGAAAATCTATTTTTACCAGATAACAGATAGAAGACGGCTATTTAGTTTTCAGTAGTGTTTGCGTAAAGATATCAAATTTTATTGCCACTGCAAAGAGGATGACGCAAACAGACGGTTCTAGTTCTGATTATTCTTTCCTCCGCTATAAAAACAAAACCCAATTCTCAATATTTTAAATATTATTATTTTTATTATTTGCTTCATATCAACAATGAAAATGCAAGAATGAAAATTGTTTGCTTTTACTGTGTTTAGTTTGTATTTTTCTTTTTCTGAATATTTTTATTATTTCTCCTCTTCGTCTTCATCCACCTCCGCCTTTTTTACTTATGCACCCCTTCCTTCTTCTACTTCTGAATTTTACCCTATATAATTTGGCGTGTAACGAGAAGAAGCATTTTTTTACCCAATCTTGTTGAAATTCTTAATAAAAAGCAGACAACTCCTGTACAACAGACATCTGAGCTGAAAACTAAAAAAAAATGAAAATTTCTTATATCAAAACTTAACTCTCTAAATTTACTTACTTCCCCTTGTTAGGTTGTGTTTCTTTTTCGTGACATAACTTTCTCACTTTGTATTTTTACTGCTTGTCTTTCTAACACATCGCATTTAATTCCAAACATCTTAATTACCCGGTTCATATCTAACTTGAGGAATTCATCTCAAATATTTTTGACCACGTAATTCACTCCAGGAATCTTTTTTTTTAATCTCGTTTCAACAATTTTTTCACAAATATCAGGCTTAACGTTTCCCTGCCCATGCTCTGTTACGTGAAAACTTTCGTCTGCTTTTATGTCCTCGGCGTTGGTAAAACTTGCAAAGACATTCTCGCTCAGGTACGACAAATGTACTGAAGACTTAATACAATTAGCTGTTTATTTGTGCAGGATTGGCATAGGTTTCACGAGTAATAAGTTTTAAAGAATGTAAATCTGGATACGACAGATTAAAAACAAAGCCTTCATCAGATGATAATCCTGAGATTAGCAAAAGTTTTGTAACTGAAGTTGTAACAGGGTACTGTCCCCGTTTAAACTTTTAAATGCATGAAATTACATGATGGTGAGTTGGAGAGTCTACTGATTGAACGATAATTGTTTGAAATTCTCAGGAAAGTGGTTTGAATGGTTGAGAAGAAAATTAAAAACGAAGTGCGTTAAAAATTATGTTTTAGAATAATAAAATGAAATTAAGAACAGTTCCAAGGAGAATCGAACCCAAACTTAACTAGACAGAATTTAGCAAGATTGAGCAAAACCAAGACTCCCCAACCTCCCCACTTACCACTGATATGAAAGAGATAATTAATGTATCGTCCAAATTGCTTGTTTCCTGAGAATCTAGATAAAACAGACACTGTTTACATTAGTTTATCGATAAAGAAAACTGGTGCTCACCGAAAATATCGATTTAAATTATTCTTGACAGAAACAGGGAATATCTGGTTTATAAAGAAAAGTCGTGTCGACCAACTCCAAAAAATATCACTACTAAAAGATTAACGAGGTTGGGAATGTACAAGGGAAATACCATAAAGCCTAAGATTAGGAACGGCATTGTTTATCTTTCTTTCTGCGACATTCACCTAAAATGTTTATAGCTGACATTATTTTGAAGTTCTGGCCCGAGTGTGACAGACCAGATTTCGGCTTATGGAGAAAATGGAGATAATTAAATTTGAACACTGTGAATAATCCTTTTCTTTCGTCTGTATAGGTAAAGGACGTCAGTCATTGTCATTGTTATATATATATATATATATATATATATATATATATATATATATATATATATATATATATATATATGGCCAGCGCACGTTCACTGGGTAATCATTCTTTGCCAAGTGTGAAGCAGACGTCAGAACCGAGGGGTACATCCGCATTTCAGTGGCACGTAATTTCCTGACCGATACGAAAACACAGACACACATATGACAGAAGAATTGAGGAATGTCCACAATTTGGTCATTACTTGAGCGGTTATGTTTAGAAACCACCGAATTCTTTGCGTAACTGAAGAACTGACTGGACATCGCTTTAACGGTTCCAACCAGAATCTCCAAATCACAATTCCTGCAGGATTTTGATTTGCAGTAGTTAATAGACACATTTTATTCAACCAGTTTTGTTTATATTCAATGAACCTGTTAGAGTTATCAACACTGTTGTGTATTTCATTAAAGGAGTTCTTTTTCCAGCTTGAGTTCTGACGAGTGCCCGGGCGAAAGAGACAAAAGTTTACCACGGCTATGGACGGGTTGTGTAATCTTCGACGGGTTTTATACAATTTTGTCTATAGTACACAACGTATATAAGGCGTTTCATACTAGACTTTAATGTCAATCCCAATAGATTTTGGGAAAACCGAATCAACCCTACTGAGAGGAAACACTGGTCCCAACTGGGGAGGGAAAAGAAAGCCAATTGACTGTAGGGTTGGTATTATACAAATAAGCTCGGAAACTGAAGGAAAAAGGGAAGAGACAGAACTTGGAGTTGAGGGAGTGTGGCGTGTGAGTTGAGAAGTGATAGGTGTGTTAATAGACAATGAGAAGTGATAGGTGTGTTAATAGACAATGAGAAGTGATAGGTGTGTTAATAGACAATGAGAAGTGATAGGTGTGTTAATAGACAATGAGAAGTGATAGGTGTGTTAAGTGTGCTGCAGTGGTACCCTAAAGATATCATCAAACTGTGCTGATTTCCGTCATAATGCGAAAATGCCAGGTACAGATAGAGACTCTGTCCGCTTTTAGAGCATCTTAATTTCCTCTTTTCTGTTGGTCACAATCCGTCATGTTGAAGTCGAGTTGGAAATAAAAAGTCGGTGTCTGATAATGGTTGGCTGACTACTCGTCTACTGACGGGTAAAACAAGGTGCTTCCTATACCTTTTAGATCTTAAGGAAAGATAACTAATGATTTATCAGTACAGGTATGTTGAATGAAAAACAGTGTGAGAAATCTTCTCTTTTTCTGGTACAATACACCTGCTTAAAAACTAGGAAGCTTGTGGATATTAGAGTTTGAGTTCATAGACCAACAACAAGATTCAGCAGATCTTTCACCTATTTCCTAATTAAATCTTATAAATCTTTAAAAGGAAGGTAACTCTCAAATGACTCGGAGGTAATAGTAGCTGTAGAACAGCATTTAAATAAACTAACAGCTGGACTTTTGGGGCAAAGTTATACAGACTTAAGAAACGATGTGTTATGTGTTCAGAACAGCGGGGTAAATACACGGAACACCGTTACGTTTCGTGGCTCGAAGTTATTGCCTTCTTGATCTGGTATCAGAACTTTTCGGAACCTTCTTGCAAATTTTCTTTTTCTGGTTTTGAATTGAGCTTAAAACGACCAGAAAATATCAAAACTGCCGGAAGGAAATATTAGTCGTTAAAAAAAAAAAAAACCTCTTTCACACATTTCGCGTATCAAGACAAACAAGAACCTTCGTTACTAACATTTTAAACTCCCCTTAATTTCTATTTAGCATTTATACGCCATCTTGAATTTTTGTTTTCCTTCTGCAAAAAAAAATTAGTTTTGTTTGCTTCGGTAGAAATTATGTGAAATTATTTTATCAGTAAACAACTTACGTGTATTTATTCGATTTCTCCCACCACCTGTGTTACAATTTTCATATTACTTCAGTTGGACATTCTGTTCTTCTCTCAAATATATAAATTTAATTAAAAAATAAATTCTCCCGTTGATAAGATGTCCACTCTTCTTGAAATGAATGCGGTCTACGTTGAATTGTATTAACTACTTTTATTTAATCAATAAATATCGAAGACATTTTGGCAGGTGCTAAATTCTTGTGAAGAATTCTGAGTATGTAACCAAGCGAAATGTGCTCCATAATTGCTAAATTGATAAACATATTCTTCAAATGATTAAAGTATGCTTTTTTTATTATTATTTTCTTATTTTAATCAACTCCATTGGTATAAATATTATTATATATATATATATATATATATATATATATATATATATATATAACGTCATTATATATATAAATTATGAAATGGACAAAGTCCGATAATTATTTTAAGACAATGTTTATGTTTATACATTCTTTTTATAGATAAAATATTTAAGTAAATGCTTTGTTTATAATAAACAATATTAAACAACATTTACCGGCCTGGATGTCCGAAATTTTTCACAGAAAATATTCGTCCTCAGACAGGCCGGTAAATGTTGTTTACTAGTTTATTATAAACAGAGAATATCTTAAATATTTGTATCTGTAAAAAAGAATGTATAAACATAAAATGTCTTAATATATATATATATATATATATATATATATATATATATATATATACATAGGCAATATGAATCGTAATTTGAAAATTATGTATATATATAATATTTGGCTCTCCCTTCGGTTTCGATATATGGGTATCCATCATCTTACAGATGCGTCAATAGACGTTTATGTCGAATATGACACTTCAGACTGGTAAGGAATGGGCAGAGAAGAGCACATTGTGAAGAAGTTTTGGGGTAACGGAACAAAAGGCCGATAAGCTTAATGCAGATTGTTTATTCATTTCTCTTGCCTCACTTAGATGTCTTGGAGAGAATCTAAGTTCAAATCCTATAATGTCATTATGATAACATACTCTCCATTACTTTTAGTTCAGGCTCATCTGCTCAAAGGTCTTATGTGGTGTCCCGACAACTTCTAGACTGCTATTCAGCTTCCCCTTGTGCCAACATTGGCTGGTTAGCATCAGACATGCTGATAGCCAGTAAAAAGGGTTCTCTGAGACGATTAAGAGAGATCTGTTTCGTTTTGGAGGCGTTAAAGTTAACAAACTACTCATTTAACCCATTTAATATAATATATATATATATATATATATATATATATATATATATATATATATATATATTACTTACCTGAAGTTTTCGATTTATTATTTTGTATCAGGTTTTAGGTGAGAGGATAAATGTTTATGTCGAATGTGACACTTTAGGCCCGCAAGAGACTTACAGTCAAAAGTACATTGGCTACAAGATTCAGAGTGATGAGAAATGCAAATGTATTAATCCTTACGCCTCCCTCCCTTGGATATTGGAAGTGTCCAATTTCATATGATTTAATGCCATTCAGACAATATTCTCACTACAATTTCCGGTTGAGAGCTATCTACATTGAGCGTGTGTAAATAAGTATGTAATCCTGGAAACAGAAAACCTACGTCCACAAAACTTCCTTTACAAATAATAAATACAACGCTTTATAAACCTATAAAGGAAATTTAAAAAACAAAATAAATTACTCTAAAATTATCCTGGAAAATAAGGAAAACAGCACCAGCCTACAACAATAAATCCCAAAACTGTAAACTCTGTCTGGAAAAGAAAATAGTTATTATATATATATATATATATATATATATATATATATATATATATATGTATAAATGAAACAAAAATATACGGAAAAAACAAATGTTAAAAATCCTTATATGCAATTATGCTGTTTTAATGTTAATATAATGTCAACGGCGGACGTTTCGGTCTAATAAACCATATTTAAGACATATTCATAAAATATAATTAACCTTCCCAGACGAACACAGATTGCTAAATAAACGATAAGAACTCCTCTCAAAATACAGACGGGAAAACGAATTTTTACTCCGTTACTTAAAAATCGTAAACTAAAAAGGAATATCTTGTAAAATGCCACCATGATAAATGCAAATATATATACTATATACAACGCAGATAATGTACCATACTTTAGATAAAGCCAATACTTTAGACTAAATAAATAAGGTAGCCACCCCACAAAAAACAAAATAAAAAAGAAAGAACAAATTAAGTAAATAATTAATAAACTACCAATGCACACATAAGTAAATGTAATAATTGTGGCGTCATCTAAGTGTATGAAATTACAGGAGGGAGGGGAAGAAGAGAAGATAAATTTTTTGACTGTTTTAACGTCCAAAGTAGTTAACGAGTAGAATTTAAAATCTTCCCTTCATTAATGCTCCGTTTTTATAGCGAAGGGCAGATACAATTTCTTGACAAGGGAGGTAACCGTGGATTACGCCACAATAATCATAATCAACTACAAATAACAAAGTCATCAATAATAAATAATGAGTAACATTTTAGCAGAAAACAATATACAACAACTACTAATAACCGCATTCGGCTCCACAATTATTTCTACTCAATAACCTCTAGAATCCTTTGAAATGTAACCAATTACTGCACACCCAGTAACCGTTAGGATAATACAATAGACATTACCATAATGCACCATTGACCAGCATATATAAATAGCCGAGCACTAACAACATACATATGGCTTGAAGATTACGTTCAAGCATAAAATAGACTGTCGAGAATTTGCTGCTCATACGCGCAAATTGGAATCTAATCTCGACACTGAGTCTTTCGTGTCGTTTGATAAATCTAGTTTGTATCGTGACCCCGCAAAGCCTCCATCTTTTACCGAGGTTGTAATTGTTGAGTTCATGGAGATGACTACTAAGTCTGTCTCTTTCAGCTTCGAAAATTCTATGTACCGACAGATAGATGGAGTGGCGATGGGTAGTCCATTGGGACCTGTGATGGACAACATTTTTGTCGGCTTTCATGAGAAACAACTTTCTGGTAAGATTGCTAAGCCCTTCTGTTACTTTTGCTACGTCGACGATACGTCTACGTTGTTTTCTTCTCGTAGTAAAGCGGAAGAGTTCTTTTTAATCACCACTCCTCTTTGAAATATACTATGGAGGTAGAAGAGAACAACCAGTTGCCTTTCCTAGATGTGTTCCTAGAAAGAACACCTTCGGGTTTACTCACTAGTGTTTATCGTAAACCCACCTTTTCTGGGCTATGCCTCACTTGGGATTCATTTGCTTCCAAAACCAGGAAAATTAATCTTATCAATACCCTTACTCACTGTGCTTTGATGTTGTGATTTCTAATTGCAGGTTTCACGCTAAACTAAGGAAAATTAAACAGCTGCTTTTGAAGAATGATTACCCTGAATATGTTATCAAACTACTAGTGAACATAAAATTGTCAAGTTCAATGGTGTTAAGGTATATGGTATCACCCCCTAAATATTCTGTATTTGTTAAAATACCGATGATTAGTCCCGTGGAGTCAAATATACGCCGAGAAAATATCCTCTCCCATCAAACAATGTTTAATGCCGTATTGGTCCGGAACATTTTTTTCAACCAGGAGGGCTTTTCCTTCTGGACACAAGGATGACTTGCCTGCCCATCAGCAAAATTTAGCAGTTTATCAGTATAAGTGTTGATGTAGGCAAGACTATTCAGCGATTAGATGTTGGAATCGCCCAACATAATTGGGGCCAGGTGCGTAGACATGAGCCTGTAGTATCCTGTTGTTCACAGGTTCATGACTCCGCCATCGGTGAGTATTTATTGAATTCTGCTGCTTGCAAGACAGACTATTCTCCTTCTTATCTGTTTTGCACAGGACACGGAGTAGAATCCACTTAGACACCTTGGAGTCGGTTGGTATTAATATACAACGTCCTTCCCTGTGTAGGAAGATAGAGTTAAGTTGACTTTATTCGGGAAGCCGGTCGCCAATTCAATGCCTAACTAGGAAAATGTTGTTCTTTTGTATATTTTTCCTTCCCATACTAGAAGATCAAATATATAGATCATGTATGGATAGGAATCCAATAAATTGATAGTACCGTGTCATTTGCGGATGTTATGTTGGTAAGTTTGTGAACGCCAATGATAAATCCCGGTAGGATCACCAGTTCCCTATCACTTAGTTTTATTTGCCGACGATATTTTTCTGAAGATGTGTCGGCCGAAAGGTACCTAAAGTTTTAATCGCTCTGATACTTTTATATCCATTTTTATGAATAAAATATGATCCCTTTTTTAAAAATCATTTTATTCTGATGTGGCAATAATAATGTGTTTATATATATATATATATATATATATATATATATATATATATATATATATATATACATGCTACGTTGCCTTAGGAAAAATAGGTTCAAACATAACAACACGTAAAATATAGTAAAATATGAAAAACTAGATGAACCCTCTTATTTTGACAGTCTTGTCTGTTTATGCAACATTAGTGTTTCTGCCTCTTGGATTCCAGTATGAGAAAGTCCACTCCAATCCGAAGGCACCAACTTATAGATCGACATGGAATAAAAGCGAGGTCAGCTAACTTGAGAGATTGTCCTTTCACTTTGTTGATGGTTATGGCAAATGTAAACCTCACCGAGAATTAAATTCGCTTGAATTCAAATAACATACCTGTTGATGGTTTCTGAGAATCAACATTTCCTCCTTTTTGCGTACTTACGTTATCCAAACATTGTGGAACACTGGGTTCTTCATACGACCTGCCGAATACACAGGAAATCAAGTGGGCCCTAAATTATGTTATCGTACTCAGAAGTTTTTTAATGGCTGGAAAATAAATCCATTGAAATCTAGGGATCAAATTGAGAGAAGTGCAAGAAAATAATGAACAAATAAATGAAAACGGTGGATCAAGTGACACTTCGTCGGACATCCGATGCTTCCGTCTGCAGCCTTAAGTCGAGACAGAGGGAAGGGAGCCGCCCGTCCAACCTGTCATGTCCATAGCAGTCAACCTGCAGGTGTAAGAGACTAACCCACTACCAGTGGGAATACTAGCTCCGACTAGGACCACTTTGAAATAAACGCCAAATTATTGAAGACTTCATTCGTGTTTTCATTTGTGTTGATTTCATCTTCCGTTGCTTGTGAGTATGTCTAGGGGTATCATATAGTTCTTACATTTAGTATTTCTCAGCTATTGCTCGCCCGTTTCCACTGAGTCCAAGTACACATTAGTCGACACTATGTCACTAAGGTTTGTGAATTTGGACTCAGCGGAAACGAACGAGCAATAACGGAACAGTACTAAAATAAGAAAGGGACATTAGCAGTGGAACGAGATCAGTCTTCCTCCGTAGATTTAATAAAATATTCAGTTCAGAATTTCCTGTAGGTTACCTAGGCCGATATATACCTGATGAAGGCCGAGGAGTATAAAAGTTGAAACGTTGTGATAACAACAATAAAGATAAGGACTATAGTGCGAATATAAATAGTGGAAATAAAAAAAAAACAATATTTTAGAACCTTAGCATGAATCAGGTTTTGTTTCTGTAATAACAATTTTGTTGTGAAATAAGATTCTTCTTTATCTAGTGAGTATGAATTATCAACAAAAACGGCAAAGTAAATGGTATGGTAACATTAGTTGTTTCCTTATTAGGAAACATTCAGCGTTCATTGATCAAACAGCCAGAGAAACTCGAATTACACTTTTCTTCACTCCGTGGCCATTTGGTTGGGATCAAATTGTTGTATCTGTTCTCCTCATCTCTAATTATTATAATGTTGTCTTTGTTCAAAATAACTGAGAATTAGAGAGAGTATCGAAGGAAAAGAAGACTACGTAGAGGAAACAAAGAGGTTTGTTAAATACTCATACATAGAACGGAATAACTTTAATAAATCAAATACTATTCAAATGTGCCTACTTGCCTTATTTATGAATAGGAGCTGTCCATCGTCACAGTAGTAGGGAATAGTAGGAAGTACATGGAGTCCTACTCTACAGCAATCATTTAAAATTTCCAATATAAATTAACTCCTCCTCAAATCCTACTCTAATGTGGCTACTTGACATATTTATAAATAGGAGCAGTTCATTGTCACAGCAGTAGAGAAGAACAGGAAGTATGCTGTGTCCTACTCTATAACTCTCCCTTTTAGTTCATATTTCAGAATCTTATTGAATATCTTTTCCTTTTTTTTTACTTTCTTGGATTCACCTCCAACCAACTGGTACATTTTCATCTTCCTACCCGTAGTGTCGATACCACTTCGTCTGGTGTTATGGTAGCCACGGGCAGCGGAAATGTGTGGCAATGGAGTCCGAACGTCAGCGCCGTCGACTGGAGAGAATTTTCTTTAAAATCTTAGCTGCTTTATATGTCTTTTGTACAAACCATTTTGAACCAAATATATTACACGGTCAATTCGACGAAATATCATGCCGTTTCCCTAACGACTGTGTTCTTGCATGTTATTTCTTTAAAATACCTTATCTCCGATTCGAAGGGTTGCAATTTTATTATTTTATTCCCTCATAATTCAGGCAACAATTTAGAGGATATGGTTCTTATATTTCTTAACTCGGTGGGTGATATTCTCAACATATCGTTAGGATTTCTTGTCTGTCTGTACAAACGTAGAAAATGCTGTAAAATTTCCTTATCCGTCTCCACTTTCTTAGCTTTTTTGACTACTTGTCCGTTGGATCTAGGGTGATAAGGTGGAGTTTTTACATGTTTCACCGCATACAACTTGCAGAAATTTTGAAATTCCCCGAACGTAAATTGAGTACCATTGGCTGATACTATAGTGTCGGGTATTCCATATTTTGTGATCTCCCATACATGATATTGTGCCTGTCGCGTCATAGCATTTTTTATGCCGATAAATCTCAGGCCATTTCGTGTAACTGTCTACCAATACAAAGTAATAAAATCGTTTTATTGGTACTGCATAATCCAGATGTAATCTTTACTATGGTTTCATTGCTTCTTGCCAAGGTTCAATTTTTATGGACAGAGATTTTGCTGCTAGTGCCCAGATATACATGTTTTCACTTTATTTTCAATGTTTTCGTTCATATACGCCCAATAAACATATTCACGTCATATTTCATATCAGGGGTCTCATTCTAGAAATTCTTGAATGGCCATTGTGGAATTGGTTTAATATCTGTTAATGATTTAAAAATACAAAAATTAAAAATTTTAATACACCATCACAAATAGAAAAAAAGTCCTTATTTGTACTTCTTGGCAAGACCTTAATCTTTTTAATTAAGTAACATTTGATGCTTTCAATATACTCATTGACTTTTAATTTATTTCGCTTAATTTGACTGGTAATTCTCTGACGATTTTGCATAAGATATTTTTTATGAATGACTCGAATTTTGTTGCCGCAATCACTGTATCTTCGGAAGTGTGTTTTGAATTTTATTATTGGCCTTGACAAAACGTCCATATATATTAATTATTTAAAGATACAAATTCCATTTTGAAGTTACCATTTAATAAAATAAATTAGAAGGTTAGCGGTATGCACTTGATTTTTTTTATCCGAAAGTGATGAGGAGTGGACGATATTTTGTAACACAAAACTTCTGCCGTGAATAAATTTCTGGAATTTTTCATGGCAAAAAATTCTGATTCCTTTTTTATTTGATTATAGCTTCTTATGGTTGGTATTCGAGTCCTCAAAGTTTTCAAAAGACTTTTGTCATTCTGGAGACCAATTCCAACACTTATCTTTTTATTGAAGAATGTCTACGCAATTTGTGACACTTTTTAGCTATGGTAATTGGCTAAATAATTAACCATAGAAATTAAAAACAGGAAATACTTAAGGCGAGAAAGGGCTATATCAAAAGATAGACTGAGCGATTTAAAAGGAAGAATTTATTTTATTTACAAAAGAAAGATACTTTTCGCAAAAGACAGAAAATCCGTAAGAAAAAGCGAGACTGTGATTCTGTCAAAATTAATTAATGTCACGATAAGGGAGTGACGCGCGAAACGAAACAGAATTTTGAAAGAAAAACAAAGCCGGCCGACGCATGCGGCCATGGATAAAATTTGGCTTGGGACCACCCTGGAAAGTAGGTATTAATTATCTTTCAGAGATATCATTTAACTTTAATTCCTGGTTCCAGCGAGGGAAGCCATCTGGTATATGCACGAATCTTGACATGAAAAGGAAAATCGAGTGTCCTTAATATAACTTATTTATAAAATTAATTTAAAGCTTTTGTAATTAAATAATGCCATAGTTTTATTGCATTCACTATTTTTCAGTTCAAAGCAGATTAGAATGGTGAAAGTTTGAAAAACATTAAGTGATTTCCATTCTCTAAGGAGTCCTACTTTTAACGAATAAAAAAAATCATGAAATTAAGTAAGTGTGGGGTAACTTTTTACAAAAATTTTTTAAAAGAAATTTCAAAAATAATTTCATTTATTTGTGAATAAGTCCTGAAAATTTCATTAAAATCGGACAATTATTTAATTTTTACATGAATTTCCAAATCAATGTGTTTTCAACGGAAAAAAGCGCAAAAAAGTCAATGTAATTATTATGCCACCCACGATGACGTAAATAAAAAAAATGTAATCAAAATTTCGAACGTGTTAGAAAGGATTAATTTTTTTTTTAAAGTAATCAAAAAATAATTTGGTCTTTCACCTTAATAACACAAACATTTTAACAATAAAACTTCATTTTTATTGAGTTTGTGGCCTTTTTCATTACGCTATGCTGTTTTCCGCGAAAAAGTGGAGGTACCTAATATATATATATATATATATATATATATATATATATATGTGTGTGTGTGTGTGTGTGTGTGTGTGTGTGTGTGTGTGTGTGTGTGTGTTTTACGGGGCTCAAAAATGATTTTAGTTCTCGAACGTATATTTTTGATTGCACGAAATTAACGGGGATCCGGGCTGCGTCCATTCGAATCGATAACTTGTCGCAAATATTTTATATGAGTCATTAAAAGTTCATTTTTTTCGTCACTCAATTTCAATTCAAAATCTTCAATTCGTTTAAAGACATTTTGTATATGATCAAAATTTTGTTGGCTCGTCTCACTTTTTTATTCAAATATCGTCTAAATATAGTCAAGCAATTGTATCCATTATTTGTTGAAAAATGAAAGATGACACTGTAAACGAATCTATTGAAGGTATACACAGCCTCATGGGTATTTATGTTTAATAACTGTCGTGTCTTTTCTTCTACTTCAACCTGTAGATACGCCGCTGAAAACTCTAGTTGTTTTTTTAAAAAATTCCACCATTGACAAAAATATCTTCTGGTGTTGGTAATGAATAGGAATGAGGTAATAAACAGTGAGTTCTGTTGAGAAATCTGCTCAAACATGAATCTTTTTTTTTTTTTTTGTTTCACATAAACTGCTGGTTCCACCTACTCTGCGCATTCAGATGGAGTAATGACTCCTTGTCCCTATGACAAGCCTATCTAGTTCATGGTTTATCACATCTTCCGCTCCATATGGAACCGAGAGTTTAGGTTTAAATACAGGAATGGTTCCTTCTTTTAGATGTACACTTGCTTTGGCATATGCGTATTTTCTTAAATCTCACGAAAAAAAAAACAACATGGAAACGTTTGTTTTTTTTTTGGTTTTTTTTTTATGCAGCTTTCACAATCTTCGATAGACACCTTAGTTGCGAGATGAACTGAGCCACAAATAGAATTTATGGATTCCTTATATGAAATGAACTTTTTTAGTCAGTCACCTCCAAAGAAGTTCACTCGACAACACTAATGATAATAATATTATTCTTTTCTATATAAGGCTGACCAAGCATCTAGGGTAGCTGGAGTTACCAATCTCTTCACTTGCTGGTAGTTGGGTTGCGATCAAGATATAATATCTGTTCTCCTCATTTCTAATCATAATAATAATATGAGTTGCTTCCTTATAAGGAAACATTCGACATGCCTTGACCGAGCAGCCAGTGCTACCCTCAGCTGAAATTCCTAAAATTTTTCCCTCAATACATCAGGAAAATAGATTTCTCAAATACAGTAACGGTTATCTTTTTGTCCGATACTAAAGAGATGTTCCTTCCTAACCTTTTGTTTGAGGTCACGTGGAATGTCTACATTTTGAATATGTCATTATTTTCTCTTTAAATTACATGTACTATCCATTTTAGTTGTTGCTGCTGTTGAAGGTTTCAGTTATTTGGCGCCGTTCTTTCTTCGTGGTTCTATAAGTCCAGTCCACGATATTCGAAAAAGTATGGTCCTCGCTGTAAAGAAAATTCTAAGTCGTCTTATACAAGGTGCCCACTAATTATCTGTATAATCTATACAGGATACACATTGGGTTTTCTCTTGCCTCCATAAATCATCTGTATCACTTGCACAGTTTATTGCATCCATTTGAGTTAAGATCCATCAGTACACGTTTTGCATGTTAAAGAAATATTATTAAAGTTTTTAAGATGTCACACCTACTGTGTTGTCAGTTTCAATAAAAGTCTAGAATCTATAATAAGCACTTTTCACATCTACCTAAAAGGACAAACGAAAGTGAATTAAAATGGACAACCTATGCATAAATTAAAACTTTACTAACTTGCACAGAAGTGGATCTTAGAGTTAAGATGGATCTTAACTCTAACTGATACAATGAGCTTTGGAATTTGAGTTATTTATATTTATAGACATTCTTCATATTTCCCGGTGTGTGTGTGTGTGTGTGTGTGTGTGTGTGTGTGCGTGTGTGCAAACGAGTGTGTGTGTGTGCAAACGTGTGTGTGTCTGTGTATATGTGTGTGTGGGAAAATGGCGATGATCCAGTCCAAATAAAAGTCAACATTCTGGATGCTGATTCTCATACTTAGTAAACAGGCAAAAGTGTCCACATTTTGAAAGATTGCCTTAACACAAACACCACACTGCCATTATCTGTCCATTCCCCAAGACATCAGTCGAATATTGTGAATAAATAATCAGTATCCAAAAATATTTCTAAACTCTCTCTATTGTCTTTTTTTACAATTGTGTCACATGAACTGAAACGAGAATTTATGAAAAAGGTCTTCTTTCTCATAATTTAGCATCATCATCATCATGAAAGCTGTTTCGACTTGAAGGACACATCGCAAATCAGTGTGATTTCTTATCTTCTGTAATTTTCTAAATATCACTTATGAGTTCTTTCTCTGTTCTTTGTTCACTCACGAAACTGCCACATCGAAGCTGTTCAACGTTTTTACGGGGAATGATGGAATTTTATTGATAGTTCTCTTAATGTCGTTGTTCAATATGTAGAAAGTGGTTGTTCGTCCAATGTCTGTGTGTATTATTCTTATATGTGGGATTGTTGGCAAAACCATTCCACAATGTTTAATGTCAGTTTTCAAAGCTATTAACTCGTGCTGTCAAACTCCGATATTAATATCAAGTCCTTTTTTTACTTTTGCTTCTTGAAGACAACATACATCAGTATTATAATTTTCAAAGTCCCGAGCCAATCTTTTTTATTGTTCTTAATCTACCATTCAATGTTCCGGTGGTAAAATATGTAACTGGAGGTATTTACAAAGTTTTAAATGGGAAGATTCCAACTTTTAACGGCTGAAACCGGAGAAGTCATTACTTTCTACGATAATAGTTAAAAAAATAAATATTGCAAAATTATATTATTCTAACGTAAAAGCCCTGCCGCCGGCAGCTATGTCCTGTCTCCCCGGTGGTTCTGGCCGCTAAAAGAAAACCACCTGGTCCTCCTCTGGTGAGCTGAAGGAACCACCACTATTCGCCACGTTGTGAGTTTTTGATCCAAACAGCAGTGTCCCGATCCTTCAGAACGGTCCGGTGTTAAAGGATGAATGGTTGGGTTTTACGCTAAAAGGAATCGCTATTAGTGCAGAAAAAAGTTCTTGTCGTAACCGCAAGGACATAAAAAAATAAGCAACACTATCGGTTCCTGTACAAAGAGCCTTTTAAGGCTACTGCTTTTATGTCACTACCAAAGAAACTGCACGAATACAAAGTGTCTTACGAGATTCACTCGTTTGGATCGGAAAGTCACAGAGAGAGAAGGACGATTATTATGCTGATAGGAATTCAACTGATCTAAGGGAGGTAATTCGTGGATCTTCGTCTGCATCCTACGATATAGCAGTCTGCTTTCTCACAGCTTTGTTGACGAAGTTATCTGGATTCGTACGGGTTCTATTTCTATCTCTTGGTTCGGATCGGTCTTCTTGACGCAGGACAAACAACAGACCAGACCAGCAAAATCCAACAAGCCGTTTTCTGCCGCTTCTCTCCGCTCTCTGTCCGCGTTCTGTTTAGCTCAAGCGTGCAGGCGGCTTATATAGAATTTTAATATGCAAATCGCCTTGACCACCATGTGTTTCCGTCTAATCTCCGAATCTCTGCGGGCAACCAGTTCTCAAGTGGTACTAAAAATGAATTTGGATTCCCTGCTGGGTTTTCCGCAGACATCATATACTTAAGCCTTGCGAAAAGCACTTACTCGTCTAAGGACTTTGGCTGGATTTCGCCCTGCAGACCACCCAAAATCCAATTCACCATTTATCACAAGCTTGACTTAACGAACCCGTCCATTAATCACTCTGAAATTAATTCACCTAATTAACTAATAACTCAACCCCAGAAACAATTAAAAAAAAAGAAAAACTTATTTCTGGAATTACTCCAGAATCCCTTCTACCCAACTAATTAGTACCGTAATCCCAATCCTTTAGAACTGTTGTTTAATAAGCCTACCTGGTGGGGGTCTCTCTCTCTCTCTCTCTCTCTCTCTCTCTCTCTCTCTCTCTCCCTCTGTGTCACATTATTACATAACATAATTATAATAATATAACATACAGTTACATTATTATGACATTGTATTACATTATAACACTGATGTAACGATGAAGGTTTGTACATTGTTGAAAGTCGAAGTTTGTCGGAGGTGCTTTATTCAAACACCATGAGATTTCATGAACCAGAGCATTGATTTTCCTGTAGGAATGTGAAAATATCGAAGAAAAAGTTCTAAAATCAAAGGAAAGGAAAAGAACTTAGGAAAAATTTCAATGTTTAATATGTTTAATTTCCGGCGCATCAAAATCTTCATTCGTGTTTGAATTTCAGGAAGATTAGATTTCTTATAGAACCACTCCTCGTCACGCACGCAGAGCTAATTATATGCCTATTGTTTTCTCAAGGAAAACCCTGAAACGCAATAATTTTATTTTTAGATAGTTGCCTAGTGCATATTTGTTGATCATATTCTATGAGATTTATCTGCAAAGAACAATAGAATTGTTGCGGCTTGTTTTTTTAATAACACTACTGCTACTATCACTACGACTAACAATAATAATTATCAATCTCATCCAGAAAATCAGATCTCTATTGTGTACAAGAAAACATTTTGTAGTTGATCTAGATTAAAAATGATAAAATATTTAGATTCTTGCGAGCACTGGGGTGATATGTAATCACTTTATCTTTCATGAAAGATAATATGTACTATTTGTATGAAAACCCAGTAAGTAGAAATAAAATTTATACTAAATCATTATTATTATTATTATTATTTCTTTCATTTTGTTGAATAATAATTTCCTTGCGGGTTCCAATCAGAAACCTAATGAGAGAAATGGCTTCATGAAATTTTCCACTAATCATTTTTTGTAGAAGATACAGACCTAACATCACATACATTTTACATAGATGAAGCTAATATATGAAATCTGATTAAGGTGATTCCAAAATGAAATGGACATACAGATGGATGATAAGACTTACTTTTTTACGGCTATGAATATTTCTTTGAGTTGTGTGAATATTCGCTTGAATGGCGTGTAGTCGTCGCTGACTGAGGTATTATCATGATAATGAGAGAATTCAGGTCAGGTGTTTACACATCCAACCGCCTGTCATCGACGGGTGATCTATGTCCAGTTGCTCACTGGGTCTTTGCTTTGTGTGTTTTTATTGCCCCCGAAATCGGTGTATATATATTTATCCTGGTCACGTGAATAGTCCCAAACTAAAGCTTTTTGGTTTACGCAGGATAGCACCCAGCAACCAGTTCATTTGGTGTTCAAAAGTACGGACGTTATCGGAAGCATAGCACGTAACTGTACTGTCCAATCAAATTCACCGAAACAAGTTATTTAATTTTGGATCCTATTCACTGATTTTTACAAAAGTTTTTGTTTTAGTAATTCTGATCCTATTTATGTGTGGGCGTTTCTTACTCATTTGTGCTTCACCTATTGGTTGAAAAATATAAGATTTTATATTCTATAACATCATATCTGACAACAAGTATAGAACAATTCAATTCTCTGATATTCCTCGAAATAGACCTGTTTTTTAATTATGATATTTTGATTAGAATTCCGCTGGTAAATGAACATAGAATGAAACCTAACAAATGTAGATTTAATGATTTTAAACTTATTTTTATTTCAACGTTCAGTAAACTTGTGGTTAAAGAAAAATGAAAAATTCACAATTTATATAAAAATGGAAAAGTACAGAATCATTTTGGTTTGCCATATGAAATAAAAGCAAAAAGATAAAGAAATAAAAAAGAAGTAAATAAAAGAGGCCAAAAGGTCATCATTTCTACATGTAGGTGAATAAAAGAGATTGTCAAACGAGTCACACCTCACTGTGAATCAATCAGAAATCAAGAGACTATTCTGAAATGAAATCCTTTGTCTTTGAAAAATATATAAACACAGAGACGAACAGATATAAAGGCACCAGAAAGTCGATTAAATAAATTGACTCGTTCTTGCATACCCTATTTTACTTAAACCTTAAAATCCACAGAATCGAAAGGGGAGCAACTGTTACCGACTAAATACATGAATGCATACATACACATTAACATTGTAATGACTCACTCACTCTCTCTTTCTTTTTTATACATATGCTAAAGAACTTAGACGTTCAACACGAGAACCTTCCATATGAACTTATGAACTCTTTAAATACTGCATGTTTTAACGTTTAACACATAAAATTGTATCTTTTATATCTTTTTGTTAAATATAACGTTGTTTGAACTAATTTTCTTCTCATTCATTTTTACAAGACCAGAAATATTTGGCTATTTGGATAATGACGTTATCCGAAGATAATCAGCTGGAAACCCACAAAACACCAAAAGACACATTAAATCCAATATCATATATCCTTCATAAATATCATATATCCTTCATAAATATAAACCAATAATCATTAAATCCCACAAACTTATATATCAAATTTACTATTCATTTTTTTTTAATTTCCGATATGGTTTTCATGCTTGGTTCTCTGAAAAACATGATTCTTCTTGAATAAGGAATCAATATTTACTCATAAGCGGAAGCATATGCGTAATATGTGATGATTGATCGATTTGTTTTTACGTTTTATCAACATTTTTTGCTTCTGATTATTCCATTAAGAATTAATATTTTCAAGATACAAATCCTACTATTTAACCTATAGATGAGCGGAATAGATCGATTCATACATTTTTCCAAGGGTAATTGTGCGTGAATGAATGCGAGAAAGTAAATTGAGGTGGCTCTCGCTGATCAGCCAAAAGTGATCCCATTAAGTGGTAAACCTGGCCTTGCACTTTGAAAGTAGGCATCCATTCCCCCTCACTAATAGACTTCACACCAAAAGATGTCATCTGGAAGCAACAGTTGTACTTCCGTATTGCTTCAAGAAAATGCGTTGACTCCGAAGTTGTACCCAGAAGGAGGTCCCTAAGAAGCTGGGGAGGTTCGTCTAGAGAAGGGAGTTTGATTTTGCCCCCAGAGCAACAAAGCCCAGGTTGCTCACCGGCCCACTTTTTTGCGTTGCAAAAAGTGCAAACTTTATCCATGGCCCCTATTTGTACGTCTCTCCTAGCGGAATAGTTGACAGTGCAGTTATAATTGTATGCGGCATTTTACCAAAATGACGCAGACAGCGAAGTTACGCCATTCAAAGAAGCTGACAGATGCCGTAGAGCGGGCATTTCTAACGCGACGAACAGTGGTCTGTGCATGGCTTTCTAAGGCTCTGGCATACGCGGTGAAGCGGGCATGTCTAACGCGACGAACAGTGGTCTGTGCAGGGCTTTCTAAGGCTCTGGCAGACGCAGTGGATGGAGCATTTCTAAAGCGACGATGAGCGGTTTCTTGGGGTTGTTCCGAAGATCTAGAGGCGGCTGTAGCCCTAGTATTCCTAAGACGACGTGAAGTTGTTTGTTCGGGGCTTTCTAAACCCCTGGAGCAAGCTTTGGCGGTGACATCTCGCAAACGAGTTTTCTGTGCTGCAGACTGTGAAGCCCTCAACCTAGCCACGTGCGTCCTGTGAATTCTGAAGTGAACGTTCTTCAACTGAAAGCCTGGCGCGGCGTGCGGATATGGTTGAAGCCGCTGAAGACAACCTTACAGTCCGCGCAGCAGCGCTTTCCGTAGATAAGCGAGCAGCTGAGCTCGAAGCTATCCGTGAAAGACGCAAAGAAGTCTGTTCAGGGGTTTCACTCGCCCTCGCCGCTCTATCAGCGGGGGGAAGCTGCCGTGCGCCGTCCCAAAAGTTTCCTCCTTTTAGGTGGCATCCAAACAGTAAAAACGTCAAAGAGGGTAAAGCTTAAAAAGAGATTTCGACAAATCCAAAACGAAAAAACGTGTACTGCTAACGTAGACAGAAAAAGGGGAACACCCAGTAAAATGTGTTCAGATGTTACTAAAGGGGAACTCGAAACTAAAAGTGGAAATTGATGTTACTAAAGTGGAAATTTGAAAATGTAAACCAAGGGTAAATCCAAAAGGAAATGGGTTTTTAGTACAATTGGCTAACGTGTGTGGGTTTGGGTTGGAACTATAAAACAAAAAAACAGCTAGAACACGTAACCAACAACTTGCAGTGTCCGAAGTAGGCAAATAAAGTTAGCCAAGTGCGTGCAAGCGGGCAACAATAAACACAAAAGTGTGAAAGCACGCCCGAGTCACGCAATAGAAGTTGTTGACCTTGAGCGCACTTACACATAAGCTGACGCGCGATCACGCGGGCGCTATAACATGTGAGAAATCCTGCTCGATGATTGGACAGGCCTCAAGGTCAAGCTCTGTGAAAGCGACCAATGGGCTTGCAGCAGTCTCGGTATCGACATGCGGACTCGGTTGTACGCAGCTGTGTGTGTGTAAGGAAGTTACAAAAAAGATTGATCCGCGTGCAGCTACGGTTATTTTTGCTTAAAAGTTCTGAAATTTGACACACATAAAGGCGATAGTAAGCCGCAAGTGTGTTGTAAATTTCATTTGAATCAAACCAAAACTGTACATACTGTGCCAGTGAATGTGTGTTCAGTGGGCTAAATCCTGTCCCTTGGTACCACCGTTTATGGTTCCCTGGTCAAGCGGTTTTGACAGTCTTGCAAACAATTTGGTACTTGTTAGATAGCCAAGCGTTAGTGCTATCAGAGACTGGACCATTTGCTTTGTTTTGGTGGTTCGGTACCAAAACATCGTCCAAAAACTGCAAAAAATCTGCATAAATGGTCCTTACTCGTGCTTTCAAATTGATTTCGTGCAAAAGCAATTTTGTTTTTCCAATTTTTGGCGCTGTCAGAACCACTGCCGGGTAATTTTACGTAGTCCTGTGAAATTTGTTGAAATCGGTTGAAAAATGTAGGAAATCCGATCCCATATATAAACGAACAGACACACACACACAACCTGGGTTTTATAATAAGTAAGATAATGATAATGAAAATCAGTAAGATATAAGTAAGATAATGTAATGAAAATCAGGAAGAGATTTCCAATGGCCAGGAATTAATGCGAGTGTTAATGACAGAACAGGTGTATTTTAGGTATAATATAAATGCATTGCTGATGATTATACTATAGGAATTAACTTAATTAACTAAATTAAGAAGAAAGGGATTGTCAGTGGTTAGGAATTAAAGTAAGCATTACTGATAGATTAACTATGTGTATAATGTAAAAACATTGCTAATGATTTTACTATAGGAATTCACTGAAAATCTGAAAGAAATGGATTTCCAGTAATCATGAATAAATAAGAGTGTTACTGAGAATAAGATCTATATCTGATTTTGTAAGGAAGCTTTTACGAAGAAATTGGGGTCAAAGCCAATCTAAAACATTTCAGTTGACAAGGAAAATGTGGAATTTTCTGAAAACCACTTTTACATGATATAAATAAATACGACACTCAGCTTGGATGTAAGGAATTTGAATAAAGCCATAAAATTTGCTTTTTATTAGAATTGCAAATGTCTGTATTTCACAACCTGGTACATTTCTTTCTCTACTTTATAATTTTTTTCTTTGCATCGAAACGATTTCGTTCTTGAGACAAAGTTGCTGACTAAGCAACAATTTAGTTTGAATCTTGTACAAATAAGCTTATTTGTTTTGTTTTTTGTTTTTTTTTTTGTTTTTTTTTGTTTTTTTGCTTGTGTCCTTTTTATAAACTCTTCAATAATAGATAATCCGGCGGCTTGGTCTTGATTCATGGTTCACAATTCCATGAAATTAAATAAGCAACGTTTGTTAGATAAAATAATAAAACAGATAGATAGATAGATAGATAGATATGAACAGACTAAGATAGATAGATGAACAGACTGAGATAGATAGATAGATAGATAGATAGATAGATAAGGGTCTATCTAAATTCAAGCAATGCATCCAACATTACCTCCTCTACAAAAATGCCAGACTTTGTTTTCCGCCAGCGTGAAAAAAAAATGAAATTTATCCTATTAAAAAAAAAGTATCAACATTTTGTTCTCTTTTATTCGGTTATGTCACACTAATTTTCTTACTTTCTCTTCTTGCCTCAAAACCTGAAAGCAATTTTCTTAAAGTCATCAAAACTTAGATGCAATTTTTTTGTTCTTGTTTTCACGCTTTTTAAAATGTAATTTTCTCAAAGCAAATTCTTTATATTGTCCTAAAAGCATAGATAAGAATTAGTACTTCTAGATTTCTTTATTCAACCTCCAATTTGAAAACATCTAAAGAAAAATCTATTACATTTATTTCAAATATATAATTTTGACAGTCATTGTTTTCGAGTCAAGCAAAGCACACATATGCATTTGTAGTCAAACCTAATAAGAGTAGATACGAATTGTTTTTATATTTGTGTTCAATATTTTTGACTAGATTTACATGAAACTCAAATTAGATTCGCGCATCAAGGGTTTTATGCTTTGTTTTATGCAACCTACGCAAGATAAGTCACTGCTTTACGTTCATAATGTCTAACATACCTTCACATGCAAACAGGTAATTTATACAACGCGACAAAAAAGTACTTATTAATTTTAATGAAATAAAATCAAGTAAGAAATAATGTTTCTATGGAAATATTTTTTCAAATAGCTCTGTATATTTTCATGTCTTCCTGAATAAATTACAAGTGAAACACTAAAACGTAAAACTGATACAAAAATTGAACATGAAATCAATCGAACTCATCTTGGATATTATATATTAAAAATGGTTTGGTTATAGTAACCTTTGGCTTTCTTCAGTTTTTTGTGACGTTAAAATATGCAATGATCTCTGGAAAGTAGAAACATATAAAAGCAAACTTTTAAAATAATAAATCATTAAAACTATTATTTCTTAAAGCTTCGAATGCTAACGAAAATGTACTCGGGCTTTTCCGCTATCATTCGTGTCTTTCCAGAATTTTTCAATATTTTAACATTTAAGTCGAATGGAATCATCTTCAAATATCTGCTTGTCAGGAGAAATGTTAGTTTAAAATTCGTGTCAGATTTTAATATAAAAACAATTAAGATGAGAATAAAAATCAGAAATACTTTATTTAAGTGATAATACCTCATTTGAAAAAAATTCTGTTTGAAAATTGATAATGAAGTTAGCATATTTTCGGTGTATATGACGCACATTATTTACAAAGTAAGGAAATCTCAAATTCCTTATTAGAGCTGTATTCCGAATGGTGTAAATGCTGGAAATTTGACTTTTTGGAAATAACATAAACACCATTTATGAGTCACGGAGTTTGTTTCCTTTTTGGAAATAAATCCGAAAATTAGTGTCAAAGCTTCTTGTTGTTTTTATAGTTACGGTGACAGAACAAAATGATTGTCCCCAAAGAGGATATACAGTGCCCAACCGATCTCAATGTTTATGTCTGAATTTCTGGAATGAGGTGTTACATTATTTATATAATCCGTGACACCCTAGCTTTCGTTGGTGAATTTGGTGACATAGTAATTGTAAGTTTAATCCTTGAGTCGGGCAGTGTGTGCTAAGACTCAGTGAAAATGGGGCTAGCAGTAACTGAACAGTACCAAATAAGAACGAAACGGGATATCGCTACACACGGGCAGCGTATAAAGAACAGTCTACCCTCGTATATTAAATAAATGGTTCAGTGCAAAATTCGCCGAATCGACATACACCTGATGTAGGCCGGAGAATCCCCCATATCCAAGTAAAGTTGTTTTAAAAACGAAAAGTTAATATATTTGTATTGGTTCACGACAGATAAATAAACACGGGTACATTTTTCTGTCTGTATTTCTGGTACACGTGTATTTGCACTCATTGGAAAGGGTGAACAATAACTGAATAGTCTTCTTCTTTATGTGCCGTCTCCTCAGTACGTAGGGGATCATGGCCCTCCACAATTTCCTGTCTCATGTAGCTCGTAATAATTTTTGTCTTTCGTTATTTCTCCCAAACCTTGTTCTATCATCCATCTACTTAAGCTCATCAAATATGTTATGCACTCTTTTCTTCTGTCTCTCTAAACCTAACCCTAACCCTAACCCTGCCCACAATCTGTCTTGTGAGTATCAGATTTTCTAAACCCTCCTTTCTCATTATGTGCCCCAGAAATTTTAACATTTTCTTTCTGATGTTAAGTTAAAGTTTCCTTTTTGTTTCCATTTTCTTTAAAACCTCTTTGTTACTCTTGTGTTCGATCCATTGTATCCTCGTCATCCTTCTGTAGAACCCAATTTATGTTACCACAAGTCTCTTCTTCATCTTTGAGGAGGTTGTCTAGCATCCATTGCCATAGAAGAAGTCAGATATCACGTAACAGTTCAGTACTCTTTTCTTTGTTTCTAACAAAGATTTTTTCTATCTTAAGAGACAGGAATATTTCGCTAGAAACTCTGCTTAGCTTTTGAAATGTATCTTTGGCTATCCCAATGCGACTTCGGATTTCAGTGCCGCAATTTCCGTTCTCTGTAAGAACCCTTCGCAGATATTTACATATTTGTACTTGTTTGGACGACAATGCATTCTGTCTTCTTGCCGTTTGTGTTTAGTCCTTTCTTCTTGCTTTCCTTCACTAAATAAAAAATAACGGTCTGTCCGCGTAGATTAAATAAAGAAAATGTGGCACAGAATTAGACAGTCTGTTCATATCTATCTATCTATAGATAGATAGATAGATAGATAGATAGATAGATAGATAGATACGAACAAATAGAGAGAGAGGCGACAATAGAAGTATGGAAATAATTAATATTCTATTCATACAGCTGACATCCACCGCGTAACACCTTTACTGTCACAGTGAAAATAATGATTTTTTTAATTAACAATTTTCCTCTTTAGATGGATAAAAATCCATTTTTTCTCGTTAAGATCCCGTAAATTTAGTTTTAAATAGCAACATTCAAAAAATCTTTTTTAATTGTATTTTGACAGCTATCATGTTAGTCTGTAGATAAAACTATTAAAATTGGTGTATTTCTTAATTAATTTTAACATCGAAAATAAAAGTAAAATAAGTACCATTTTCTACATATAATAATTGTTTATTTTTAAAACACCAAAAAAGATAAAATTCTCTCCATTTAAGAAAAAATTGAAATTTCAGCCATTTATGAAGAAGGTACGCTGATTGATCGAAAGTGTCAAAAATGGTTTCACAGTCAGCTCGCCCAATCCAGTCAAAGCCTTATTTGAAAAGGATTATATGACGCAGAAGGTAGTTATTGAAAATATCCAAAGCAAGTGCTGAAAATTGCTTGCTTATGTTAATGATTTACATGTGTTGCTTCCATTTGTGTTTTCATATGTGATTCATTAAATGAAGGTAAAATGACATTCCAGTCTTTTTAAAGCAAATTGTGATAAACGATGAAAAGTAGATGCTTTATAACAATATGAAACATATGAGACCATCGGACAATCGAAATAAATCACCACAAACCTTATAATAGGCCATTTTTCAATTAATATTATGTAGTGAATAAGTTTATGGAGTCCTCTACTATTAGAGGTTCTTTCAGAAAATCAAAAGATTGATTCAGAATGGTAGTGCTCTCAGTTATACCGACTGAAAGATGAAAACGACTAAAAATACCCAAAATGAGTTACAAAGAAATTATGTCATATTCTATCATAATATCTCTGAGCCTCCTATTTTTTGGATGACCAAGCAGAGATTGTTACATCTTTACTTGTTCGCTGTATTCAGCAGACGTTGCAACTTTGAGTTCATATTTATTCGGATAATTAAAGAATTATCTTATTGAAAAAAGTTTTTCAATTCCCTGAAAAACGTGAAAAAAAACTTTAGGCTGTTATTTAAAGATAAGAATATAATAGTGAAGTTGCCTGAAAGTTGAAATATATGGTGAATATATATTTACACTATTTGTATTCGGACTATTGTCCTCATCTTTGTTGTTGCAGATCCGTCCTTCCGCGGATGTATAAGGATATGGAATTCGGAACTGAACCCTTTATTTAATCTACGGGGGTAGACTGTTCTCATTCTTATTTTTACTACTACTCAGTTATTGCTCGCTCGTTTCCACTGAATCCAACTACACATAACCCGAACCTGGGATTGAACTCACAGTCATTATGTCACCAAATTCACGAACCAACTCTTTAATCAGGTTATTGCCCAGTAGTGAACTTGGAGATGTAAACCTAGCCTAACAGCTGATTATTAATGCTGTTGCCTGTCATGTTTTGATTGATGCTGCTGCTTCTATTGAAGACTCATTGTCATTTGTCTGTCTTTCTTTATTAGTGCTAAATATAGTGTTAAATAAATTTAATATAGAAAAATGAAAAAAGTTTCGTAACCTGAGGACTGTCAGTAAAATATGATGTTCTTTCTCCTCGAAGTTTTATTGGTCAGAGTATAAATCTTTTTACAGAAGAGAATATAATTGGAAGAATGCCGACTTAATTAATAATTAAGACGTAGTTTCCTGAATTAAAATGGAGAGTAGCTCACAATTCTATCGCGTAGGAATGCGATATGGGCAACGCAAGAATAACCCTTTGATGATAGAAAAAGTGGCGAACCTGACCGCAAGAAGAAATGAAGGGTCGTCTGTGAATCTCGGTCCGAAAATAAACTCATTTTATGATGATAACAAAATCTACTTTTGCCAGCAGCTGTTTACAAACGAAAGATTATAAATGACAGTTCGATCGAAATAGGAATGAACGAATTCGTATCGATCACTATTTGCATTTCTGTAGATATGAGTTTTCATAACTATCTTTAATCTTGTCACAGCATCGTCATGCTGTCATATATATATATATATATATATATATATATATATATAGATATATAGATATATATATATAATATTCAAAACACCAGTTAAGCAACGTAGATCCTGGCCAGTACCTAGATGGAGGTCTGCTTGGGAATACTAAGTGCCTTAAGCTTGGGTGTGCCAATTAATTTAATCTAGGATACTCACTTGTCCTCATAGACCCAAAAACATTTTCCTCACATTGTTTTGTCTGTTTATTTTAAATTTGAAGAAGCCAAAGGGAAAACACATTTTTCTCTGGCGAAACGCGTTTTTGATAAAAATGTTCCACTTTGTTTCTTCATCTTCAATTTTATTTCAGATACTATTACACACACACACACACACACACACACACACACATATATATATATATATATATATAGTTTGACGATCGCGGTAGCGTGAAACTCGAGTAACAATCTTAACTTTATGAGTTGTGTCCTTGGGGAGTGTAACTGCTCTGCCTTGCTGATTCAGATATAGAGCACTTTCTTTTACTGATTAAGCAGGTACCCCTCTTTTGTTTTTTGATTTATTGGTTTTTGATTTATTGGTTTTTGATTTTTTGTATACGCACACACACACACACACACACATATATATATATATATATATATATATATATATATATATATATGATGAAAATACAAAAGCGCCCCAGACACATCCCATCACGGGAAAATCTTACATCATTTGAGGCAGAATCAGATTGTGTCCTTGAACACCCAGGTTCAGTGTTGAATTCATCACTTTGAGCCAGAGACAGACAGATAATCCATACACTGGAAACATCACTCCTTATCTGCTCCAAAAAGGCCAAGGTCGTTTCATTTGCAGTCAAGGTGAGGGTCTGAGTTTTGGGAATGTCATATATATATATATATATATATATATATATATATATATATATATATATATAGATAGATAGATAGATATAGATATATATATGCACGCAAACTGTCAAATCTTAGTATCGGACAGTATTTTCTAAAGTTAATAAATAAACACTTTCAAAAAATAGCGCTCTAAGTAAGATCTTCAATAGGAAACCAATTATGATTAGCTTCTCTTGTACAAACAACATGTATAAGATTATCAACTCACACAACCATATTTTTAAAAAGTTTCTATTGGATAAACAACAAACCTGGTATTGAACCCTCCTGTAAATATATATTTAAAGAAAATTGTCCAGTACATCGCAAATAAAGGTCTACCAGGGTTATATACCAAGCGATCATTTCCCCAAAATAAAATATGAAAACTTATAATGTTTACATTGGAATTTCGGCGGGGGAATGGAAACAGAGATTTTACACACATAGGCACTCATTTTCTAATCCTAAGATACCAGACAGCTCTTTCAAAAACATTTGGAAAATTGGAGGAGAAAGGTTTGAACCCACAGATAGTTGGGAAAATTATAGGTTCCGCACATACTCTTAATAGTCTTACAGATTGGTGTGACTTATGTTTAGAATAAAAATTAGAATAATAAAATACTTTAGAAAAAAAAATATTTTCGTCTGCTGAAATAGGCTATTCCCCATATGAGGTTATTTTGGATTTTATTGTTTATTAATTATTTGCTCTGTAATAATAAATATATTGGGCTGCTTTTGTGGATCAGATTTAATATTTTATATTACTAGGATCTACTCACTTGGATTATATACCAACGGATTTGTTACTTTTATTATATATATATATATATATATATATATATATATATATATAGATAGATAGATAACATCAAATCCTTGAGTGGAAAGTAGGTCTTTTTAACATGAAATACTTTAAAAAAATGAAAAAGGGCTCAATTTATTGTATACAGAGCAATATGATATACATCAAAGGAAAAGAACTTTATTTTGACAGGTCAATTTTTAATACCTGCATATATATATATATATATATATATATATATATATATATATATATATATATAAACGTAAATCAATTTACAAATTCATGAATTATTCACACAAAAACAAATGCAAAGGTTAATGATTTAATTGGCGAGAAATCCATCCTCGCAAACAATTCAAATAATATACAAAAACCTCCGAATCCGTTATGAATGAAAAGATCATTGTTTCCATAAATTTCTGCCGCATTAGTTCTTATTTTTACTACAAGTTTCGTCTGTTCCTACAGACATCTTCAGGTATGGAATAGATGCTGTTCTTGTTTTTTCTCTTAGTAATAAGAGGACAACGAAAATATATGTATTGTTGTATCCGAAAATGCTATTTATGGAAACAAGGATCTTTTCATTCATAACGGATTCGGAGGTTTTTGTATATTATTTGAATTGTTTGCGAGGATGGATTTCTCGCTAATTAAATCATTAGCCTTTGCATTTGTTTTTGTGTGAATAATCCATGAATATATATATATATATATATAATAGGATCTTTACAGATGTGTTAAGTTTTTCCTTTCATGTATATATATATATAGGTTGTATCAAAATAGTTTTACAAACTTTGCGGGCGCGTTACTCACAACAAAATAAGGACAAAAGTCCACATAAACATATGTCCGCAAATCCTTAGTTTTTGAGTTAAGTTTAAAGTTTACGGCAGCCGCTGTTAAAGATGCAATCCAAGAATATTTGGGGCCGGGTTCCTGACACCAAAAAAAGGTAAAATGTCCATATAAACATATGTCGTTGTACCTCAACGCAGCGAATCATATAACAAATGTTCAAAATGCACTCCGCTTCTTTCTACATACGCATACACCGTCGGATCATTGACTGGCGGACCTTTTCAAATACTCCTACATGGTGTCGAATGGTTTCGCTGGCCCCATAACACGTTGATGATGCGTCTCTGATTTAATAATGTCTGTTGCATAAATTTTTAGGTGTCCCCCTTCCACAGATAAATGTTCTAAATATTGAGGCCAAGTGAACGTGAAGTCCATGGAACCGGTCCTCCTCTACCTATCCATCTTTCATGGACATTTATATTGACTTTTGGCCTTGTTTTGGTGTCAAGAACCCGCCCCAAAATTTGTAAAAGGATTTTTGATACAGCATATATATATATATATATATATATATATATATATATATATATATATATATATATAATATTCGAGTGTGGACTAAGGATCAGCCCTGCATAGTAACTTGTGCACATTGCATTGAAGCATGAAGTAGTTACCATGGATCGTTGCAGTCATCATGGAGTATTTCTATGTCCAGTATAGTATATATATATATATATATATATATATATATATATATATATATATATATATAATGTATTCCACGCTAATAAAGGAGATGAAGGTTTGCAATAAAAATATTGATTTATACATAAACTGTCTGGCAGATAAAAGCGCTGACAAATTGACGTCAAAGTTATTGCTCAAGAGTCGATTTACTGTCAAAATAAATAAACGTGACTCTGATATTTTTTCCAGTTCTCTGCCAAGAAGGAATTAAATTGAAAAACTCAGCGAAATTCTCATTTATATCTGAGACTAAATATTAAAAATCCACAGCTGTTTCAAATCCTCTTAATTCCACTAATGCCTCCTGATCCCAGGAAGAATTAACGCTAATCAAACATTCCTCGGCCATTTTTCGAGTACTTTTGACAATGAACAACACAAATCTAATTTACTAACAGCAGTTGTTTCTATTAGTATGTTTTAGTATAAGACTACAGTTATGGAGCACCTAGTGTGGATCGAACTCACGACTAATTACCAACCAAACTTACTGATTATGCATTGTCAAGAAAATACTTCCGATCACCCAAAAGAACTGGTCAAGTGGAGGGAAAAAAGCAATAGCACCTATCTTATGTTGCGAAATAGATTGACATTTTCGGCGACGTCTGATAACTTGGCAACATGTATGATATTTTTTTTAAAGAGTAATAGATTTCCTCTCCTTTTATACAACTTCAGGGATCACGTGGTAACCCTTTCACGTGACCACTGTAACTATAAAAGTTTAGTAAAGATAACAAGCTTTTTGTTTAGTAAGGCTTTCAACGGCACAAGGTAAGCACACTGCTCCTTTCGCGTCTGACCAACAGTCAATTTCTCTCCCGATCACCCGAGAACGCTAATCAAAGTTGACCTGGACATTTAATAGACGTGGCGGCAGATACCAGAAAACCGATAAAAATTATGACACGACTTCAAGAAGAAAATGTGCAAAAGGTTTTATTTATTTAAACGCTCGAAATAATATCCAATGTCTCCTTCTCTAAAACAGAACAAGTTCAGTTAAAATTTAAACGTTTATTTCCTTATAGCCCATCACAAATTCACGTCGTTTAGATGTAAGAGACAATTTTTCAAACAGATTTCTACCAGGCGGTCAATCTCTCCCGTTACACGTCTTTTTAATCGACTTCAGTCGAGGTTATAGATTCCATAAATCCGCGCCGCAGTTAGTGAACTGTATAATTTTTTCAATAGCTACATACGCCTCTGCATGACTACATAGCCAGTGTCCCAACACAAGGGAGTTTTCTGCTAACTAGAGAATTAACTTTCCAACGAAGTTTAAATTAACGCTCAACGGAAAGAGGAAAATGGACTAGAACAAAAGATTTATTGCTTGTCTCACAGTTCATTTTCACTATAACTTCAATAGAGTGAGAATTAAGATTTATTCCTGGTTTAATTAACACAAGAAACGGTTTTAAATTAAGAGCTGTCCTTCTATTAAACTGGTTACTAACTACAGCTAGACAGCCCAGTCTGCCTTGCTATTTAACTTATAGCAGATCGGAGAATAGGGAATTCATATCTTTCCTAATGGAGGAATGTAAGGTATTCATACCTGTCCCTAATGCACTCCTAACGTGGTTAGGGTTGGGTCAAATGTACACCTTATTTTTTGTGGCAAGGTTCAAGAAAACCGGCTAATATCTGAAAAGCGGACTTTTAAAAGACGAACTTGTTGCATCTGCTGATATTAAGTGAGAATACAAGTCCCCCTTATAAGGACACTTACTCTGTGGCCTGTTTTGCTGTTATAAATTGGAAAATAAAGAATTAAAAGAAATTACGGGTAGATACCAATATTTAAGTTAACCTACAAAATTTAACAAGAAACTTCTACTTTTGTGATGAACATTTCGACTAATGAGATTTATACCTAAAACTTCATTCTCGACCGACCAGAAGCCAAAAATTGACACCACCAATTAATCCATATTCCCCCACACCCGGCGTCAGTTTAAATTGGGGCCTTCTTTTTTGCCATATGATAAACCGTTTTTCTACCCACAACCGCCATATTCACCTGACCAAGAGATTATTAGCTTTTTTCTTATGAATGCAAGTCATGATAATGGGGAAAACTAATGAAAAACAGAATCTTAAAGTTCATTGAAATGTTTTTCGCATCAAAACCTGCGGAATATTACTCGAAATGTATCGAAGAACTCTGCCTGATAAATGGCAACCATTCATTGCAAATAAAATGGGGAACATATAGAATCGAATAAATATTTTTAAAGAATAAAGTTGATAAACAAAAAAAGGAAATTATTTGACTAAACTTAATATCTTTTTACTTCCAAAGAAATTTAATACTTATTGTCTTAACTCCATTTATTATTATTTTATTGTAATGAAGAAATTAAATTTTTATGTTATAATTAAATTATTTAAACAATTTGAGAGCTGTACAAGTCTTTATTATGGCTGTAAATACGGACATGTTAAAATATGTGCAACACAAATACAAAGACAAACTTATGAATAACCAACAAAAAAGGCGGTAAAAAGCAAGGTTAATTTCAACAATAAGCAAAGCTAAAATAAAAACTGACTAGAAAGGGGCTAACTGGTTTCGGTCCTCACTCTCCAGAGCCTCTCGACGACAAGCCTGTATAAATACACAATGTTCAAACAACAATAGAAAAAAATTATACGTATATGTGTGTGTGTGTGTTGATTTTGGCAGCATGTTTTCATTGAGGCAAGTTTCGTTGAGTAGTTTAGACAAGTTTTGTCTGCTTATTTTCAAAAGGATCCGTTCATATTCTCGGATGAGCTTTCTGGTGCCAGTATTAAAAGAGAGAAAATTACTGTGTCGATACATATTGTTTTATTTCGAGTCCTTTCGACATTAACACAATATCATCATCAGGGTGTGTTTTTAAGACAAAACATTATTCTGAAAACAAAATTGCTATGTTCATCTGAAATTTATAATTTTACATGTGGAGTAAGGACTGCCGTGTGGTGTAAGTTTCATTCTAGGGGATGTAACTAATTAGGATGTGTGAAGAATTCTTTTTTTTTTAAAAGAAGAAATAGTATGAGAAACTATTAATATAGACCTTGATATTTTAGTCTGTCTATTGTAAACATTTTTAACATTTGTGCAGTATTCATAATTAATTTTGTTATGGTTTGGTTTCAATTTTTAATATAGATGACTTCAAGGATTTTTAGTTTATGTTTATTATTTTCATGAGAAAGTGTGGATGTATTTTCGACAAGAATTTTTCTAAATTGCGAATCTGGACAAGCATGATTTTGTAAATGTTTAAAGATGTTAGACATGTCATTCAAATGAAAATTCAACCTCCGAGATAACGTGGTCGTAGCATGACCAACCTAAATATTTTTTTTCCGTTGGAGATACAATCTCCCAGAGGACATCTACATTTATATACAATGTTGGTTTTCTGTAACACATTGGTTGGTGGGGAAGAATCGTTGGAGATATGGAATTTAGTGTAGTTTATAATTAATTTAATTTTTTACTAGTATCTGTGGTGAATATGTTGGTATTTATTAATTGTTTTAGGATATTTTCGTCTTGTTTAAAATTAGAATGCATTTGGTTACGCTATAGAAGATTAATATGTTTGGCGTTAGTTGAAGCAGTATTATATTCAATTTACTTTATATTAGCATTACTGATAGAGCAACTTATTTGTTCATCAACAATATAATTAGGTCTGGTTTGATCTGTTTTACGGCATATCAACCACAGTGGGTTATTTAATGCAGACAAAATTTCCTTTTTTTTCAGAAATGTATAGCTGGTGATATTTTTTTTAAATGTATAGTTTGGTTTGTTTTGTTTTGTGGCATATCAACGACAATGTGTTATTTAATACTGACAAGTTTTTTTTATTTCTGTTAATATTTTCTTTTTTCAAATATGTATTGCTGATACGATTTTTTTTTTAAAGTATTTCTGGTATTAGAATCTATTTTTACACTTTTATAGTGTTTTGAGTCAGGTGTGGGGTCAACTATTTGCCTATAGCTGGGACATTAACAGGTGCTACCACCCCGGGTCATGGTGGACCTGGGAACACCAGCAATTAAAAAGTGGTTCCACACTCCTCAAAACCTGCTGCTCTGAGGCCTTGCTGTTGGACGTAGTTTATGGTCTTACCCAGGACGCGGACGCAGTTTATGGTCTTACCCAGGACGCGGATGCAGTTTATCGTCTTACCCAGGACGCGGACGCAGTTTATCGTCATACGCAGAACGCGGACGTAGTTTATCGTCTAATCCAGGACGCGGATGTAGTTTATTGTCTTACCCAGGACGCGGATGTAATTTATCGTCATACCCAGGATGCGAATGTAGTTTATCGTCTTACCCAGGACGCGGACGCAGTTTATGGTCTTACCCAGGACGCGGATGTAGTTTATCGTCATACCCAGGACGCGGATGTAGTTTATCGTCTTACCCAGGATGCGAATGTAGTTTATCGTCATACCCAGGACGCGGATGTTGTTTATCGTCATACCCAGGACGCGGATGTAGTTTATCGCCATACCCAGGATGATATAATTCGGAAAGTTATTATTAATAAAAGTTTGTTTTATGTTTTTTAGTTCGCTGTAGAAAATGTTTTGTGGTTGAATTAGTTTTTGCACGGTTTATTAGGTTTTTTATAATTGCTATTTTATAGTAATTTGGACATTCACTCTTATAAATAAGAGTACCCCAATTTATGCTGTTTTTTTTTATATGGGGTGATAGTGAATTTATTATGATTAGCTTTTACCAATATATCTCGAAAAGTAAGTTTATTACTATTATTAAGTCCGTATGTAAATTTAAGAACAGAATTACTTTGGAATTATTTTTGGTGTTGATGTATTTCGTTCATATTCTTGATTAATATAAGAATATCATCAACGTATCTTAGGTAGAAAGATGGGTTTTTTAAAATTGTTAAATTTATTATTTTCGAGATCAGACATGTAGAAATTGCTAAAAGTCGGATCCAGAACTGAAGCCATGGAGACGCCGTCCGTTGTATATATATATATATATATATATATATATATATATATATATATATTTTATATTATTTTTATGATCGAAGAATGGGACTTCTGTCGTACAAGTTTGCAGTAGTTTTCGTAAAATGTTAGGTTTAATTTTAAGTGGACGTAGAGATGGATTATCGTATATGTTCCTTATAATTATTTCTTTGTCAATTTTCTCATGCGTTTCCTAGGGTTCTCCTTGCCAACCTCGGCAACTGGTTGCGCCAGAGTTCTTTTTATGAGTCTTGCGTTCTGACCTAAAATTCTTATTGTTGTCTGAGGCCCCATATACTTTTGCAAGTTCCTATACCATGGTTTTCGGATATTGAAACCATTCAATTATTTCCTTGGATTTGTGGCCGGTGCGAAGACCCACCACAGCATCAACTTGACAATTATACTCTGAAGACATGTCAATTACGAAGGCAGCTACTGAGGTGCAGTATTGTCGCTCTCGAAACCTCGCTACGCTGTGACGTCACGGCGCAGTTGTCACGTAAAAATTCAAGATTTATCTGCGCCATACGATATATATATATATATATATATATATATATATATATATATATATATATATATATTCCTAATGCGGCAGGACATCAAGCGTAACTCCTTCTCCTATTCCTCACATCCTTCCATGCATCGCTGAAATCCACCCCCAACTGATCCATTCACTAGTCAGTATCAAAGTTGAAGTTAGATCAAAGACATGAAAGCCGACCTGGACGGTTTCAGATTTTACATGGCGGAAGCTTTTCTCTCAGCTTTCACAATGGATCCTTACTGGAATGGAGACTTTCATACCCCAGAAAAAGATTTAATCAAAAACTCAGAGACCAGCCCTGGTTCACCCATTGAGCTTACCAGAGCTCATCGTAATCACTATTACAATATCTATCATAGGGTGCGGTGCAATAGGACAATTCCTGCATTCAGTGCTGCCTGCAATCACTACAAAGAGAATCTCAGAAATGCAAAGTGTTGCTATGCACAAGCAGTCCAAGCCATGGTTGAAAGCAAACAAATTGGAACCCAGGAGTTCTTGGAGATCTCCAGTCAAATTCTGAATAGAGACAAAATGTCAGTGACTATTATTATAAATGACCCTGAAGCCATCTCATCCTCGTCAGATAAGCACTTCGCCTCGATTTTTGCCTCTAACTCAATATTAAATGACAAAGATCATTCCATTCCTAACTTCTTCCGTCTCTCTGAGCTCAATCTCAGTAATATTTTCATTACAGCCCGTAAAGTTTCAAGACTTATCAAAAGTCTTAACCCTAAGAAGTCCACCGATCCAGAAAAAATCCCAGTGGAATATTAACCGTGAGTTATCCCTGTTCCTTAGGAAATTATTTAATCGCCGCTTGAAAGAGGAAACATTCCCAAGTCTGTGGAAAGTGTCAAGAGTATGTCTGCTTTTCAAGAATGCGGGTGGCCGCTCATCGTCCACACAATATAGAATCATCAGTCTCTCGTCAGTGTCATTAGCAAACTTTTAGAAGCTATAATCAACAAGATTGTTGGTCACCTCAATAGGAACAATCTCTTGTGTGACAAGCAGTACGGGTTTCGATCGGACCAGTCCACTGCTGATATCCTAACTGTGATTATTCACAAAATCAGCAAGACGCTAGACGACAACTTCATCTCAAGGACGAGTGCATTAAATATTTCAATGACCTTTGGCAATATGCGGCATAAACAGTTACTACAAAAGCTCTCTAGCTATGTAATTACTGGAAGAATCTTCTCAATTATAAAGTCTTTCCTAACGAATAGGTTCCTGAAGGTTGTTGATTGAACTCAGTCCTGCAAGGCCCAAGCAATCAACGCAGGCGGGCCCGAAGATTCGCGTCTTTGTTCAACTCTCTTTCTACTTCGCTTAAATGATATGCCAAAGAGTATACTCCGATCATATGTAAATATCTATGCTGATAATACAATGGTGTATGGGTGCACCTCCAAAACTCTAGATAACTAGAGCCTGGCAGCTTATTTCCACTTTGACCCAGAACAGTGTGGGTACTGGTTGATTACTTTCAATACCTCGTGAACCCAACTGGTGACATTCCTCAATCTCGATGAATGAGTGTTCACTGAGGGTGACCCCGTGCCTTGAGTACTTATTGGGACCCCAGTTGGAACATGTACATACGATCCATTGCTAAATGGTCGGTTCCCTGTGACACTCGGGATTTGTACAAGGTGAACATCATTGTAATATATATATATATATATATATATATATATATATATATATATATATATATATAATTATTCATTTAAGAAAAATTTATAACATAAATATGTTATAAAATCACTACAAAAATCAATCAAAATACAAGTATAGGAAAATTCAAAAAGTTTGACAACGAAGTGATGTTATAATAGCTATTCAGATCTTTAAAATATGGGTAATATTAAAAAAGAATTTATTGTAACCAATGATTACTAAATCCTATTCATTCCGTATACACCAATCATATACTTAGGTATATATATATATATATATATATATATATATATATATATATATAAAGAGAGAGAGAATATAAAATATAAGATCATTGTTTATGTGGATATGTGGGGAACATAACAGTTAACAGTAGATTTGAACAGGTTTAGAGTGTCGTGATGGAGGAAGCATCTTCTTGGGAGTTAGAGCCACAAAGCAGCGGTTTGTGGGAAGAAACTCATTGAGTGGGACTTACATCTCATCAAAGGAATATGAAGGAAATTAGGGTGGTTTGCGATAAATGTCTATGATATGATGGGTCTTAGCCGTGAAAGTTATAACTAAGAACAATCAGGGAATCAGTAGAAAGTAATTATTACACTACGTCCAAGCAACCATTCTTTCTTCTTACAGAGAGAAGGCTGCCTGGTCTCAATATATATTGTTCCTAACATTGTTTTATTTTATCGTCTTGTTTGTTAGTTGATGATATTTTTTATTCTATATTGCTTTTGCATATTATAATATGTTCATGTTTACATCAATAATTAAATTATTGTTTTATTTTGTCAGAGACACAATCTTTCTTTGCCTTTTTGTAACAACATATTCATTTTATTTCTTTTCCTGTATCATTCCTTTTCATCATCTTTAGGTGGAGGCTGTCAAAAAGCAACCAAAGAATTGCAGCGATGTTGTTAGTGTAGCTTGAGGAAAGAAATATATTGAATAATATATTTGAACGGAAGAAGACCGTAGAATATACCAGCCAAAATAAATTTGTTACAAAAGAATAATACAAAAATCACGCAAGACTTATTTAGGCATTGTGTCTTTCGTAAAATATTTGTTTGCTAAATAGCAAATAGAAATGATTTTAAAAATCCGAAAAGAACAAATATAGATTTTTATTCGTCATCATTCTTCTTCTTACATGTGCTGCATCCCTTTAGGACATGGACGATCATGGCTCTCTACAACTTCCAATTTCGTGTTGCTCTTAGATTTCCTATCACCCCGTTTTGCCATCCATTCACACAAGCTCATCAGGTAAGTGACTTACTGCCTTCCCCAATATCTATTGCCCTCAATATCTCACTATGCCCTGTGAGGGTTAAATTTTTCAAGCCCTCTTTCCTCATTATGTATCCAAAGAATTTCAGCGGTTTGTTCCTGATTCTGGGTAGAAGTGTATTTCCTGTTGTTATTTTATTTAAGACTTCCTTGTTGCTTACTCGCTCTATCCAAGGAATTCCCTGTATCCTTCTGTAGAATCACATTTCTGCTGCCTCTAGTCTTCCCCTCATCCGTGGGTAGATTGTCCAGCAATCACTGCCATATAAAAGGATGGATATCACAAAGCAATCTAGCACTCTTTTCTTTGGGGAGGGGGCATTAACACATAAAAATGATTCAAGTCACTCAAAGTTAACTTGACAGACAAAAACGGAATAAAAAGAAAGCCTCTTAAGCGTCATGTACGTTGATGGAACAAATAAAGTTCGCCAATGTCATCGGCTTTCTTTGATCGTTTCAAATATCGAGATAAATTCTTTGATTCTAAACGTAACTTTTAAGGACAGTTTCTAATTGAGCGCTCAAAGTTGTTTGATAATGAGAAATCAGATAACTTTTCAGGGAAACTTTTCGGGGAATTAGATAAGAAATATGGCAAAAATATTGTAAAAATTCAACTTATCTGTATAAGAATGATTTAAGAATAAAATATAAAAAAAACTTCCTGTTGTTGAAAAAAAGAGTCACGGATATAAGTTTATCAAATAACAATATGTAGAAACTAATAATTTTCTTGGTTTATTGATCAAAATAGCTCAAAGTATATATATATATATATATGTGTGCGTATAGATAGATAGATAGATAGATAGATAGATAGATATGAACAGAATAGAAAAAGATTGACAAATATAAATGCTAACCTCTCCGATAATGAGAACAGTTTTCCATATAAATATATATGACATATACTATTCAATATCAGAGAGCATTCATATATATATATATATATATATATATATATATATATAAGACATGTCTTATTAAATAATACAGACAAGGTTTGTCTACTTATTTTTAATAGGATCCTCTCGTAATTACGGAGAAGTTTCTTAGTATCCTTATTAAAGGAAGAAAGAAAATGACCATGTTGGTGCATATTCATTTTATTCATATGTTCATATGAAAATTATTTTTTTTACGTAAGGAGTGAAAAAGCTAAGTCAAAATTACAAAGAATGAACATTATCTATGAGTTCAAATGTCCCTTAAGGAACTGTGTTCCTGATCAAACCGGACTCATATATAATTACATCGGTGACACAACCACATGCTTATCCAGACATCTTACGTTACACCTATCTGATCACAGCTCCATTAGAAGCCATTTAAACACACACACACAAATTTACCCGACTCCATTAGAAACATACTAGTATAAAACACAAATATATTAACTGCATCCACCTGCAAAGAAGACTAAAAATAATGGAAGCTTTAATAATAAAAAAGAAAAAGCCAACTCTTAACAATATTAACTACGAACAAAGCCACAATGTGCTAATCGTATTCGGAAATTAAAAACATCCTTACCGCACACTAAGACATACACAGAACGCACACACTGAATTAAGCTGAAAAAATCGAATCATCCTTGATAATGGCTAAAGTTATAGCCGAAAGCGCTCGGAAATATAAAACATTTGAACAGTTCTTACACACCCTTTGTCCAGAAAAGAAGCTCTTGTTCGAACACAAGAAAAATTAAATAAAAAGTTTAACTGTAGTACCTTGTCTGTCGTTTTTAATGAAACATGCATAAAGGAAGGATTGCTGTCTAAATACACAACTATATATATATATATATTCCTGCCTGGGATAATTTAAGCAATAAATATATTTAAATGTTGAAAATAATTCAAGAATCTCGATAGAAAATTGTGTATCAAAACACAAGCACATCACCTGACAGATTCATAACACCCATTCAAAAAACAAATTTGTTAAAAATAATAAATGTCTTCAATAAATATGTTCAATTAATGTATGAATGAATTCTTTGAGAATAAATATTGTTGTTATTAATCAAATTAATTAAAATATTACGAAATTCGTTTGATTTATAATTACGATTCGGATGCTGAAAATTTATCGGCCAGTCGCATTTCCCCAAATCCGTCCAAACATTAATTTTTTAAGGGATACTTTTCAACATCCCCGCATAAAATTTACGACTTCATAAAATATATTTCAACATCCTCTGAAAAAAATTGTTTTTTCTTTCCTAAGGTAAATTATTTTAATCTTTAAATTGTGTGACTAATGAATTTCTGAAGATCAAATTTAGACATTTTTATCGAACATCAGTCATTATCTGTAATATAGCCCCTTGGAGGCAGTGGTCTTCGGCGACAGTGTCGATTCAATAAAGTTGCCTTCTCTCTCGCGGCCAGTGAACGCTAGTTGTTTTGAGTCCAGAAATAAAAGAACATCAACACAAGGAATTTTAACGGCTACTTTACTAACGTCGACGTATACATCTTCTAACGATCTAGGGGGGCGCTCTCCCTTCACTGGGAAGCCGTTTCAGGAATGGAGTTCCACAGGTGGAAAGTGCGAGAAAAGACAATGTTGGAGTAGAATTGGCGGTTACATTTAGCTATTCCAACAGTAAAAGGGTGGGACCTAGATGCCAATCTAGTAGCACGCTTAGACTCGTGTAGTCGGGACAACGGGGGAAAAACTCGTTAGAGCAGTTGCCATGAAAGTATTTGTTGAAAAAACAAAGGGAAGTCATATCACGTCTGTGAGAAAGTGACTGAAGCCGAGATGCCAAGTCAGGACCAATTACAGCTTCCCAAAGAAGACCAGGATGCAGACAAAAGATTTCAAAAGTACCACACACACACACACACACGAAAGTACTTGAACAAAAAGAATAAAATATCAACAGCGAACATTTTATCCACAAAATCGAGCACAATGCTCAACACTCTATGCGAAAACTGGACTTGTTTTAATGAATACGTGCCGCATATATATATATATATATATATATATATATATATATATATAAAACAACTATTGATATACGTAAAATTATGATATTCAACGTATGTCAAGATGAGCAAAATTTTTGCAATATGATTTCTCAATGGATAATAAGAGTAAATAAAAAATCCACAATAATTATCTATGACCACACGAAACGTTTCACGATGTTCTCGTTCCTCAGACGCATACAATAATATACAATTTTATTGGTAGAATATATTTTAGAGTCGCTTATAAATGCTCTAACTAAATTTTCAAACTTAAAAATTCTTATTTCTTTTCCCTACTACTGTGACAATGGATTGCTTCTACTTATAAATATGGAAAATAGCCATATGAGAGTAGGATGTTAGTAATAGTGGGACTTCTCTTTTCACAGACCAGCTTGACCAGTGTTTTATTCTCACTGATCTAATCTTGGAATTTTTTTTGAACACTAAAGTTTACGCTAAGTTTTAAAAATTTAATTTTCTTACGTCCTTTTGCTGATTGTTTCTGACTAAAATTTTGAATTTTCCTTTTTAGTTTTTTTCACCCTCCCCTAGTTCTTATTTTATCTTTTTGTTGCATCTATTTTTATTCGGCTTCTTGATTTACTGTTTTACTTATACTTATTTTTTCTCTTTGTATTTCCTACCCAACATTAATTTCAATTTAAACTTGTCACAGAAGATGTGCTCTTGACAAATCTTGAGGAACCACAGAAAGTTGAAAAAAAAATTGTCAGTCTTTGTGGTGGACAAGCGTTCTCGCAAAATTTGTCACTCCACAAGACACCGCTATAAAATCATTGATGTCCCTGGGGTGTTAAACCACAGAGAGTCATGAAAGGAAAAGGGTTTTTCATGTGGGACGTACTGCTACCCGCGCCTGCCGACAGCGAAGACGCAACCAGTCGAGATTAATAACCAAATACCTTATTCTGGGAACAGAATATGAGGGCAAGCGTAGTACCAAAGTATCGGTATATGAAGTCCTTCCTCAGATCGTCGGGGAGGACTTGACCACATATCTGTACCAATTCGGACAGATACGCAATGAATCCGCTGACGAACTGATCGGGGTATGGAGCTTCGATTTGATGTAGATCGTAAGTCTTCATCCCCAAATGCCTAAATGTAGAGTGCCAGAAAATGCCTATCACCTCTCTTCTTCCTGCCCAGAGAAGAAGGCCTCTGGAGTTCTGGTCCCCACCAACCCAAGTCCCCCTCTGGTCGAGTCTGTTGTTTCCGTCTCGCCTGTAATGGACATGCCAGCGATGTCCGTCTCACGTGCCCCATTCCCCGAAAAGCCTTTGCCGCTCGTGTGGTTACCGAGAAGGAAAAGGGGGAATAGCAGGTTGTTGGCAGGGCTAGAGAGAAGCTCCGGTCAGTTACACTGATCATCTTAGACAACAAAAATTAAAATATGAACCATCATTTGAAAAAGTCGAAAAGTTACAGAAGCTGAAAGAGGCACTAAAGGAGAAGCGTCTCCCTAAAAGAACTGCTCGGTCTTCCTCAATACCGTCTTCCCCATCCACATAACAACATATCATGATTTCTCTTCTAATGGTGAGATCCTTATCTCCCACTCTTTCTAAAATGACAACCTTAAAGAAATCTCACATTCCCAAATCATTATCATCCAATGACAAACCTACCACTACCGATCTCCCTGTCCAAACTCCCAACGGCACACCAAAAATATCCAAAAATATCCAAAAACACAAAACGACAAAGTCCGTCACCTGAGTCCACTGAATAAACAAATAAAAAAATGCCTAAAACCATTTATAACACAGGGGAAGACGTCTGCAGGGTTAGAAAAGGTCAAGAAGCGAGGGCATTATCTCACTGTCAAAAAAAAATGAAATTGTTAATTAATTTCAAATCGCTAAATGGTTTAGACGTGGAAAACCTGAGAAATTTCCCAAAGAACGAAAGACTATTAACCGTTGTATGATCTGGTCAGGGTGGTCAATAGATCTGATCAGGGTGGTCATTAGATTTCGTTAGGGTGGAAAACGGATTTGGGACATGGTGGATGACGCGAACAATGCTTTTGGAATGTTTCCCCCATTAGCATTTTATAATGAATCCAATTCAAAAAAATTAAAACAGTTTTGTTCTAGGAGATTCCCGCTTTTGTGTTCACCCCTCCTATTATAGAAGCTTGAAATTAACATTCCCTTGGGACATTGGTGGTCTGTCCCATGATAGTACCATCAATAATGAGATGGGAATATGATCAATGGAACAGGACGTCGGTGTTCTCACCCCGGCCATGTTCAATGCAGAAGAGCAACCCTAATCGGTCTGATAATGAGTTTCTGGTTAGCTATTGTGAATGCCCGGAGCCTGAGGTCGGAGTCTCGCATGGCGAGGCTCTCTCGTGATATTCAGCGTCTCGAGGTGAAGATATTTTGTGTGCAGGAAACCCGGTTTTCTACTCGTGATTATGAGGACATTGTGTCTAGGGGCTTTTCCCTCTATTCATTATGTTTTGATGATTACTCTAGTGGTGTTTCCTGGCTGATAAGCAAGTCTTTGAACGCGGCGCGTGCTCTTTGCGTACTGAGTGTTACTATAAAGGATAAGGCTCTTCGTCTCATTGGGGTCCATTCTGAGCGATTTGAAGGCCAAGATCGAGTATTAACAACCGAAACATGAAACCATTTCGGAACTTTATCGATAAGTTTGATCTTGTCGATCAGTATCGTATTGAACACCCTCGGGAGATAGTGTGGACTTGTGCTCGGCTACGGAGGTGTGTTCTAGTTACATCGACCGAGTTAGGAGAATTGATGTAGAGCTCTTAAGGTGTATAAGTTTCCATTAATATAGTTTATTCTGATCAGAGGCTCGTCCGGGTTCGTGTAAATTTAGATAAGCCTAAGTTTAAGATGACTGGTTAATGGAAATTGAACTCATCGTTATTTAGTGAGCAAGATTTCCAGGACCTGTTGCTAATAATGCTACAGCAAAATGGGATGGGAGCTGTGGTTGGGAATATGTAGTGGTATAAATTAAAATCCCAAATTAGAACGTTTGCTGCTGATTTTAGTAGTCGGTTCAATCTAGATAGATTAGAGGCGCAAACGGCATTCGAGCTAAAAGTCGATGAAGCAGTAAAATTCCGTGATAACTGGGACATTGCTTTAGCTAAGGCAGAGTTAGCTACCTTGTTTGTCAAGAAGGATCAAGCTCTGGTATTTAGGGCTAGGTTAAAAAGAGGCAACAAAGATGGCCGCTGAATTGCGTGCAGAGGAAATTAGGACCGTGACTACAAACGCGGGCACAAGTGAGGCTTTTCGTGGCTAATTTCAGGATCTGTTCACCAGGGACCCCGGTCTAAGCAATGCTCTGTTCAATGCTTATTTAGTCGACATTTCCTGCTTGAAAGCAAATGAAGCAGGTGGGTGTGAGGGTCCCATCACAGAATCGGAAATGACTGCAACGCTTCACCAGGGCTATTCTCAAGTTGCTTCGCAAGTACAAAAGCGGTGTGGATGGGATAGGTAACTTTCTGCCTTTAACGATGTTGAACACAGAGTTAAAGATTTAAGCCAAGATATTAGCCAACCGTTTGCAGGCTGTCCTCTTTAGTCTGATTGGCTCCGAACAGACTTATGCTGTGATGGGCAGGACTATTCAGGACAACCTTATATTGTACGCGTGATCTTCGAGCAAGTTGACAGTGAAGCCGCTCTAACACTTTCGCCCCGGCCCCTCAATCTCCGGCGTCTTACTCTCGGGGTTGAGGTGTCTACTCGGTCCTTACCGAACTTAAGGGAGTGACCATAGGTCCCCTGAGCATCCGTAAATTATTCGACCGGTCCGCTGGTTTAATCCTGCTTCCTGCCCACTTTGTGATTTGTTTGATCCAGAAAGCAGAAGTGATGTCCGTTCATTCACGGTCGACTGAAGATGTAGACACGGCTAAGGAGTCTGCGCTAAGAAATTTAGAATGCAGCAAAAAAAATTAATATCTGCAGAAAGCCGGACAAAGATCGATTCAATGGTTGAATTGTTAATGTCTTTTATATGGCAGATATAAGATATAATAGAGAAGAGAAATGGGTGACAGAAAAGAAAAGTAAAAAAAAACTCATACACTGGATTCTAGACAGAGAGAGAGTGTAAGTGATTATCTTGTTAAATCGTCTCAGAACGATATATGACTCTTGCGATGGAGGGATAAAGATTTCTGTGCGGGGCTTAAAGTTATAGCGGCGTTCCTCCTCACCAACGCTCGCCCGGGCCAATTCTCTCTTCAAGAATTTTCTCCCCGTCTGGCTTTTTCAGCATAACTACGCGTTTATATAGATAAACCCGGCTGGTTATAACTGACCCTCGGCTCTACTACTTCGCACGCGATTATCACGGGGTTCTGGCTGCTTCAACCAAAATCATGTGAATTCCAAAGTTCCTTCTAGCTTACTCAGCTTTATTTCAATTTTTAATCGATAAAAATTATTTCGACCATTTCCATTGACCCAGATTCAATGGGTACAACTTCTTCCCTAGATCAGATTTCCCCATCAGTAAAAAAAAATTCTCTGATTTAATTTGGCTATTCAAATCTACTCCAATTTCACAAAAAATATATACGTGTGTGTGTGTGTGTGTGTGTGTGTGTGTGTGTTTCCCAGACTCTCTCTCCCTCTGTGTGTGTGTGTGTGTGTGTGTGTGTGTGTGTGTGTGTGTGTCACACCGCACTGATCAACTTAGATTAGTCCAAGGCTTTCGATACAGTGGACCATCGATTTCTGGAGACTGTTCTTTCGGCGGCCGGTTTTGGGCCGTACTTTTGCACCTGGATCCTACTTCTGTATGCGTCTACCTGTGCGCTGGTGGAAGTGAATGGGGTTTAATCGGAGCCTTTCGTATTATCTCCTTCCATTCGTCAAGGTTGTCCACTTTCGCCTTTGCTTTACGTTCTTGCGTTGGAACATTTCCTTCGCAAGTTAAAGACGAATCCGATCCTACGCGAAATTTCTTTACCTGGTGCCGAGATTGACGAAGTCACCAAATAAATCAGAGCGTATGAGACATGAATGGGACCAAGATCAACTGCGAATAAGGCTTGCGGTTGGTGCGTAGAAGGGAGTTTCTCTTCCCGGACCTTTCCTCTAGACGGATGGGCCGGTCAAGATACTCGGCGTCTGATTCAGTCCCGATCTCTTGCTGGAAATGAATTGGTCGGAGGTGCAGTTCGTCTGTAGTCCTGGAGGAATCTTCCCTTAAAGGAGAAGGCGAAAGTATGTGCCTCACACATCTATCCGAGTCTCCTCTATCGACTCTCTGTACTTCCACTTCCGTCTACCAAACTAATTTCATTAGTAAGTTATTAGTTCTCCTTCTTGTAGGAAGGCAAGTCCGCTAAGGTACCTCGAGAGATCTGTTACCTTCACCCTTCTGAAGGCGGTCTGGGTATGCCAAGCTTTGAGACTTGACAACATACACTTCGCATCGAGTTCCTAGATCGAATGTGTCGAATTCTGGAAGGAAGACGCCCGTAAGAACTTCCCATCCCTGAGAAGTGTGCACTCGTGCGAGGAGGGGGAGGTACACCGTTTACCCCGAGGCGAGTGCTCCTTCTGTTGTGAATGTCGTACTGCTCTCCAACGTACAGGTGTTGTCTCGAAGGGTATTATATCATGTGTTAGGGGATCCGTACGAGGTTCGCTCATTATGGCCTTGTGCGCCCAGATTGAAATGCCCCAATAATAATGAGGCATCACTCACCTGACTGGTGATTTGTAGGGCCCTCTGGATCAGCAAAAGACTGTCCGGCGGGTTTGGAGAAATCTCCAAATTGCATTCACTGTGATGGGGAGATGGAGACCCTAGGTCACGCCTTCTTTCATTGCAGGGGCGTAGTGCAAGTTGTGCAAGTTTTTTGAAGGTATCATGGTTCGCATACTGTGCGGAAGGTTTTTCGTCCTCGAGGCAAGTTCTGTCTATAACAATGTGGTACCGCCGTTGACGAAGGTTGAACACTATATGTTCTTTTGCTTGTAAGGTGTTATGAGAGCCGTGATATGGACGAGGCGTCAGAATGGATTCTATGGGGCGAGGGCAAGAAGTTCACTTCTTTCTAACTGTTTCCGTTCTTTAAGCATCAACTTAAAGTCAAAATTAGGACGGAAAGGCGACGGCTCCGTCCATCAGAATTTGGCAAAAGGTGGGTAAGTCTTGCGCGATTGTGTCGAGTAAGAGAAGCCGATATAGAGTGGAATTTTGATGCGGGTTAGGCATTAGGAGATTGCACTGTGTTGAACATTGGCAACCCCGCTCGAAATTGGCTTAGTTTAGGGTTGTTTTTTGGGGGGGTGTCTTTTAGTTTCTTCCTTTAAGTTAACTTAGCTAGCGGATGTATGCTCATTGGGACCATTTTATTTCTGTCCCCACTTTTTTCCTTTCAACTTTCCCTCTACCCCCCACCCCCGGTTATGTATCAAGAGACATCTGTTCTCTGCCAGATGCGCGACGCCTTTCGTTTTCGGATGTGTTTTTCGTAATTGTTGTTGCGTTTGAATGAGTGTGTTTAGACGAAGGAGGGTTGTATATTATTAAAGTCCTGCATTGATTTCGTCCAATTAATTGATGTTAATTGATGTTAATTGATGTTTCTGACACAATTAAGGATGGGGGGGTATTATTGACACCATTTTATTTAGTTTCTTGTAAATAGTTTTTTATTCATATTGAAAATACACAGGTTTTAGGTTTTAAATTGTTATTTTTCCTCTCCCCAATCAACAGACAAAAATTGTACATATAGGGACTAGTTAGGTCTCCATAGAGACATAGTGGTATTATTGTGTTTGTAGTAAGAATGGTAAGTAACCTTGATATATCCGGGAAACATATTAGAATAACCAAGAACCTATATTGGCAGCAAACAGCATGCATCCGCATAGGGAACGAGTTCAGCGAATATACAAATATAGAAAAGGGCGCAAAGCAAGGATGCGTCTTCTCACCGGACTTATTCAACCTATACAGCGAGGTAATTCTGAGAGAATGGTGAATCCTACGGGGATTTAGCATTGGCGGCCACAATCCTAACAACACAAGGTACGCAGATGACACAATACTGATTGCAAAGAAAACAAAACCTCCTACAGAAGGAAGCGAAGGAGAGCGAGAAGAAGGGATTAAGCATAAATTACAAGAAGACAAAATTCATGGTCATCAGCAAAAGGATCAGCCCAAAATGCAATTTGCAGGTCGGAAACACTAGAATCAAGCAGACACGGAAGTTTAAATATCTGGGAAGTGTCTTGACAGAGAACGGTAAATGCGACGCTGAGATCCGTAGACGTCATGGGATGGCCAAGGACACATTCCAAAAGCTGGGCAGAGTATTGCAAGACAGGAGGATTTCTTTGGTAACAAAGAAAAGAATACTGAGCTGTTACATGACATCTGTTCTTCTTTACGGCAGTGAATGTTGGACGATTTCCTCAAAGATGAAGAAGAGACTCGAGGCGACGGAGATGTGGTTCTACAGAAGGATGCTGAGGATATCATGGACCGAGCATGTGAGCAACGATGAGGTCTTAGAGAGGATGCAAACAAGGAAGAGGCTTATACTTAACATCAGGAAGAGGCAGCTGAAGTTTCTGGGACACATAATGAGGAAGGAGGGTCTGGAGAATCTGATACTCACGGGACGAATAAAGGGAAAGAGAGACGAAGGAAAACAACCCGTGACATACTTGTCGGGCCTAAGCAAGTGGATAACAGAACGTGTTCTGGGGGAGGAATCAGCGGAAAGGAACTTGTTGAGCGCTGCAAGGGATAGAAGGTGGTGGAGAGCCATGATCGCCTACTTCCTGAAAGGACAAGATCCATAAAAAGAAAGAAAGTACTTAATTTAATAAATTAGTATTAGTATTATGAGTATTTAATAAACCGCTTCTTCTTTGTTCCTCTCCCTAGTCATCTGTTCCTTCGTTACTCTCTAACTCCGGCCTTCCTAATTCTCGGCGATTTTAAACAAAGGCAACATTACAACACTCATATTCTCTCACACACAGTAAGCCCTTGCGTCTTAATGTCTTCCTTTCTTCTTGCTTTCTTTTATTTTATTTTGGAAGAGTTCTTTGAATTCTCTTTTTTTCAGTCTCTGTCATCACAGTGTTATCCCCTTATCTAATTCTGTTCAGATATATCTGCCAATAATAAATAGAACCTGATGAATTGTAGTGATGACAAGCGCAACTTGTATCTTCCCTCAACTCTAAAGATCTGAATGGTGAAGAATTATGAAGACTACACGAACCTGATATTTAACATTTCACCTCAGTTAACATTTTTAATTCCCACGACTTTGTTTTTCACTGAGATGTGTAGGCCAAGAATGGAGCAATAAGAAATCCTCAGACATTATATAGTATCACTGGAAAGCAATGTAAGGAGGACAACATGAAAACAAGGCCCGAATTTCAAAAAGCGGACGTTAATCAATGAAAGTCATTTAAAAGTGTTAATAAAAAAACAGCACAACAAAGTCTTTTTTTTATTAAATATCCACTCAATAAAAGGCCCATAAGCCACTCAAGGTAGAGTTAATGAATGTGGCTGTTGTGTGAACGTAAAAAGAGAAAGTAAGGGCAGATTTTGAGGATAAGTAGGATAGACAACGGTTGGCACACGACCCTAGACTTTAAGAGATTAAGATTGTAGCGTTCGAAGGAGCATCCTCTCGGGGGTCTGTTCCCCAAAGCAGCTTTCTCAAGAAGAATTTGTCTGCCTGGAAGTTCCCTCTTATCTCTGGAATACGAACGAAATGAGGGTGACTCTACTCTGTGTTCGTGTGATGGTGGGCCTTATCTATAAAGAACAGAAATGGCGGAACTAAAGAAGCTAAATCGTCTGAATGTTGGAAAATACGATAAAGTAGCGATTAGTTTTGTGATGTTTTGTCAGTGGGAAAATGGCTGTAGGGTTGAAAATAATTAACGACCCACAAAGTCGCGTGAAGGCTTTTCAATTCTGTAAAGTTTGCAGAGTGAGAATCGGGCAGCTCCATCTCAGATATTGCAGCAATGCTTTATATTTGGTTTGGTTTGACTCTTGTGAAGATCAGGCATGGCAACAGGAGTCAGATTCTTTCATGAGTGCGAAAAAGAACCGCTTTAGAATAAACTCTTTTTAAAAATAAAAAAAAGCGTTCAAATAGCCGAAGATCACAAGCAATCAAATAAATTGAAGTTGATTCCAAATTAGCAAAATTTATGAATTTTCCTCTTCTTTCTAGATTTCTCATGATCTTTGTCCCTGGGAATTAAGTGACAGTATTTAAATTTATTCTAGTCTGCCGCCGAAAAAAAAGACATTGCATAAAATTCACACCGGACATCAAGTACGGTGGGTGCGTCACTGTGTTAATCTGAATATAGAATTACATCATCTCTTACCTGAATCCGAGATTTGCAAGCGTGAGATTGATATACAGCAAAATAAGAGATTGTAGGACCAGCGTCTTGTCTGGGGAGGATTGTATCTAAGTGTGGGCTGCAGATAACCGGCCCCGTGTTGTAACCTAGGAAAGGCTACTGAATAGAATAATCAAACGAAGGTTGGTAATGAACCATGATACAAGAACAACACATATAAGATTTGCCAGCGGCGCATAAAATTAGTCAGCTTCTAGAAGTGAGTCAAGTGATTTCCACAGTGAATCTCTAACGGCAGGTTATTTACCCAACCTCCCCATGAGGCAGGGTGCGGCACAAGGCCCATTTTTTGTGGAGCAAAACCAAGCCCGTAGTCTCGTGCAAAAAATTCCTGTTGATCCCGCATACATGGGGTTGGGTCTGTCTACCTCCCCAGACGAGACTCTGCCCTTCGGCATAACCGCGCCTGGGTTCGACAATCGTCTAAGAACTGCCTGCCCACTCTGAAGATAAGTGGGCAGTGATCTTCAACGTTAGACCAATATACAATATTCACTACTGTATTTATGAGAATGGGGACATACTCATTATCGTCCATAAAAGTAACATAACAGTCCCAGAGTGACTGACGAAATAGTGAAGTGAATAAAATGTTTACTAATGATGGTTGAAGTCTCGTGTTATCATTTCGAATATTCTAGCATTCTCTTCTACACTAGCATGAAAAATGGAAGTTCTTTAGATCTCCAATTCTGTGAAAAAGTCGTAAAAATTATCCTAAAAAATGAGCAAACGCTATTCGAACCAAAGCAATTGATATCAATTTACAATCCGAATGATTTTCTTACATTTTTTTTTTTTTTTTGGGTAATATTAATTTTTTTTTTTTTTTATCATTTCACCCCTACGAAGGCAATAATGCCACTAGGATGCAAGAGGTTACTGGGACTGAAAGAGAATAAGACTTTAGTGACGAAAAGTGGATGGAGTGAACAATAAAAGAACAAGATTCAAAAAGACAATAAGGTTCAAATACTGGTCATCGGGCAAAAACATTGTTTTAACTTAGCTGTCGAGTACGGGGATGTAAAGACAAGAGATATTTGGAGCCAGTGGTAAAAAACGGGTGGTAATTAAGCCAGTTAATCGTCCGCTCGATTTTACCATAAGAGATAAAAAAATAAAACTTCAAAGAATATGATCTACTGGCCGTCCTCTATTGCATCCCTGCCGAAATGCATGCACCTGAGTCAGCCCTACATGTAGAATCCCATGGCTTCCCTTCTGATTTTATTTACCTTAATGTTTGTTACTATTATATAATAGAGAGAAAGGATTCAATGAAGAGCGGACGAAGACAAAAGGGAAAATAAGTAACTGGAAAGAGGAAAATTGGTCATTTTAAGCAGTAAAACCATGAATGTCGTCCTGACTCATCGTTGTTACCCGATTCACACTCCTCCCGGGTCTTTTAAGTAGAATTTTACCCCTTGTTTCCTGTTTAGGATTTGGTTACCGGTTCCCCGTAAAATCTACTTCAACTCTGTACTTCTAAGCCTAAACTCTGAATTTGTTGCTATTTATTTTTTACACAATAGGAGTAAACAGATCCACCTATCACCTGGTTCACGCTTCTCCCAGATCTTTTGAACCCTCTGTTTCCTGTTAAGGATTGAGTTTCCGGTTATTTCTATATTCTACTTCAACTCTATGCTTCTAACGTCTCCAACTAAACTCTGAAATGTGTACTGGTATTGGGTTCCCGGTTCCCTTTAAAGTCTTTTCCTACTCTTTCACTTCCACTAGCCCCCCCCCTTGCGTCTTAGTGGCATTATCGCCTTGGTTTGAGCGAATTGATAAAAAGACCGAAGATGCCGCTTGACGTTTTGCCCATAAATTTTCGCAGATTATAGGTGACAGGGGAGCCAGAAATCGGAAGGTAGTTCCACAGGTGCAAGAAAAGAAACTGTAGAAGAGCCGGTTACATCTAGCTAGTTCAGTAATAAAAAGGTGAGACCTCGTTGCCAATCTAGTAGCACGTTTAAATTCCTGCAGTTGATATATCAAAAAAGAAATTTTATTAGAACAATTGCCATGAAAATATTTGTAGAAATGACAGAGAGAAGCCATGTCAAATCGATCAGAATGTGATTGCATTTGTGTTGCTAAGAATTCAATGCAAACAACCTTTTAAAAATAAAATTCGCAAGGTTGGTAAGAAAGTTCTGCAACATTTTTTACATGATCATTTTGAAGGTACTTTTTTAATATTTACGATAAAATAAACGTTAATTTTTACCTTCTAATACTTGTTTCCTTTGCAGATTACGTAATATTAGTAGTGGAGAAAATTTCGTATCTATTTTAAACTTTTAAATTTTCAAATCACACACTGATGTATGAATTCCAAAATGGTTCTTTAGCAACTGAAGCGGCAAGAAATATTCCTTCTGTCTATGGAAATTAGGCATTAAGATTTAATCCAGTATCGACCTGGAAACTTTTCTCTAGAAGTTATTCGTCGCATTTTAACATCCAACTTCTGTTTATACTGAGTTTCTGCAAACTGTACTTGTGAGAAATCCTAAGCAAGCAACATGAGAATTAGCAAAAACGTTTAATACAAGTGACACTTCGCTCATAAAACCCTTTATGAACTCAAAAATGTGTCTAAACTTGGTCGATATGTCAATCAGCATGTGACAGTTTCTCTAGTTAATCAAAGTGTTCCGTTCTGCTCGTCACGATTGACTTGCTATCGAACCTTTCTTGTATCGAATCATCAACAGTGATGAAAAGTGAGTTTTCTATCATCATATCAAACGAAAACCACTACGACTGTCGCTCACTGGATAATGAAAATCCATTCCTAAATGATGACTATAACGGCAGAAGGGTATGCTCTGTGCTTGGTGGCATATGATGGCTGTTCTCTATCATGAAGTGGCAAATGAAAGAAAAACAGTTAATTCGATAACGAATTGTCATCAATTGGAAGCATTGCACTACATTTTACAAAAAAAAGCACCCACTATTGCTTGATCATAAAGGCGTATATGTGTAGAAACACAAATTCCTAAGTCACTCAAGAAAAAGATTACGGCACGAAATATGGAAGTTTTATTTCATCCTCCTCACGATCATGCCCTTGCTCCATCTGACTATCATCTTTTCAGATCATCGCAATATTTAAAAAAAAAAAACACTTTATTATTTGTGAATAGGTTAAAACTGATATTGTGTTTCCTTGTATCGAAACCTGAAGTAATTTACGCCCAAGGATCAAGAATTTGACAAATCGATTGGATTGTGTTAATCTAAAAATAGGAAAAATATTAAGTGTATTAAGAAACAGAAAAATTCCTTGTTATGTAGGATTAGTTTTCTTATATGGCAATGAATTCTGGGAATTATCCTCGCAGAGTGATGATGCATTTTTTAGTGAAGTTTGAAACAAAAAAGACTCTCATACGTTGAAACAGAAAGAGAAAAGTCAAATTTCTAGGGTACACAAGGAAGAGGGCTTGGAAAATGTGATACTCACAGGACACATTGAAAGTAAGAGAAACAAAGTGGTGAGTAAAATATCTAATGATCTTATGTAATTGGTTAGCAGAAGAGGGATTAAGAGAGATAGCAACAAGACAAACTAAGAGCCAAAAAAGACAGGAAGTTGTGGAGAACCATAATCGCCAACGTCCTGAAGAAACACAGTCAATAGAAGAAGAAGAAGAAGAAGAAGAAGAAGAAGAAGAAGAATTGCAATCAACCAGAATAAAACTGAATATAAATCATTTCGTGTACAGAAGATTAATAAAGTCAGAGACTAAATGTTTCTGATTCGATCTTTACAAGGAATCCTAAGTATAAAATTCAAAAGCTTGTGAATCCATTCGCCTTAGTATTTGCGACGATCTTTTCAAACTAAACAGAAAATAATTCATTGTTTCCAATCTCAACCTACAATCGCTTCTTTTCTATTTATAAATAACACGCTTTGAGGACAATATTCAAGGATCACTACATGTCAAACTATATAAAAGTTGAGCGCGGTAGTTTAATCATAAAGGCTGAAAACTGATAAGATTTCTAAACAGAAAATATGAACGTTATGATTGCACAGATTGATGGTATTTATGCTTTTGATGAATTTGAAACGCTACGTCCCCAAAGATTTTATCTAATCAGGTTTCTTTAGAATATTTAAGTTTTTAATATCTCTCGGCAGTGTGTCTTGTAATTATTATTTTCAAAGGATGACCTTCACGGGTTTGAATTCGAATATGTCATTTTCGGTTGGCTACTCTACTCAATTTAAACAATTCGGTCGGACCAAGAATTTCACTCACAACTAGAGGGTAAAAAAAAAGATCCATGAGTTTTCCAAGAGAATTGAAATGAATTGGAAGAACTAAACCTAGAAACAAATTTGGATTCAGTTCATTGGTTTCATATTCCATGCCGATAAGCATTAAATCAACCAAATCGAAATTCTCCAATATAGGTTAATATTATGAATAAAGGAATATGAATCGACCTACAGATGATTAACAGCTTTATGAGGTTAAAATCTGAGCAAGACAGAAAACAAAAACACTAAACCTTAACTTAGGACATGAAAATATTTATTGACAACAAATGACAAGTTATCGCATAATAATAATAATAATAATAATAATATGTATGGATGATAGATAATAATTATTAAGAGATACTATAGAAAATCTATAAAAATAGTGCGGAAAGTTGTGCAAACAATTAGCCAAGTACAGAAAAGTATCGAAATCTTCCATTCAGATTCTCATATTATATTAATGTGTGCTAAACCGAAACTTGGCGTAAACACCCCTGAGAAGCCAATGACTAATATATAAAGATGCTCCTTGGAGAGTACCCTGATCTGCAGAATATGGTCTGAACTGAAGAAAAGTGCTTCAGTTTTGACAGACCTGACGTCTAAAGCGTTTTCGTTTTGTTTAGTTGTTTTTTTTTTATAATCTTTGACGAGAAATTTTGAAAAGAGTTGTTTGTGGGAATGGTGGTGGAAGAATTTTCGTCTGGATTTGGTTTTGTTAACTGTGCGCTATGCTGCCTCGTTATTGTTAACGGGACGTTGACAGCAACTCAAATAACAAGAGATGAGACAATACTGTTTTATCTCAATGCTACCGATAAAGATTTTTCACTGTTAACAGCCAAATATTCAACTCTTCAGAAATTGAAACGGGCTATTATGTACACTACGGGCAAAAGTTTTGGGACACTGCATTTCTTTAAAAAGACACCTTAGACTGAAATATTTTTTGTATTGTTATAGTAAAAGATAAAATTTCAATAACTACAGTGTATTTGCATTTATTTTGATAAAAAATAAGCACTTAACTCTAAAAATATGATCCTAAAACAGCATCATATTTTGTCTTCGTCAATAAAACCACCATCTGCTTTAATTATTACTTTACAAATTCTTGGTATTCTTTATAACAGTTTTCGAGAAAAAAAATGTAGATAGCAAACCTTCCCAAATATTCTTCACATACTGAAAAGGCTCACTCTCACTGTTTGGGTATTCTCTTCGAACTCTCTTATCCAATTCATCTCATACTACTTCAATGAGAGAGAGGGTAAGAGATTGAAGCTGCCAATGACAGACCCGCCACCATGCTTAACTGTTGGAACTACACATTCATCATTCAGTTTTTCTCCTGGCGTTCTTCTCACTTACACCCTCCCCTTACCTCTACTGAAGAATGACTGAAAAATAAAAGCATGTACACTATAGTTATAATACATAAATTTTATATTTACTTTTAAAAAATATAAAAAATATATTATTTTAATGTGTTTTTTAAGAACTGCTGGGTGTCCCCCAACTTTTTGACTGTAGTCTATGCTTGGGGAGAAAACCTTCATTCTACATTCTTGAAATTGACAAACTCAGTGACAGTTTGCACTATTCAGATCTTGAAAGCTAAAGGTGCGGCCGTAAAGTAATGATTGCTATGCTAAACTCCAGGAGATCAACTTATTGCGCCGCCTTGGGCTCACCTTTCCCCCTGACATGAAATGAAATGATTATATTAAATCAATTACTTGGTCTACACCTAGGAAATTTGGTTCAATGTGTTGTGCCAGATAATTCTTCTCGTCAGAATCCATTTTGCACATTTATAAATCTACCATTCATTCGTGCATTGAATATTGCTGTCATATCGTGTCTGGGGTTCTGGCAAAATACAAAGAAGTGTCTGTCATGTTATCCGTCCTGACATGGCATCTCGACTTCAGTTACATTCTCCCCGCTGTGACGTGGCTTCCTTCTGTCTTTTTTATAAATATTTTCACTGCAACTGTTCGGATGAGCTTCCCTCCTTGGTGCCTCGACTGTAAGAATTTAAACGTACTACTAGAATGGCAATTAGGTCTCACCGTTTTACTGTTGAACTAGCTAGATTCAACCGTAAGTTCTATTCTTATAGTTTATTTTCTCACACTTCTCACTTGTGAAAATCTTCTCCGGACTCTTCCTTCCCTAACATTTACAATCTTCAAAAATTTAAACGCAACATCAATCACCGTATTCTGTCTTCCTAAAACCTATTCTTTTATTTTCCATTCCCGTCACTAACGTCTTCTTATTCTCTTTCATTCGCTGTAATCCATTGCATCACAGTGGCATTATTGCCTTGCTTGGGGTGAAATGATTTAAAAAATAATGTTTTGTCGATTAAGTATATTGACTTTGTTCCGTTTTTATAATTATTGAATATCAGTTGTTGTTGTTGTTATTTCATGTTTTTATTTTAAAATGAAAATAAAGAACCCTATAACTACCATCATCAAGTCCAGAGGAAAGTTTCCCGTATTTAAACAATGGAAAAATGTTTTCGAGGCTGGATGTTTCAGAAATGTATGTGCAAATACAGGTTGAAGAGAAATGTTCAGGGTTTGTTTTTTACGGGTTATCAACACTTCTTAAGTCAATATTTTGGATTTTAAGAATTTTTTTTTTTGCTTGCTTGCGAGTGAATATTGCATTAAGAATATTTTTGAGAATAAAAGTGATTTTTCCAGTCACAAGTTCTTCTATTTAATCCATACCTGGGGGGTAAGATGGGTTCATACCTTTCCCAAGTGAGTGAGTCAGTGTAATGAAGCAGATCGTAATTCGAACTCGGCTCTACGATTTCTCATTCCAAACAGCTATCCATTACACCAACTGCACACCCTAGATGAAAATGCAGAAAATGGTTAAATAATATAATTTAGAAACTTTTTATAAGAGACTCGGCTTGGATTTAATCAAAGTTTACGAAGGTTTAAAAACTTTATGATTATTTTATAATTTTGGGCCGAGTGTAAAATAGATGACTGCAAATAGCCTATATTTAAATTAACAAAAATTAATTTGTGTATTATCTTGTTAACATTCCACTAATTATTCATATAATATACAGAATATTTTCTTCCTATACCAATGATCACCTACTGCAAGGCCCAACAATCCCACAAGGTAGAGGGTTAATAGGTGGTGTTGTATGAGATTAAGAAAAGGTAATAAGTCAAGAAAAATAAAGATTAATCGTAGATTTGAAGATATCAAGATTGAAGTGATTGTGAAAACCTCCTACAGGGAGACTGTACCACAAAGAAAGAGTTCTTGGGAAGTGGCTGTCCCAGTGGAACTTACCTCTTAATAATGGAATACGAAGAGAATAAGGATGATTCAGCCTTATTTACCTGGCGTGGTGGGTGACAGTTTTCATAGGTCAGGGCTGGTGGGACTAATCAGGCACACAATCCTTGGAGCATGCGAAATGAATTTTAAATTTTTTTAAATTCTATGTTTTATAAATACGAATAATCACTGAAACTCTTCAAAACCTATTGTTTAAATCAAGGGAAGCGAGGTAAATCCTCTTTATATGTAAGGCTGGCGCAACACAATCTTACCAACATCTCTCTCTCTCTCTCTCTCTCTCTCTCTCTCTCTCTCTCTCTACATATATATAGTGAGAGAGAGAGAAAGTTGTGTAGGTAGCATAATTGTTATCGAAAAGTATAACTGTTTCTACACAAGACTTTACCACTATACTTTGTACAAGTGTGTGCGTGTGACTGTGTGTATGTGTGTCCTTTTCTGTGTATTTCTGCGTGTTTGTGCTTTCTGTGGTTCTATGTCTGTGTGTGTGTGTGTCTCTCTCTCTCTCTCCCTGTATGTGTGTGTACGTGTGTGTCTTTCTGACTCTGTGTGTGTGTGTGTGTGTGTGTGTGTGTGTGTGTGTGTGTGGTACAGCGACTCAGTTCTAAAGTCATCCGTCGAAATTAACCGAAGAGTCTTTCTTAATCAGTTCACCCCTAGCAAGGCAATAAAGCCACTAAGACGCAAGTGGGTTACTGAGTGTGAAAGAATATGAGAAAAAGAAAATCACACCTAAGGAGAGAGAAAAAATAAAGGAACAGGAATTACAGAGGATGTCCAAACATACAACTAATTACTAATCCAACCTGTGTATTTATTACTACTACTACTATTACTAGTTTTCTATAGAGATACCATCGAGATTCATTCACTTGTCTTATTTAGGCACGAGTCTATAAATAGAGTCCTCTTGAAACCTGGCGTCGATTGGAGCCACCCGAATATACCTTTGCAACAACAGCGTGTGGCATCACTTCCCAGAAAGAAAAATACTTCAAAGATGGAATGAATACTTTGGAGAACCATAACGAAAGAAGGAAATCTGCAATACATAAAAACATGAAAAGATTTTGCCTGAGTCAAGATTGACACCTAACCATGATAAGCAGTAACAAAGCAGCAGGACCGGCTCGGATTGCAATAAAGATTTTATCAGCTTTAGACAAGTTCGGGAGCAATGAGTTTACGGAAATATTCAATGAAATGTACGACAGTGGTTACCTACCGGAATATCTTAGTAGATCCCTCTTGATAGCGCTGCCTAATTAGCTAGGTGCAAATGAATGCGAGCTCCATCGGACTATCAGCTAGATGAGCCGCATAAATAAGCTTATCATCCAAATTCTGATAATTAAGATGCGTAACAGAAGTACCGTAGATAGAACAATATGGATATGGTTTCGTTAAAGGCACTGAATTCTGAGAATGATATCAGAGTTAGCAATACAAATGTAAAAGAGCGGAGAATTATTTGAAAAGGTATAACAAAAAGATCTATTTGAACTGTGAGGAAAACTGGATTTATTCGAAAAATATGTCAGAATAATGAAGAATATTCACTTGGAAAAAAAAACACCTTCATGCGAATAGAAATTGAAGCGAAAAGAAAGCGTAGGACAAGGATTTATCTTCTCACTAGATTTATTAAACCCATACAGCGAGATGATTTCGGCATTTACTACTGATAAATATGTTGAATGGAAGTTTATTGGTTTACATTTCTGACGAATATTTGATATTGGATTTAATGTAGTTTTGGTACTTCGTGTGTTTACAGGCCTTTATATTCGGATAACTTCCTAATCTAAATATACTCCATTTTTTTCAACAATTAATACAATTTATTGAAAAAAGTTTGAACAAAATAATTATAAACAAAATGTCTTATTTTCTATCCTCTGCCAGACGCAATGATGGAGAAAGCATTACCTCGCACCATCGCCAGTGAGGTCACGCTGCAAAAGCCATTCTGTTTCGTGAGACTTGTCCCTTAATCGAGACGCAATCCCACCAACTCTCCGAAGGAACGCCATCGAACGAGGGCCAATAACCCCAGAAGTCTCTACTGCCACAGTAGTAAAAAAAAAAAATCTGTCAGTAAAAGAAGAATATTTAACAATATTTTTTATTTCCGCGTCCCGAGCAATAGACCCCGGCTCAACCGCGAACCTGATCAAATTACCGGTCGAAAATGTATCCGCATCCCAAATCAACGACTTCCCCATTTTAAAAGGGAAAATGGTAATGCTATCCGGCCGCTTTCCATCACCACGGTCGATGCCTATGGATTGGATTTGGGAAGGGAACCCAGCTGCTTCCAGGCCTCTTCTGAAGATGTCGTTTATTGCTGCATGCCTTGGAAAGCGATCAGCACAAAGACGGCAGGACAGAGGATGCAAACCAAACTCATCAATTTTTGGCCTGGTAAAAAAAGAATGAAAAGAAAATTAGTACAAACAACGATATAGTTTTCATGTAATGACAAAATGTTATATATCTTACGTTTATATAGAAAGTTCTTTTAGTATATGTATAAGAGAGAGAGAGAGGGGTCCTTGTAATGTGTATGTATGTATTCCGTTGGTAGTAGTATTTCTAACTCACTTTTGATTTAAGGATCCTGATACAATGAGTTATGGGAGGAATATGGCAATGAGAGGCAAATATTTGTGCAAAGGCTAACTAGTGAAGATTCGTTCTTTGTAAGGAACACACGCAATCATGGGAGAAAGACAAAGAATTAATTCTTCGACTCACTGGCCCCCTTTGTCTGATCGTCTCTGTGTTTATACATTGTACCAAGACAAAGGAATTCATTTTAGAATGGTCTCTTGCTTTCTGGTTGCTGGCTCATTTGACAATTTAGGAATGATGACATTTGGCCTTTTTTATTTATTTTTTTTTTCTTATTTTTTTTTGTATTTATTTCTTTATGGCAAACGAATTTTTTTTTTTTTTTTGGAAAGAGTGAACTATTTATTTTTCCATCACAACTTCATGTGGATCCGATAGTATCCTTTTAATAGTCATTAAGATGCGGGCTCCCGAACTGGCTCCTGTTCTCTCTAAACTGTATAATAAATGCCTCGCTGCCTCCTGCTTTCCTACTTGCTGGTCGTCATCATCTTTTTTTTCCAGTTTTAACTCTGGTGCGCCGTCCGACCCTTCCAACTATCGGCCTATTATTTGGAAAACTCCTAGAATCCCTAATCAATTCTTAACAGATTCATCATTTCGCATCGCAGGGCCTTTTTTCGGATAAGCAATATGGCTTTCGTTCTCTAGGGCAACTTCTGATGTACTGAAGATATTTGTGGAAGGAGTTTATCATGCTCAAGATAAAAACGGTGAAGCCCTAACTGTTGTACTGGACATCTCGAAAGCCTTTGACAGGGTCTGGTATTCAGCACTTCCCCACAAGCTGAAAAGTTACGGTATCTCCGGACACATTTTTGAACCAGTCTTTCCTATCAAATCGTGAAATAAGAGTTATCCTGAACGGCCACCCATTGACATTCTTTCGTACTAATGCAGGTGTCCCCCACTCACCTCGGAGCAACAGAAATTAGCCCTGTGTTCACGGAGATAAAAGCATACTTGACAGAAAATAAAACGTGCAGAAATAACAGGAAATGCATGGTAAATTTTATGTCACTTTTATACAATTTATTTATCTTTTTGATTGTATTGGTGCGTATATTTTTTAGGTTACCATTGTTTTATGGTATATGTGATAAAAGGGAGAATTTCCTCCGTAGTATTACAAGCCATATCCCAGAGAGAAGTCAAATATGTGTTGCCCTTACCAAGGTTCGTGGTGAAAAGATTGAATTTAACGTGTTTTAGTGGGATGTCCGTATTTACGGCAGGAACAGTTTTTGTGGTATATTGGGAGCATTTTTATTATTTTTAATTTTTACTTAATTTATTTTATATAACAGTTCTATCTTATTGTTTTATTGATTTTATTTATAATTTTCATTATTATTATTTTTATTTTATTTTTTATTTATAATAATAATAATAATAATAATAATAATAATCCTATATAACATCCCCCACCAAATTAGTGGAGTTTATCAGTAGTGATGGATGCCTATTTAAAATAACATTGGCATTGTTTTTTGTTTTGTTTTGTTTTTTTTTGCGGGGAGGGGGGTAATAAACTCTCTACCTTGGGTGTGTAGTTGCGAAAGTTTTTTTTTTGTTTTTGTTTTTGTTTTGTTTTTTATCTGTTGAGGTGATTATTTTGAAAAATGTTCAGCAGTTTGTTTCGGTTTGTTCAGGGTTTAAGTTTTTCTTTTTGTTTGTTTGTTTCTTGCTATTGTTTTGTGGTGTCACTGTTTTGTTTTGTTTTTTTTTTATCTCTCAGTAACTACTGTGAGGTTTCTATTATCTTTTAGGAATTTTCAAGTGTAGGTAAATAAAAAAAAATTTGGATAAAGAAAAATGTTTACTTGTTTTTACTCCTTCGGTTGGTTAATTTTCTTTTTATGTCGGGAATTTCGAAGTCTCTCTCTTTTTTTTTTTTTTTTTTTTTTTTGCGTTGTTTTCACGTTGGTTTCTTTTTGAACATTGTTTTTTTCCAAATGGTAAATAAGATGTTTTCTTTTTTCTTTTTTTTTTTTTTTCACTTTTTTGTACGTCGTTGGACAGCAAACGTTGTAGTAAATAGGAAGGTTTTAGGACGTCGTTGGGTATCACGAAAATGATGTGCAGAATAGTATATTTTTTTTTTAACGTTGGTCTCCAAAATGAATGAAGTTGATTTTTATACATGTCAGGAGTCAACAAATGATGTGAATGGTCCTTAGATTTTTTTTTTTTTTTTTTTTTGGGGGGGTTGTACGTTGGTAGTCACTAAATGGTGCGGGTGAATAGATTGTTTTTATTATACACGTCGTTGGTCACCATAATGGGAGATTCCCTCACATCATAGCTGCAGAAATTAGCTTCTCTTTCACGGAGATAAAAGTATACTTGACGGAAAATAAAACATGCAAAAATAACAAGAAAAGCATAATAAATTGTATGTGACTTTTATACAATTTATTTATATTTTTGTGTGTATTGGTGTGTGCATTTTTTACGTTACAATTGTTTTATGGTACATGTGATAAAAGGGAGAAATTCACTCTGTAGTATTACAGCCATAGTACAGAGACAAGTTGGACACATGTTGCCCGTGCCAAGGTTCGTAGTGAAGAGATTGAATTTAACGTCTTTTAGCGAGATGTCCGTATTTCCGTTACATCTTGGGAGTATTTTTATTATTTTTAATTTTGTTTCATTTATTTTATATAACATTTTTATGTTATTGTTTTATTTTATTTTATTTATAATTTTCATTATTATTATTATTATTTGACTATTATTATTATCCATTATTATTATTTATAATAATATATATCTTATTTTTATTTATTTATGCTAATAATAATAATAATAATAATAATCCTACATGCTTAAGCGCAACACTAGAGTTGCGTCGAGATCTCATCAATTTACAGGTGAGCTGGCTAGATGTAGCCGTAAATCCAATGTTAACAGTTTCTTCTCTCGCACTTTTCGCTTGTGGAACTCCCTGCCAGGCTGGAGTTTCTTTAAAACTTTAAACGCAGTGCCAATCGCTATCTACTGTCCACCTGATTTACTCTTTTCTGTTTCTGTTTTAAGGGCATTACTGGCTTGCTTGGGGTGATTCCGATTTAAAAAAAAAAAAATATACAACCACAACAAAAATATGCAGATTACAGTGCACAGATGACAGGTACAGAAAGAAATCTCTCGATCACATTGACGTCCACCAAAATGAGGTACCAAATAATTTATCTGCTTTTGTTCCTACAGCCCCATCCCACCGGAAGGACAGGTTATTTGCATTTTACTTTCGTTTATAGCCGGTAAATGATCAAAATGCATTGTCATTATTTTTACGCAAACTCAACTTCATTATTTGTCATCATACAACGTCAGATGGAGTAAAATGGTTTCCAGTAAGATTAATTCCAAATATATCCTTCTATTATTCACTACCACCACCAACTCCGCTCTTGGAAAATGACATTGGGCGTCTAGGTTGTAGTAAACATGTTACTTGGAAATAGACACGACTAAATGCCATTTCTCCGAGAAAACCTACGATGGTATGGAATAGTTTTCTTTTAATTTTAAATAATTGCACCATTTTATGTAAAGTATTTATAAATATAAAAAGACAATCATTTTTCTCAAAATAAAGACATAGGCATTAAAAACCCATTGCTGAAGACTGACGTTGTTATTTGTAGTTGAAGGGAAGTAACTCCTGTTTAGATTTACAGTTTAAGGGAGTTAACTTCATGCGTTTTTTTTTTTAGTTTTTTGTTTTTTTTTTGTTTTGTTTCTTTCTCCTACATTGAAATATTGTATTACAAGATTTTATGATTCTAACTTGCAAAAAAAGTATGCACTGACTAATGGTGTTTAGAAATTTCCATTCGAGTGTTTTATGACGAACGATAACTAATTACAAAAAGATGAGGAAAATGAATTGATGATAAATAATAATAATAATTCAATCGCAAAATCTATGACAAGATTGCGGCTATTGATTTTCGAATATAAGCAGAGCCGGTGCAAGGATCGCATAGCAGACCCCAATCTATGATATGCGGAACACCAAAATCTACTACATCTCAATATTCATGAGGTAATATTCATAATAAATACAAATTTTATTGTAACCTAATTATGTACTGTTGTGATGAGATAACCCAACTTCCCCATTCACGATAATGGACGGTCTGGTGGCCGATAAAGTACGACCACAGTAAACAGTAAGAAAAAAAGGTCTTCGTTTGTTAACCCCTATTGAGGTTAGCATACTCCTGACTCTCTCTGTATTTTGACATATCTTCATCCGATTATAAAATTATTATTGAAAACCACACTCGGGTTTACTTTGTTTATTATGTCTTGTACGAGATATAACATGTACAATAATGGATTATATTGCAATATAGGCGAACAATTCAACTAGAAAAATTGAAAATAAATACAATGTATCTAAATACAAATTAGACATGTCATAAATAGATCATTCCATCTTAAATAAATGACACAATGTTTTGCACTAATTTTTAATATCGACTCGAGATTTTTCATATTAAAAAGTTGAATTATTTTAATACATTCAATATTATAGATTAAAAAAATAGTGAATTTTATACAGTGTTTTTTTTTTTTTTTTTTTTTTTTTGTTTTTTTTTTTTTTTTTCAGACTTAATATAAGCAAAACAACTTCACAGATTTGGACGAAAAAAAGACCTCAATGACAAAATCCGAAAATTTTCATCCTTTAATTAAGTCAATTGTGATTAGTTTAATTTGTAACTTGTATAAATGTAGAAAAAAAAATGTTAATAAGATATCAAAGGTCACAAAGCATTGCCCGGGATTCACAATCACGCTCAACTCTCCGATCTCTGGATTCCGATATAGCATGCATTGGTCCTACTTATAAGTAATAGTAAATACTTGCTTAAAGGAAGTTTCGTTTTTTTTAATACATAGCTTTTCAGAGTTCTTTTATATAAATATTTTTAAAACCTATTGTATATTTCTATTTTTATTGCGCTGTGTAATAAATCTGTGGTATATCGTTACAGTTTCGGAACAAAATAAAAAGTAATTCACATTTGATAATATAATATCCTAGTTCAGTAAGGTTTACATTAATTCCTCGGAGCTTCTTCTATGCAGATAATACCTGCATTGTATCCCAGAAGTATTCTTTCGAGGAAGTTTAGAAATATTCACCAGTTCTCTTGGCAGCCATATCCCATATTACGTTGTCAATCACCTTCGAACCAAAGACCCAAATTATTGCCTCCCACCTACGAAACACGAAGTTAATCACCAAATCAAGATCAACTGGTATGGGAAACAGTTCGAGTACACTTCCAAGCCTGTCAACCTTGAGGGGTGGTCTACCTGGACCGGTACCTTATATACAATGACCACATTGCTAAGACTAAAGCCACTGTCGGATCAAGAAACAACATCCTAAAGAAGCTGACTAACACCAAATCGGGTACTCAAATCTGGTACCTAAATCGGGTACGCATCTGTAGCAAAAACCAAGGCGTTTGCTACTCCACAACAGAATATGCTCCACCAGTGTGGGGTAGATTATTACATGCAAAGAAAATCAACCTTCTCTTAAATACCTCTTACAGATCAGTCACTGGGTGGGGGCTTCTCAAGCCAACCAAAGTAGATGACCTCTACTTGCTTGGTGGAATTGATACCCCTTACATCAGAAGTACAGTCCACTTCCAACTAGAGAAGTTGAATTAAGAAACTGACCCTCGTCATTCACTCCATGGCTGTATACAAAATGACAAAGAAACTCAAATCATGACATAGCGTTCTACATTCAGTCGAACCACTGAACTACAGAGGTGTCCTAATCAGCGTCTGTCCCTGTGGCGCGACCACACCTTAACAACGTGAAACACAGACGCTCTCTCAGCCCTACACAATCCATCCCCCTGATTCCATTAATGTCTGACCCTACTGGTCACACCTGAATCGCCGCCGAACAGCCTGAGACAAGAAAGGGAAGCTGCGTGGGAGTGTGTCGTCTGCTTTTTTGGGAGAACGCAGCGGCTACGTTGGGCTTTTGCTTAAAATTTGAAACTTCGAAAATATTTTTGGTATATTTTGATTTGTGGGAAAATTGCTGCGTTTGTTTTTCATTCGGAACCAATCAAAAGGTTTTCCTCTAAGTTCCAAGAAGTGAAGTTGGCACCTCCCTGAACGAATAAATAGGAAGCCTTGGATTGAAGGAAAGTTCTTCGGCTGCTGTGATTGTTCTATTCTTCACTGTTACCATGAACTTTGTTTCGAAAATAGTACCTATTCTTTGAAAACTATTCAAAGAAGTATTTTTTCCTTCCTTCATTTTATTTTAATGTTGTTTACCTTTTCTGAGGGCCTTATACAGCATTGTATATTTTTGTAAGGAAAAAAAAAAGCATATTTCATTTGCATTGATTATTTTTACATACATATTATTTGCCATCATTTGGCACACAAAGATTTTAATTTATATAATTCTTTCATTTCTGTGTTAACAATACGTTTATCGTCTGTTTGTTTTGTTTTTTTTTTTTTTTTAAGTCGGCTCGTGTCGTCTGTATTTGTTGTGTGCCTTATAAATTAATGTTGCCTTAAATGTTTCGTAGGATTTTTTTACCAAATAAAAAATCCTTTAATTTTTGTTACATATTAATGTTATTATTAAAGTTATTTTCATGGCATTACTAGATTTATTAACGTGATGTTTTTACGTTACAGCAATTGAAGAATTAACATGAATTACACCTAAAATTGGAGGGAACTGACTATTCCGCAAGAAATGGCACAATGTGTGTGTCTTGGTTTGTCGAAACAAAATCGGATATTCAAACACGAAGCTAAATATGGAAAGCAAACTCCGGCACGTCAATCGATTCTAAAAACTTTGCGGACACCTTTTTTATTTTTATATAAACAATAACATAATTCAAGACTAGAGAAAATACTTGTATGTTCACAGACAGCTTCAAAACATTTATAGGCTTTGCTGTTAGACAATGTGGGTGTGTATGTGTACGTGTATGTGATGCTTCTTAATTTCAGTCAGCCACATGGCTGGCTGAAATTAAGAAGACGGCCGACAGAGTGAAGAAATCTCCCTGGCAGCAAAAGAGACCTTTTGCTTTCCCTACTACATTACGAAACAAAAAAAAATAGATGGGAATGGATTTATTGTTCCCACCTTTCATAGCATCATCTCTCGGACATCTTGGTAAACAAGGTGAAAGTAATGGCTCATACATTTTTATAGGAGAATCATTTAACAATCTGTTTACAGTTTCACGTGATAAGGCAAGACGAACTGAAAAATAAAGCCTACTACACTCACTTTATGACTAAATGAAAACTATAATTTCCTTATTTCTCGCAAATTGGTTTTCCCTGACTATCTGTGGGGAAACACGGTTACATTCAAATAAAAGACTTTTTTTCTTTCTTTTGTCAGCATGTTTCCTCATTTATTGTTCTCAGTGTATGATAATATAATTTACGTTACTTAGTTTGTAATATGTCCTATTTTGACTTGGTTTAAAATCCTTACCTAAATCAGCGGCTAGATTACTTATATCTTGGTGTCACAAGTATTTCTCTCTCTAACCTCCTAGGAATGTTATTAAACTCCACCTTTCAAGGTTCGTTGGTTGCTTGGTTGGTGGCATAGTAATTTTGAGTTCAATCCCTGAATCGATTAGAATTATTAGAAACAGAGCGGGAAATAATGGAGTAGTAATAAACAGAACGAGATATCGATAGACATGGACTGAAAAATATAAGTTATAGTAGTAGCTCTTATAATATAAATACGGTTACAGTATTTAATGTTAACTAATAAATGAGAATTAACTATAAATTGGTGATGGTAAGTAGCCATATATATATATAATGCTTATGCTTCTATCAAAATATAAATTTGGCGAGAAACATGAGTTAAATAAAGTAACTGAAAAAATGGCAATACCTTGTGTAAATACTTGTTTTATTATTATGATTATCTTATGAGTTGGCATGATAGATATATATATATATATATATATATATATAGATAGATAGATAGATAGACTCTTTAAAAATATTATAAGAATTATAATTCTACACTCCAATAGCATATTGGATGAAAGAATTGATTTGTGAATTTGGTGATGGAGTAATTGTGGGCCCAGTCCCTGGGGCCGGGTAGCGTATTTTCGAGTCAGTAGAAACAGGGTGAGCAAAAACTGAGCAATAGTACATAAAACTAGACGCAATTTCCCCAGACATGGACAGCGAAATGAGAGTGTAGGCCAGTAAACAACGGGATTGGCTGTAGAGAATATGCGTAGTAGCACAAACCAGTAGCCTAGTAGCAACAGCAGCTGACTATCACCTTTAAAGTCTACGCTTTCAAAAAGCAACTCTTCTCTTTTCCTTCGCTTATGCATCGGTTAATACTTCCATTGGAGAAGCACACCTCTCCAGACGGTCATACTTTTCTTTGGAATCGGACTCACACTATCTCGTTATCGAAAGGTGTACCTTTTCCACAGTCAGACTTTTATTATTTTATTCCTGTTTTATGGAATAAGTATTTCATAAATGTTCAACCTGTTGTATATTCGCTTTATTTCTGTAGTGTTTTGTTGAAAACTTTTTTGATGGTACAGATATATCCTCGGTAGATATGGACACCACCCGCCCTTTTTACATTATATTTGGATTCGATCAAACATCATTAAGTTTAAATATGAATATATAAGAACACTTCATATAGATTGTGTGTTTAATATTTAAAGATATTTAATTCATCTAATTAAGTGATATGTCTACTTACGTCTACATACCACGAAGTCGAAATGGACAAATTGTTTCGTTAATAAAAAAAAAAAAAAAATCATATAAATCTCACTCTGTCAAGTTTTAATTTTTTTTTTTTTTTTTTTTTTTTTTTGAGAGGATTATCAACTGAATATTTTTGGCGCTTAATTCTGCAAAAAGACAGAAAAACACGTTTGGTTTTGTTCTGTGTTTAATAAATTTAGTATCGTAAGCCATTCACGTTTTACTCACTGTGTATTCCTTGAAAATACACTAGAATAGACTTAAACATTGGTCTTTATTTTATAAATTCCATTAAGAAATTAAAATAATCGGTACATTGCGAACGGGCGATTCGAACCCCGATTTAGCTTCAAGGTAGTAAGTACAAGGGAGTAAACCTTAGTGTTACAACCCCAGGAATTTAAACAAGATGATAACTGATATTCCACTTGAAATCTTCATTTGTTTTAAATAGATTCTGTTTTAATTATTTCATAAAGTGATAATGCTACTTGGATGCAGGAGTTTACAGGGAGTGAATGAGAATGGGAAGACTTTAGTGAAAAGAAGTGAGGGAAAGGGCGATAAATGAACAGAATTCAGGAAGACAGATGGTGATTGACTTTGCATTTAATTTTTAAAGATCGTCGGTGACAGGGAAGCAAAAAATCGGAAAGAGTAAAGTAAAAAAAATAGAAAATATGGTTGCATCTAATCTAGTTTAACAATAAAACGATGAGACCTTGTTGATAATTTAGTAGAACGCTTAAATTCTTGCAGTCGAAGCCCCAAGAAAAAAAAAAAAGCTTATCGGAACAATTGCTATAAAATATTTGTAGAAAAGGTAAAGAGAAACCACATCACATCGATGAGAAAATATCTGAAATCGAGATGACAAATCAGGATCGATTAGATTTTATAGATTTTGAATTTTGTCAATATATAAATATATAGTAGAAGATCCAGACCAAATATGGCAGCAGTATTCAATGCACATGAGAATGGTAGATTTATAAATGTGCCAGATAGTTTCTAAAGAGAAGAATTGTCTGGCACAATACATTGAACCATTTTTCCTTGCTGTAGACGAGAGCAATTGATCCGATAGAGTCACTCCACTTTCATCTCAGTGGAAAACACAAACCTAAGAAAATGTAGAATTTTGAAGTTTAGCATCAGCCATACCTGATGGTTGACAGGAAACGGTTTGTAAATGTCGGATCCACTATTTAAAGTTGATCAGGATTGCTAGCAAACTGGGAAAAATGTGGTAAATGGATTTATTTCTACTAAATCAAAATTTTGTTTTCTATGCATGTTTAATTATTATGAATCTGTGTACAGTTAATTATTCAATGCAGATGAGAATGGTAGATTTAGAAATGTGTCAACTTTCCTTGCAGCAGACGAGAGCAATTGATTCGATAGAGTCACTCCATTTCATCTCAGTGGAAAACGTTAATTCCAAGAAGGTGCAAAGTGTTACTCTTCTGGAGTTTAGCATCAGCCATGATGATGGCAACCAGAAATAAACTTATCCTACAATTTAAAAAGAAATAAAACTAATTCCATAAACTGCATTTATTTGTAAGATCCGGTGTAATACCAAAAGCATACCAAAATATACTGAACATTCGTTCTAAACCGTTTCATATTTTTTAATTTTTACCAATGACTCCTTTCCCCCATATTTCAGAATTCTATTTCTTACTTCCAAGACTGAAATCAGATAGGGACTACCCACACCCACATATTCTTTACGCGAAGCAAGTATTATATAAGTTAACAACTGAAAGACTGTTTTACATTGTTGACATATTCATTTCCGGGAATAAAGATAATCTAACCTTCATAAAAAAATATCCTAACCGATATTCTAAACAAGATAAAGACTTGTAGAGCATTAGAATCTTTCTAATTAAACTTAGCTTGTGGGCACACGCCAGCTATTGTGGGGCCAAGTTATACCTGGGCCGGGTCGACGTTCGTTTCGAACAAAGAGCGATATTAATCATTAATGTTCGAAGAAAGACAACTTTGTGATTCAGTCGAAAAAGCCATCGACTCTGTAGAAAATGAAATTGCTCTCCTGAGAAATATTACATTCCTTTCTCAAGTGTGGAAACACGTGAACAAGCGTCTTTAATCAGCAGAATGAACGATATGGAAATATAAAATTTGACTCTACCTTCTCGGGGGACTCGTCTGAAGTAATCTGTTTGCCAAATAACAAAGCTGGTCACGATGATTAAACGGTAAGAATGGCATCTTGACCAAATGGCCGATAAAGTTGTTTCGACAAAGGAAAAAGGAAAGAAAACAGTTTAAATATGGCAGGATTTCTGAACAGGCGAAACGGATCAAGTTAGGGTTCGAAATAACGCAAGTTTATAACATGACTGAAATGGCTCATTGACGAATTGTAGCGTGTAGAATGTTCCATATTCTAATGGAATGCTTCCGAAACTTTTTTCTCTCGGCCACATTTTCGGAATGAAAATTTGCTCTCGCCTCACCAAATTTTATGTGGCAAAAAGTACATTTAAACATAAAAAGCAGAGAAAATTAAAAGAAGATAATCGCGGTTTCGAAGTTAAAACATTATCATTGATAACTCTCTCCTCCAATTTGCAGATAATAGTTACTATATTCTTAATACTTGATATAATACAAAAATATCACAATAATTATTTATAACTATTTATACTGGGATTCGGGTATGAAATTACAAGTAATCAATATTCATTTTTAAAATTTTTAAATCATATTTATTTTTGGCATTCATTAATTTTTTTAAACTGTTTCTAAATCTTTGATTGTCTTTCAATCATTCCGCCTCACCTGCTATCCTCTTCTGCCTCACCTGCTATCCTCTTCTGCCTCATCTGCTATCCTCTTCCGCCTCACCGGCTATCCTATTCCGCCGCAGCTATGAGGCGCACCGCACTGTTTGGGAACCAGTGTTCTAATGGAATGAATCTACCAAACTGTGATCCCAATAATCCTTTGAATACCTAAAATCCTCCCAATTGTTGGAATTCCGCCACTGTGTATGCAATAATGTTTAAAGATATTCGACAGCAAGGATTGTTTTCGGTTGAAGATTCTTTGAAGCGACCAAATCGAAATAACAATTTGTTATTTAGGAGAAATTGAAAAAAAAAGAATAATTAATGCCTGAAGGTGGGGCTATTTATCAGCTTTCTCTCTAATTTCCATTGCTGAAGAATTATCGAAAATGCCGGTTGTAATTAAATATCACAATTTAAAATGTTGGAGACATAAATAACCGGATTGTTTCAGATCGATTTTCCGATGTGCATTTCTTTCTTGCAATTCTTGACGCAGTAAATTAAATTGCTGCCATTTTTTTAAAACTCAGATTTAGGAAGCTGTTTTTGCCGATCTAAAATGACCAACAGATTGCATTTGAAATCATCCACAAAGCAAAACTAACAAAACATGTTGATATCATAAGGTTTTGCTGAAATGTCTTGGGTTAGTGATAATATTTCCGCTTCGAAATCGTGCCTGACTCCAACGTTAATATCTGATGAGGGCTCCGTTGGTTGGGTGGCTATTGTTTACGCAGCAGCGTAAACATGAAATGATAGATAGATAGATAGATAGATAGATAGATAGATAGATAGATAGATAGATAATGTACAGACTGAGATAGATAGAAAGAGAGAGATGAACAGACTGAGATAGATAAATAAATAGATATGTACAGACTGAGGTAAATATGAACAAATTGAGATAGATAAAGAAAGAAAGAAAGAAAGAAAGAAAGAGATGAACAGAGATAGATAGATTTGGAATATCTATTATTGTGTCATTTTGTCTCTGTGATGCCAGTTCCTCTTCAGGACGTGGGCGATCATGGCTCTCCACAATTTCCAATCCTTTGTATCCCTTAGTAAAATTTGTCTTTCTGCTATCTCTCCTAATCCCTGTTCTGTCAACCATTTACACAAGCTCGTTAGGGGGGTGGGTCATACGCTGCTTTCCATCGTCCATCTTCCTTCAATGAGTGACAAATTTTCTAAACCCTCTTTGCTCTTTATTGAAATAATAAAAAATATATTAATATTGAATAATCTGTCTTAAAAGCATTTTCTAACTTATAAAAATCCTGCTTAAACCAAATGATTCACTTGTTCTTTGAAATGCATGTATAATGTACACATTTAGCAAAATACAACGTTTCACCACCTCAAATATAACCTTTTGTCATTTTATTATTATATCTTACGATTGAACTGAATCTATTGCATATTCAGTTTAATTTTCGTTGTTTTTCATCGATGAACGTCATTTTATGGCGATCAGTAAAGCATGTAATATGATCTTGAGTTATTATTAAATAAAACATTACCAACCACTATTAATTTTGACTGGTATTTATTTCAAATGTATTATACTTTTACTGTCTATATCTTCAATTGGAAAGGAAAGGTGATTTTTCACGCGAGAGAAAAAAAAGTGCCAAGCGAGGACTAAAACAACGTCGTCAAACAAATTTGAATACAAATAACAACAAATGTGACAATTAAGTAAAAAATAAAAATGTATTCTTAAAAAGGTTAAAGAGAATTCGCAAAGATTCTAGAGAAATAAATATCCGTATATGTACAGAAATGTGAGTATGTGCGTATTATACGTAGGTGTGAATATAAGTATATGTATGTATGTGAGTGCATGCGTATATATTTATGGATAGGAGTAAATCACTGAGGAAGTTCCCTTTTCTGTAGTCGACATATTTGAGTAGTTGGGTAAGTACTTTGTCTTGCTTGTGTTGATCTCTCTATATGGTGTAAGTGCCCGAGTGAGGCGGCTTTCTTCGGCGTGGTGGGAGTAAATGAATACATCATGTGTGCTACTGTGTGTTCTTGCTGTGGATACTTCCCGAGTAGTTTTTGGTTCATTCTTACATAGACCAAATATGTTGTAGCATACCTACGGGCGATGATGGGTATGTCCCCATTCACATAAATACAGTAGTAAATACTGTATGTTGGTCTGCAGTTGGAGGTTCGTCTCCAGCTGTGCTGGTCAAACTCTCTGCCTCTGGACACAGAGAATCCCCAGACGAGGCTATGTCGAAGGGCAAAATCTCGTCTCTGGAAACAACCTACGCGCTCGGATAACCTCACATCTGACCGCGTCGGGCGGTTGGTAGATTTCCTGCAGTTGGAAATTCTTTGTGAAATTCCCTTAACTCACTTCTAGCAGTTGACTACTACTTTTACGCGCCGCTGGCGAATCTTTTATGCGTTGTTCTTGTCCTAAGTATTATCGTTCATTACCAACCTTCGTGTGATTATTCTATTCAGTAACCTTCCTTAGGTTACAACAAAACGAAATCACAAATTTAATATTTTGTTGAGAAAGGTCATGTGGTGTGCTTATTATTGGTTATAGGTCTGTTTTTATACTTGATGATATTCTAGTTGTGGGGGGGGATTTAAAGATTTTAGTTATTTTTTATATTTTTAAAATCTTATTTATTTTAGTGTATTTTCCAAGTCTACTCAACTCTGTACTTATGACGTCTATGTTGGAACTCTGAAATTTTATTTACTAATTATTTGTTTCCCCTCAACAAGAATAGATAAGTTTGCCTATTGTCTAGTTTACACTCCTGCCCGGTCTTTTGAACAAGAGTAGAGTTTCCTTGTTCTCTGTTTAGGATTGAGTTTCCAGTTCCTTATAAATCCTTTTGTCTTTAACTCCCAATAGCTCATTGCGTCTTAGTGGCATTATCGCCTTGCTTTTGGTCATTTGATTAAAAAAAATAATAGTTATATGACCTTGAGCTTTTATTAGAGGAAATATTGTCAAGCACTATAGTTTTTTTTAATATGATTATTTTATCTCAATTTCAATTGATTTATTTCCACTACAAGGATTAGTAGCAGTAAAATTATCATGAATTTTATTAGATGAAGCATTGTTAATCATTATTAATTTTTAACTCCACCGTTTTTCCCTCAAATTATAGAGAACAAATTTAAATTAATAAAATTAATATTACCTTGAATTTTTATTGCATTCAACATTCTCAATAAATATTCATTTTTATTTTTTTCTGTCTTAATTTTATTGTGTACTACATCTGATAGCCTCAAGGGCGCAAGCCGATAAAAGTGTAGTACACAGTTTTAAATAAAAACGGGGAATCTATTTAAAATTATATATATATATATATATATATATATATATATATATATATATATATATATATATATATAACTATGAACGTAAAAGCCAGGCAAACCTACCTGGGCCAGCGTACCCTGACGATCCGCGTAGGTGAAACTTAGGTAGGTTTGCCTGGCTCGTGATGGAGTTTTTTTTTTCTTTGAACTCTGGGCTTGGATTCTAGACGATTGTTTTCGCCTGAATTACATGTTCTTAGTTCGTTCTTTATTTATTCCTTATTTTTCCTTGGGTATTGGTTTGTTCCTTTACAAGACAAAACACCTAAGGTTTTTCAGACAAGTATAATTACTTATATTTATAAGATTTTATATATATATATATATATATATATATATATATATATATATATATATATTCAACCATCTCACGTTGAATTCTATCATTCTGAAACATACCCATTCTGAATTCTACGCTTTGTAAGGATCCAGCTCAATAAGCAATTCAAATTTGTCTCCCTTGACTTCAACTTTCTCCTAAAAAGTGACGATCATAAATAAAGAATTCTACTTGATAAATCAAGTAAATATCATTGGATTTATTTCTAGATATTCACCGATGTGAACATTTTGTGAGTTGAGTTAGTACAGGGGCTCCATGGGCTACAAACTGTAATGATGATCAGTTCATCGTTCTTTGTCTCCAAATACGCCTGTGAACAATCAAGAAGGAAGGAAAAGAGAATACTGTCGGATATAACGCAATCAACTGCATTCGAATTTAAGGCGGCCACTGCGTTCGACGTCCTTAACGAACTGACAGCGACAAACACGTCTGTAGTGAGAACGGGTTCATCTGAAATGGACTTTGAAATACACAGACGACAGTGCTGTTTATTGATGAATGTAGAAACCCTCTGCCATAAAACGATTGTTGCCAACAGGTATGAAAACACAGAGGTAATCGTTATGCCGCTGTGGTCAGAAATTATCAAGTGGAGGAGATGACCTAATCTTCGTCTCGAGCGGGGATTAAGCAGTAGCAAGTAAACGAACCTCTTCATTGCTGATGAAACCATTAGTTACCAGTCTTGCAGGATGTTATTGACGTCATTATCATCTCCATCTTCATTTGGGAGCGACTTTGATGTTCCTTTCAATTCTCGTTTCGTGGTCGTCCATATATGATCTTCATGAACGAAATAAGACTGACATGTCCAAAGTCCGGCCCGGGGACCAAGTACAGCCCGCAGTCAAATTTCATATGGTCCCCATCCTCTGTCATAAAATGTATCACTTGCGGCCCGCCAGTATTGCCAATCAGAATATGTAAAGTACACATCTAAGAAATGCAATTTCATGTTTTACCAAAAGATGGCAGCAGCACGGATGGCCGCCCTCTGGCAGTGTGACCTTGACCTTAGCCATTTCCAGCCAATTTCGAAAATCACTGCCTTTGAATCAGACCTGGCCAACACACTGCAGTCCTGATTTCAGGATTACTCTTCACATTAGTGCAGGCAATTTATTTGTTTTGATCACCTGAGATGAATCAATTCTAAAATCTTAATGAATTAAATTTGTTTTGTGTCAAAATCATTTATAAATCTAATTGGACACTTGGACTTGTGTCTCTTTATGTTTTTACTTCTTAATAAGATGTGTTATGTTCCTATTCATATGTTTTTTAACTTAAAAGTTAACAGACAACATTAATTACCAATAATATGTAATATTTAAGATTAACCAGAGATATATTATAGCTTCCAGGAAGTTCTTTTTTCTAAGACATGTTTTACTTCATCTTATATGGGCTTCAGATATGACAGGTTGAGGGATTTTGGTAAGACCAGTTTAAATTTATTTGTCATCCATGTGAAGAATTGAAAATATGCCATTTGCAATAAAATTTTCATAATTTTTCATAATATTTCCATTTAATTTTAATGGTTCAAAGAATGCCAAGCAAAATGGTTAGCCTTCATGCATATTCACCTCATCAAATCTGTCTCTCTTTGAAAAAGGCCCTAGTTTAAGAGGTTAGAGTTTCATGATATGTTCAGCTACGTCACCGGAACTCAATCCAATGAAACACTTGTTGAAACGATGTATTTATGCACGAAATCTCGCGCAATATGACTTCTGCTATTAAAGAACTTTTATTTGGTAAAATGCCAACGAAAAAATAGTTGAAACAAGCGTTTGAAGTAACATTTACTTTATAAGGGGTTACAATAAAGACAGACGATACTAATCGAGTTTACAAAAACTGACGAATTACACAAATTAACTGCTTTGTATGTTAAAAGATGGCCAATAACATGTATATAAAAATAATGCAAAAGAAATATGCCTCTATTACAATAATTATTACAATGCTGCATAATTGTCCTCAGAAAAGTAAACAACATAAAAATATAATGAAGAAAGGAGAAAAAATGAATAGTTTTCAAAGAATAGGTACAATTTTCGAAGCAAAGTTCGTAGTAAAAGTGAAGAACAGAGCAATCCCACCAGCCGAAGAATTTTCTTTGATATGCGAGCGGCTTTGATATTCCTTTCAATTCTTGCCTGATGATCGTCAAATTTCTTCTGTGTTGTTTTTTTTCTTTGACGGGGTCGACCTGAGTTCATGCAGCAGCTGTTCGTCGACTCCTCGAATTCAATCCAAGGTCCTCTATTTATTCGTTGAGGGAGGCGTCAAATTTACTTCTTGGAACTTGGAAGGAAGCCTTTTGATTGGTTCCGAATGAAAAACAAACGCAGCAATTTTCCCACAAATCGAAACATACTAAAAATATTTTTTTAATTCAAAAGTTTAAACAAGAGTCCAACACTGCATCTGTTTTCTCTCAGAAAAGCAGACGATACACGCTCAAGCAGCTTAAATTTCTTATAATATCTGCATGTTGCCGTGAGTGAACGCCGTACCACAAAACAATATCTCCTGACTGGTGTTAGGTATTAGACAAAGATGTCAGGGGATGGTCGTTGCCAAGAGTGAAAGCATCCGTTTCTGATGTTGGCATGTTTAAAAACTTTGCCTTAAGCGATGAACGCAGTACTTGTTTAAACAAGTTTTAATCCAATTCTGTACTGTTTTTGCACAATAAAAACATCGATATTACATATTTCGAATCAAGCTAAAAATAATCAACAAAAAGTTTTCCCATAATTATCCCCGTTTTACTGTGATTACTGTATTAACTAATTTCTTCTACTTTGTCCTGTTTTGAACAAATTTCAGTCAAACTCTTGCATATTTATCTGCGCTTTCTGTTAGTTAATCAAATAATGAGACCACCAAACGTGTTTTTTTTTTTTGTTTTTTTTTTTTTTTTTTTTGTGTTACTTTCACGGCATCCATCCATTAAGATTTAATTTGATAATTTGTTCTTTCAATCTACAAGTTTTGTATAGGAATTCTTTCAGGTCAATCACCATCCAAAATGGTGTTCACATTTGGAGAAAAATGTCTGCTTTCATGAAAGAAAGAAAAAAAGAAATGACCACTTACGAATGCTAAAACGTTTTTACAAGCCATCCGAATGGAGGAAGATCTAGTCAAAACAAAAAATCATCAAAATTTAGAATTAAGCAGTGTTACATAATTTTTTGTTGGCATTCAATGTTTCTAGTTGTCAATAGAGACTTTAAGAAAAAGTTAATAATCAAATTTAATATGTATATGGTTTTGGGTTTTACAATTTAAACACAGAAAATAAAACAACTTTTCATAATTCCCCATAGCCTCTTAATAGGTCAGTGGAATGCAGTAAATTAAGTACTTTAGGCTTTGCCTTCATTATCTGTAAAGCAGAAGCACTTACTTTGATGTCAGTCTAGATCCTTAGCTCTTGTTATCAAGTGAGAAGAGTGATGGAGATCGCTGTTGCATATTGAAATCTGCTCTTTCTTCGGAGGGAGATAAAGTAATATATGAACACGGTCCTCCCCCCTCCCTCTCTCTCTCTCTCTCTCTCTCTCTCTCTCTCTCTCTCAGTAATGATAGAATAAAATTAAACCCCAAGAAACAAATGTTTACTTGACTCTCTGACAACGAAATTTAGAGGGTGCTTTCATAATCTTATTGATTGACTGATTTATCCATTTTCTACGGTTTATCAATTCTTTGCAGATTATTTAAAGCCAAAAAATAATTTTAGATAATAATGATTTAGTAATTAATCCATATCTGGGGATGAGAAGAAGTGGATTCATGCCTTTTCCAAGGGGATTTGCGCGTAAGTGAATATAACGAACCCAACGGGAATTGGAACTCCGCTCTCCGATTAACAATTCCAAGACACATACAATCTTACAGTGCCGGTATTCCCAAGCAGTCACCCATCTAGGTACTGACCGGGCTTGATGTTGCTTAACTTCGGTGGTTGTATGGGAACCGGTGTTTCAACGTAATATGACCGGAAGTCTTCCATCATCTTACATGCAGCTGAAACGAAAAACAAAAGAACTTTCTTCTTTTTTATGTTCCGTGTCCCTTCAGGATGTAGGCGATCATGAGCCTCCACATCTTCCTGTCTCTTACAGCTCTTTTTAGGTACGTTTTGTTTGCTTTTTTGTTATTTTTCTCAAACCCTGTTCTACCGACCATTTACTCAAGCCCAGCAAGTATGTTACGCGCTGCCTTCCTTTGTCCCTCTTTCCTTCAATCTGTCCAGTGAGTGTCAAATTTTCCAAACCCTCCTTCCTCATTACCTGCCCCAGAAACTTCAACTGTCCCTTCCTGATATTAAGTATAAATTTCCCTTTACAGATCTCCATTTACACTGACTAAACGAGTAAAATACCAAATTGAACCTGACCCTCCCCAGCTATGGACAACTCCCAATAATGTCTATGCGTGTGTCTTTCTCAATGTCGTTTATTTTTTGTCTCATTGTCTCCATCTTATCCCCTCTTGGGAAGTGAAATGAAATCCAAGAAACACAACACAGATATTTTTCGCTAGAGTTCTTTTGAAAGGCAAACCGATTTCATTGTAGCTTGCAAATGTCTATCTCTGAAATATTTCATTTCTCATAAACTTTCTTTTTTTCTTCCTTCCGCCAAAAAAACAAGGGAGTGTAAGTTGAAAATTTAAAACTAAATAATTTGTACAGACCTAATATACAATTAATTGGCTTAGTCTGAAAAAAATGATCGGTCGGTCCATTATACTAGTCTAAAAAGTCCCTGGTTCCTTCTGACATACAGTATCTTTAAAAGAGTCACAACAGACCAAAAATGGAGTCTTACTGTTGCCATATCTGGGCTGGAGCTACCCAATTCTGTCTTTCCTGTCTTGACATCGATCAAAATCGATCCACCTACGTTAAATGTTCAGAAGAATTCTTTAATGTCAGCAGCTCAAACCTTTACAACCAAGACCTGCTTTGCTACATCCACGCGAGTGAATCACTCTCATTCCACTAGGATCTATCTTAATCACTTCACCCCCAACAAAGACAATGAAGCCACTAAGTCAAAAGGGGTTACCGGGTGCTAGAGAATATGAGGGGAAAAAACACGATTAAAGAGAGAGAACAATAAAAGAACAATAATTAAGAAGACAGACGATAACGATTGACATTGCATTTAAATTTTTGAGGATCAATGTTGACTGGGAAGCAAGAAACCGGAAGTGAGTTTCACAAATGAGAAGTACGAGAAAAGAAATTGTTAGAAATTCTTAGCTTCTCAGATTTCCACATGAATACTTCCCCGAGCGCTACAAATCTTAACCCCCTTCGAGGGTCAATCGATATCTAGCTTTCATATCCTCATAATCTTAACATCCTGTTTCTTCTTTTATTAGTTAAAACCGAGATATTTTAAACTAGCTACTGTAAACATTTTAAAACATTTGTGCAGTATTAACAATTTTATTAAGGGTTGGTTTCCATTTTTTAATATCGATAGGTTCAACAATTTTTTGTCTGAATTATTTAATAAGACATGTCTTAATGAAAACATAATGGCAAAATATACGGCAATACGAAAGTGCGACACTGAAATCCAAAGACGTATTGGAATGGCCAAAGATGCCTTCCAAAAGCTAAGCAGAGTACTAAGAGACAGAAATATTTTGTTAGTAACAAAGAAAAGAGTACTGAACTGTTACATAATATCTCTCCTTCTGTATGGCAACGAATGCTGGACAAACAATCTTCTCACTGATCTCTTATCGTAAGAGATTAGAACAGATACTACACTTTGATCCCAGCCTGATGGCCATAGATTGAAGAAAAGCATAACTCAAATAGTAATGGCTACTCGGTCAATGAATGCCCAGCGTTTCCTTATAAGGATAAGGTCTATATAACCTCCACCAAGACTTTGTTATCAAGGATAAAAATTTAATATTCAAAAGTGCAATTTCAGAGCCTAAGTTCAGTTGGCTTAGGTACTGGTTTGTAAAATCCAAAACGGCCAAAGCCAAACCAGTAACGTTCCACCCCCACCAAGCAGACCTTGAAATTTCCCCTATCATTATGAATGGGTTTTCTCTCAAGGAGACTCCTTCTTGAATATCTATTGGGACTTAAGCTCACTTCAGACTTCAAGTAGAACTCATATATCCAATCTATTACTAAAGAGGCTGGAAAAATGGTTGCTTCATTGTACTGCTCCAGTAAGTATTTGACTTCTCAGATTAGACCGAAAATGCTGTATTGCTGTTATAGACAGGCTGGAGATGTCCAGTAATCACTTGCTTGACTTTATTGAGTTCAATAGCGTCTATCATAGCCTTGTGGGATTATTTTGCACCTTACAACCCCTTTCCCACTGACAAAATATTACAAACCTCTCACTTTCTCTATCGCTATTTCCATGGCATGTGTTCTGATGAGCTACAATTCTTAGTCTCACCAGCCCTAACCTTTACAACTGGGACCCGCTATGCCATGTGCACAAAGGTGAATCATCCTTATTCCCTTCATATTCCATTTGTATGGAGGAAGTTCTATTCAGCCAGCTTCTTCTCAAGAACTGGTGGTTTGTGCAGAGACTCACAGCACGTTGTTTTCCCAATCACTACAATCTTGGCCTCTTCAAGTCTAGGGTTAACCATTATCTTTCCTGCATAACCCTATCAACCTCACTTTTTTACCCTTTCTTATGCTCATACAACACCACATAGTAACCCTCTGACTTGAGTGGCTCTTGGGCCTTGCACTGGGTAAACATTAATTTATAAAAAATGTTACTGGACCTGCTTTCTTGAAAAATTGTTTTAATTGAAAGATTTTATATATTTCAACTGACTGCTCAGTCAATGAATGACATGTTTCCTTATAAGGAAACAGTTAATATTACCATTAGAGATGAAGAGAACAGATATTACATTTTGATCCAAGCCTGATAGCCAAAGAATAAAGAAAAGTGGGACTAGAGTAACACTGGATGTTCATTCAATGAATTGTCAAAAGTTTCCTTATAAGGAAACAGTTAATTACCATTATCCTATCTGCAGAATCTGGAGATGAAAAGTCAATTTTCCTTTTGAATTTGTTAATATTTTTTTGCACAAATTGCCTGCAAAAAAACATTGTGTCAAAAGGACACTTATTCCCTTGACACCACCATTACTGTATACACTTCTGACTCCCTCAGCAATGTTTATTTACAAGTTTATAAAAAATATGCAAACCAAGTAGAATGCAATATTTATTATTTACCTTTTATAAAGAAATAAATTTGAAAAGAAATCTTTTTATTCCAAAATTTATAAAAAAAATTATCAAAATATGGAAGAGGAAGAGATACTTTTAATCTATTTTTATTGACTTTATGTGGAGAGAGCAAATGAAAGAAATGCTTGGAAAATACATTGTTTCAAAATGTATAACTACAGTTAGAAGTCATGTTTACTTCATTTTCTTCACAAACATTTTTATAGATTTATGAAAAAAATTTTAATATTTATTTCTTTGGGATTTTATTAAAATTCTAATCAATGCTTTCAGAAAACAAACATTGCTGAGGGAGTCAAAAGTGTATACAGTAATAGCAGTGTCGTGGGAATGACCATTCTTTTGAGAGGTTTTTTTGTAAGCATAAGTTGTTAAACATTGCTCATCACTGTTTACCTACCTACTCAAAAAATGTAAGTTAATTATAAATTTCACATACAACAAATATTGCTATTATTATTATAGTGATAAATGACTGATGTAAGAAAAGTCTGTAAAGATGGGATACGTGAAAATCAGTTGGATGTTGAAAATTTTAATATTTTTGTTCATTTGACAACTTTAAAAAAATCTCTAAGGAAAAGTTGTTATCAACAACCTTGCTACATAAAACTGTTATAGAAAAAAAATTCAAAATATTGAATTAAAGTTATCTTCAATGTTAGTGTCTTAATGACATCAATATTGCCACAAATACTCTTGTGAGCTTTATTTAAATTTGGTATCTTAAAAAAAACAAAAAAAAAACGAAAGATATAAGGGGAAATTATTCAAATATTTGAGATTATTTTAACCTTTTGAACCCTGACCCTCTGATGAGTACGTTATATGCACTTTCACACAGTGGCTGGTATGCTGAACGTATTGGTTCAAAGTGTTAAGAAAATTTAAGACAAAGAGAAAATGTAGTTTGACTGAATAAAAGAAGAATTGTCACTTACCTTCCTGCTAAAAGAGAAACTAAATGCAGGAAGAAGTTTTTTTTTTTTTTTTTTTTTTTTTTTTTTTACATAGAGAGAGAACCGGTGCATTGTTTGTGGCAAAAATGTATTTCATACATCGGGAGGGTGGGGGGTTGTGTCGAGCTGCCAGAGTTGAAATTAAGATAAAGGAGATGAAAGGAGAGGAAGGAAAGAAATTAAAAAAGGGGAGTAAAGTGAAGGAAGGGAAAAAAATTAAAAAGAAGAGAGGAAAAGAAGGAAGGAAGGATAGGGAGAGGAAAGAAAGAGTCGGAAATGAAAAGAGAGGAATATAAGGGGAGTGATAGAAAGAGAGAAAAGGCTAATAATAGCAACCAAAGTCTTGGTAAAAGTGAATCAAATGTTACAGCTGCTGATACTATTTCTGTTATGGCCCCTGCCTCTCTCTCTAGCACAGGAATAATCAGTGAGGATATGCAGTTCTTCAAGAAAATATCTGAAAACGAATTGACTAAAAAGTAAACAGTATAAACAAACAGGAATAAAGAATTTCATGAATTATAGAGAGAAATACATTATGAAAAGAACACACATTTTAGTTGTTCTCTGAAGAAAAAGACCAATTATAAGATTACAAGGATAAATTTTATTTTTGTCAGAACACAGATTTCAAGTAACTTTCTTAGCAAATTATCAAAGGTTATACAAATATTTTGAGATACCTTTGCAAATATCTTAGGAACAGAAAATAAATTGCATAAATATACATGTACAAGCGGCAGAGAAAACACGAGCCTTACAGTGTTCCATAAAAAGTATTTTACTTACCATCAACAAAATTAGAAGACTTATTCAGTCCACCAAAAATTTTGTCCATTGCTACTCAGAGCATTACATTCGAAATAAATGATAATCTACCGATATATCTCAATTCATTGACAGCCTCACCAGGTATGAAGCAAATATATTTGCATTATGCAACACATCATTAAATCAAGAGTTTATATTTACCAGTAAAACAATGCATGTTAACATTTTAAATGTGACAGAATTCTTTCAGAATGAGAAATTCTAATTTTTTTTTTAAACAAAGGGTTCTGTTGATGTCACCAAAAACAAATGAAGCCAATTTTAGACTTGTTCAACTTAAACATGAAAAACTGGTTTTAATGTTTATTTTTAGCATCCCTTTTTGATTTAAAGTTATCATCTTAATTTTTAAATTTAGAGAGTTCAAATTGTGAATTCTCAATACATTAAGATACTCAAAGCTATTGCACATTCAATACTGTCAAGTGTACGATTTTCTTTTTCATAAAACACGAATACTGTGAAGAGAGAAAAAAGATCATCTCAAAATTTTATTTTCTAGAGTTAAAGGGAGATCACTGTATATCAAACTTTTCAGTTGTCTCCCTTACAATTGTAAAAAAATTTTTGTTCTTTTACTGTTTTCAGATATTTTTTCTTGTAAATCGTGACTGTGCAAGTTGAGAAGTAATTTACAAATTGATACTTTAAATTGCTATTTATTATCAAGCAAGTTCAAGTAAATCTGATATCACTATTTTTTTATTATTATTATTGTTGTTGTTGCACAGATGGTGAATGAAGATGCAAAATATGTTCAAATCTTCAGTCAAATTTTCATCTTCAGAAAAAAAAAAAAAACTGTCTATAAGTTTTGCCATTTCCACATTAAACAAAGATTGGCAAAGAATTGTACTAATTGAGCAAGTTTGTTCATATGAAAAAGTATTTTAATCTTAACACAATGAAAGTGTTGTGTATGTACGTGCACATATGTATAACAAATGCATGTTATAAAATCACTACAAAATTTGGAATTTTGTTTCGACACTTCAGATGTCTTGTCAAGTGATGATACTGAATGGATGTTTTTTCCCTATTCAACATCATCACTTGACAAGACATCTGAAGTGTCAAAACAAAATTCCAAATTTTGTAGTGATTTTATAACATGCATTTGTTATAAATTTGAATAAATATTAGGTCTACTCAGTATTGAGCACTCTGTTAAGAATAGTTTTTTTGCTTTAAGGAATTTTATTCTATCTGTACCAACCTGTACTTATATATATATATATATATATATATATATATATATATATATATATATATAAAACATATATATATATATATATATATATATATAAAAACATATATATATATATATATATATATATATATATATATGTGTGTGTGTGTGTGTGTGTGTGTATATAAATAAATTCCCAAGAGGATAGAATCCAGGCAGCCAGGACAGAGTAAGAATATAAAAGACTTAAACACCAATATTCCATGGTTATAATTTATTACACTGGAATCGTAATTATGATCCAATTGATCAGACCTACAAATTCAAAACTTTTTTGAATTTGTAGGTCTGATGAATTGATCATAATTACAATTCCAATGTAATAAATTATAACCATGGAATATTGGTGTTTGAGCCTTTATATATATTTATATATATATATATATATATATATATATATATAAAATGACGTACCTTACTCACCCACATAGGACCTCCTGATCAAACAAAACTTTTGAACACATATCTTCTCGATTCTCAAAATACATATCTGGTCTGTTTCATATCCTAACAAAAACAAGACAATTTTTAGGAAATGGATTATATCTGACATTTTTCATTTATTTGTTTAAACATTATTTTTTAAATGGAATCTTCTATTTGAGTAGATGCTCTGTTTTCACTTATTTATTAAACAGTATATTTATTTATTTACATCTACCAGCCTGAATATTCAAGAAATCATGCGTGTGTGCATATATATTATTTAACAAATTTTTATCACTTAACGTTATTTTTAGTATATACCTGCATTTGAGTAAACACTGTTTTTTATTGCTTTTAAACAGTATATTTATTATTGTCTACCGTCCTGAATATTCGAGAAATCTCATTAAATAAAAATATGCGCCCTCCAGCAAGGTTAGGTTTGAATCCTGCCTAAAGACACATTTTTATTTAATGAGATTTGAATATTCAGAATAGACGATAATAAATGAATATACTGTTTAAAAGTTAAGAAGTCATTCATTACTCATTAAATAGCAGGAGAGTTAAGAGTCACATCTGCACTGCCCAAATAACTAAGGATAGGTCAAGCAATGACATTGCACAAAATCATATCACACACACACACAAATGTGTGTGTGTGTATATATATATATATATATATATATATATATATATATATATATATTAGTACAGGTAACAGATCCGTTGGTATATAATTCAGGTGGATCCTAGTAATATCAGATATTAAAACTGATCCACAAAGAGAACTCAATATATTTGTTATAAAAGAGCATATATTTTATACAGCAAAAACTCCCAAATTACCTCATGTGGGTATAGTATATTTCAGACCAGCACTGCCATATGGCAGACTTCCTCAGCCCTAGACTGTCTTGAAATGAGCTATTCCGAGACAGTCTAAGGCTGAGGAAGACTGGCATATGGCAGTGCTGGTCTGAAATATACTATACCCACATGAGGTAATTTTGGAGTTTTTGCTGTATATGTTTATATACATGTACATATATACTCATGTATGTAGGTAGATAAATAGGATGTATATACTGTGGTACTCTTCATCTTTTTTTTCTCTCACGAGTAGACTTTTCATAACAGAGGCACTGGTTACTGAACAAAGTCTTATGGAATATCTGGAGGAGGAGGACAACTGTGTAGATTTTCTTTTCTTTCATTTTCAACCTTTTTGAGCAAATCAAAACATTCTGCAAACTTAAAATTCTTTAATACGTAAGGAATAGAAAAAAGATGCATATAAATTATCAGCAGAATAAACAAATAGTACTTCTGTCCAATAATATTTGCTACATTTACATACAAATACTAAATGTAGAAACTTATAAGCCAACAGTAATGACAGGATTTTGTACAATGATGAAAATTATGACAACTATTTATTTTTTTTTTTTTTTTTTTTTTTAATCAACACTATATTGTGAAATCTTCAAATTATTTCTTTCAGGCTGACTTACTGATTAGTAGGTGGATTTTGTTTAGCGGCATATCCACATCTCTATCGGTTATTTAATACTGAAATTTAAATATTTTGAAAAATTTAATGGCTTCAACTAAATATATTTTGACTGCAATTATACGCCTTCAACTACAGATAAAATGTATTGTTGGTTATTTTACTATAAATCTGTATTGCAGCAATTTTTAATGTAAAAATGTACTTTTATACTTTTATATTTTGTTTAGGAAGAGGGAGGTGGTCACTATTTACCCATAGCTGGGATCCGAGCAGGTTCTACCACACCAGGTCAGGGTAGATCCGGGAATAACAGCACTTAAGAGATGGTTCCATGCTCCTCAAAATTTCCAATCTCCTGCTCAGAGGTCTTGCTGCTAGATGTTGTTTATTGTCACCGACTTACTGAGCTACTCAATGAGCCATTATCAATAAAAGAATCTTTGTTCGATTTCTAAAGAATACCTACTTGTAAAGAGAAACGAAAATTATTTTATAGCTTTCATGAAGAATATCATGAACGAGCTGTTTATTGATTCTTAATCACACAAAGAAATTAAAACAGAAAAAGTTTTAGGTTTTTTTTTTTTTTTCCACCTGTTTTGCAGAAATTACAAAGTTTATTTATTAAGTGACCCACCAGTTCTAAAACTGGGCCAATTTGATTAACTTTTATAAAAAAAAAAAAAAAGTCATTTTAATCAAAGTTGTTGACCACTGGTCAGTAAACTAAATTCAGAAAGGTCATTACTAAGTGGGAATGTTTAGATGTCAAATTTATTATGAAAAGCAACAAAAATTACAAGTTTTACTGAAAACATTGAAAATTATCTAAAAGTACAAAATAGTAACACTTGTAAAAATATAATAAGACTTGTAAAAATCATTTTTTTATCTTATTTTTAATTTCATTTTAAAATATCACGAGCAATCGCAATCTGAATGACCATCAGAACATGTAGCATTTTGGCTACAAATTCAAGCGAACAAGATTTTCACAAGGTAATCAATTTGAGTGTGTCATCAAAAAGAGTAAAAGTTTCTTCTTGTTCCAGGTGAGTTTGTTTTAGATCTCATTCCTTGCATTAGAGAAGCAGATTTAGAAGTAAACAAAAGAAATAGAAATAAATGATGAAAATATTCAGTTTACAATGTGCAAATAAAATCCTGAACCTAGAACTGAATCGATGAAAAAAATGTGACAATTCTCAGTAAGAATTCACTTTTCAATATTCAGCCGGGAAAATTCTCACATTGAGAAAGAAAAACAGATTGATACAAAAATGGAGGAAAAAATCTAAAAATAAAAACATCAGTTTTCATTGAAAGGCTTAAATCTTTTCTTTAAATATAACGATGGATAATAATTGTAACAAGTCAAGAAAAAAAAAAGCTGGGGGTGGGGATATATATTTATGTAGTGACATTGAGAGTGTGTGAAGGATATCAGAACAGAAGGATTCACAGACAAAGAAATAGTAAGTAACTAATAAGAATTACTTCATAATACACATTAAATACAATCATAAAAGGTATTTGGGTTTTGGTCAACGAGCACAAAATAATATAGAGTACAACAAAATGTTCTGATTGAATTCGCTAAAAGCTTTTATCACAATAACAAGAATTTAAAAAAAAAAAAAAAGACAAATCCATGATCCAAAAAAGGATAAAAGCAGCACAACAGAGCAGGAAATTCTAATCCACATATAAAATTTGCAAAAAAAAAAAAAAAAAAAATAGCTACATTACTTTAAACAATTGTGGCATTCTTATTTTGTTTGAGATCCTCCTCGACTCTTTAAAGTTTTAACCGGATGATGAAGGTTATATCTCAGCTCGTATCCGCAGCTTAAAGACACAACACTTTCCAAGCACAAGCTGTTCTAAGCAGCACGCCCACCTGTGCACTGCCAATGATGTCAGGTATATCCAAAGCGTCATGCAAGACAGAGGGATTCTCGGAGACAGTCACCAGTGTGCCAACCAGGAAAAAAGATAAATTTCTGCTGATGTTTGATACAGTAGTAGTAGTAGTTTACTCAATCCATCAAAAAGATAATGGCAATATTTTAAGTTTCTGTAAAGTAGAATGCAATTGTAAAATTTCTATACATTTATCTGAGAGCAAAATAAATTTCTATCTTTATTGTCATCAGAAGAGTCCACTATGCAGAAATGGACAATTTCCCTATCTCTATGTAATGGACTCATCTAGTGATGTTTAAAAGTATGTCTCACACACACACAATATATATATATATATATATATATATATATATATATATATATATATATATATATATATATATATATTGACAGCAATCCTTCATTTCTTGGAGTGTGGTTTGGAACCGACCTCAAGCTGGAGAAAAATTGGTCTGAAGTACAACCAAAGGTCGACAGAGGTTGTCCATGAAGGGCAGGGCAGGGCAGAGGTGTGTGCCACTTACATTTTCCGATTGTCCGTACTTCCCCTCTGTAAGGATCATAGGAAGCCGCTCGAGAACTCACTATCCTCCATTTTATGGAGAGCACACAAGCATCAGGTCGACAGAGGAGTCTGTGCACAACATCCGTGTCATGGGGGGCTGGGAATGCCACACTTGGTGAGCCACAAACTTGCCTCAAGGTTGGCTTTCCTACGCCGCACATTGACAGGAGATTCGATTATGGTGAGGATTGCTAGGAACGCATTCCCTTTCCTTACTATCAATCCCCCCAGCTCGCGAGTTGAGCGTCATCGTAAACCCCGGGTTCAATCAGATTTCCTTCACAGGTGTCGGTCTGCCTTGTTGGCTGTTCCTTGGTCCAGTGACTTTTCTCAGCCTAGGAAGGTCTTCTATCATTATTTAGTGGAGGGGGTCGTGAAGGATCCTCTACATGAGTGGCTCAACATGTCGGGGGAGGAGTTTCGCTCTTTCTGATCTTGGGTGCCAGTGGCAGATTATCTCAGTAACCCTGAGTTTTCGCTTACCTGGTGAATGGCTCGGAATCAGCTGCCTCTCAATGACATGGCCTGCATATGGGGCTTGGCAGATTTGCCAGACTGTGAACGGTGCGACCTTGGTAAGAGGAAACAGCTTCACACGCCTTCTACCATTGTCTCTGGGTCAGCCCCTTATGGAATCATGTCAGCAAGTTGACGGCTCGTCTCACTCCCAAAGAGTTTGTGCTCATTGATCATGCATTCGCATGTGACAATGTGTCGGCCCCATTTTCTGGGGTGAAACAGATGGTGTTTCTCACGCTGCTGGCCACAGCCTGAATGGTGATTTGGACGATGCGAATGGAGGAAGTCTTGCAAGACAACCGTCTTTATCATCAGGATCTAATCCGATTCTTTGAGCATCAGCTCAAGATGAAGATTAGAACTTATAGAAAACACTTGCATTCAACAGTCTTCAGCAAAAGGTGGGTGACTGAGGTGAGCTTGGTTCGTTTGAACAAGGCTAGCCTTGATTTTCTCTTTTAGGTCAACCTACGTCACATCGGGGTGGTTTCCTGTGGAGCCCTCCCCTTGGTTAGGTTAGACAAACTTTTGTGTACCTAGTTAATGTGAGTAAGTGTTGTTCCAGGCCTGTTCCCGGCTGCCTCTTTGTTTATGTCTCCCAGTCGAGATTCCCAACCTCCCAAGTTTGTTTTTGGCCATCTTTTTATCTCGACTGGGTCAGCTTTTGATTCCCCATGTCCATCTATATTCTCACCTTTCCCACCACCCTTAGTGAGAGAGCTTCTTGATTTTGTCTCATGGACAGAATACAGCTGCCTCTGAGTTTTTTGAGGGTTGGACGGGCCCTACTAACATCCCCTTTCATTTTTTATCATAAATTTTAATATATAATTATTCATTATCATTAAATTTTTATAGAACAGGGTGCGTTTTGTAGGACCCCCTTGGGAGGATGCAGTATTATGGCATATGGAGGATTGATTGGTGACGGACGAGTTTTTGTGGTGAATGGGCAAATTGGAATGAGTGAATGAGTCGTGAATCGGATTAACTAGGTATGAGATAGTGACAACCAGCCTCAACCCCCCACCACTTTTTTGGCCTTGTGCCGTAATTGTGTATTTTGCACAGTAAATAAACATTAAATAAATTGTTACTTATTGTGTTTTCATACACAATTGTGGCACAAGAATGGACAAGTAATGTCTGTTAAGATTTTTGAAGTCTTTTGATATTGACAAGTTATTCTAATCATATATATATATTAGAGAGAGAGAGAGACAGATATAATAGATAAAAGGTTAATGGTCAGAGCTGAATCAGACCAGAAACAGTAGTATTAAAAAGCGCCCAATACATGTGTAAAAAAATAAAATAAAAGTAAAAAACATGTAGAGAACTTTATATATATATATATATATATATATATATATATATATATATATATATATATATATATACACACACACAGAGGAGAGATAGATATGAAAAAGCTAAGATAGATAGACAGACAGACAGATATTGCATTTTATATTGATGGATTATTCATTTTGACTAGTTTTTCTTTAGATCTTATTTGTGTTGCTTTTTATTACAATTCTCAGATCCTTTTAACATTTATTGTATGTCCATTAAGAAAGCAGCATAGATTTTGAAAATAAAGAATCAGCCTCCACTGAGATTTGAACTCGTATTTCTTATCTCTAGAACAGGGGATTTTCTCTAATGATCACGCAGCCATAGGCTATGAAAACTCAACAAGAGTTATCATTCCGATTTCACCACACATTTACATTTTATTTCGACTTATACAATTTTACTTCCATCACATCTTGTTTGTTGATACTAAAAGAATTTGGTCAGCTTTAATACAATTACTAAAACATAAAACTTGTTTTGTTGTTTTTAATAATTGGGAGAATTCGAAATTAAAATTACAACAAAAATGGTTGGTCCTCAGTAGATTTTCAGTTAACATTAGCAATTAAGGAATTTTTTTAATAAATTAATGTAGTCAATATTAGTATATATCAAAAGCTTTCTTGTATTTTTTTTTAGCAGACTTTTAAAGATTATTTCATGTACTCATGTAAAGACTGCTCGTGACCCCGATATATTATTAATAATATTATTACTATTATATATTAGTGTGTATCAAAATTATTTTCATTTTTTTTTTTTATACAGACCTTTTCTCAAAAGCTTATTTCATATGCACATTTAAACACAACCCCTTAATTCCCTATTACACATAGCAAATCATTATTTGTAAGTTTCAGCCATAAGTTTGATATCAGATGTTATAATGGCAGGCAAATTTGAGATTCTGGTAATAAGAATCTGCAATGTTATTGGTTCCGACCTGGCATCTCAGCTTCAGGCACTTATCTATCATTGTAATGTATCTTCCCTGTGCCTTTTCTATAAATACTTTCATGGTAAAAGTTCTGATGAATTTTAATTTATAGTACCTAAGGTTTATGAATTTACATGCAATCCTAGATTGACAGCAAGGTCTCCTCATTTTACAGTTGAAATGGCTAGATGTAACCACAAATTTTTTGCTAACAGTTTCTTTTCTAGCACTTCTCATCAGTGGAACTCTTTTCCAGCATCTTTAAAAATTTTAATTCAATGTCAATCATTATCTAGTGTCTTATTAATTCCTGTTCTTTTATTGTTCTCTCTCCTTAATAATGTTTTTCTTTTTCTTTGACACTCATCAACCCCTTGTGTCTTAGTGGTTTTATTGCCCTGTATGGGGTGAAATGGTTAAAAAAAAAAAGTGTAGCATTATTTTAAACTGGACTGTTAATAAAGCTGTTGCTACTTGGAGAATTCAGAAAGGGGAAAGAAATTAAACATCATCTTCCCAAAACAACTTTAAACAATTTAAGGCTGGTTACTTGTCCTTTTAAATAATGCCCAGAGTTGGACAATCATCAGGTTGATGATTATGATGCTTTTAAAACACTAGGTAGAATAGAACTTTGCCCAATATAAGGTCTCAAAAAAGTTTTAGAAGAGCTAAGATCATCGAAAGATAAAATATGTAGAGCATTATATATGATTAAAAAACAAAAAAAATACATAAAAAGTAAATTTAAAAAAAAAAAGAAAATATTTTTAATTCACTCCAATATCAATGATTAATGAAATTTTAAAAAATTTTAAAATTGTTACCTATAAAAAATTTTTTAAATTGTTACCTTTTCTAATCAATTTAAAAACAAATCTAAAACAATTCTGATAAATAATTAATCAAGTTAAAGAAATCGACATCATTGCCAAAAAAAAAAAATAAAAGAAAATAAAAGATGAATAATTATAGTTTCATCCAACCAATTCTAAGCCGATAAATGTTCTGTTGAAAATTGTGTCAGTTCCAACATACAAAGAATATCTCTCCATCTCAAAACTGTAAGCCATTAAGCAAATAGAATCATTTTGTAACAATACTTTTATATAAATTCATGTTAAACATGTAAATGGATTTTAAATAAAACATGACTAGCATTTGAAAACATCTGAGGTGACAACTGCCAAATTAGGATTAATATTTTGATCAGCTATCATCTAAAACATTTGGCTCAGTTATGGCCAGAATCACAACTCCGTCATGACTTAACCAGGGATTCAAAATGGCAGTCATGATAGGCTTGCCTGTTATTTTGTTACTTGTAACAAATCTACAAAGACAAAATCAAATTGTTGAAAAATGAATCAGATTTGAATTCTGTGTAATGCCACAAAATTTAAATCACTTTGTTTTAAATAATTAAAAAAAAAAAAAAAAAAAAAAAAAAAAACACAATCAGTTTTCACAAGCCAATGAAAAAAAAGCAAAAACTTCAGAATAGCATTATGAAAAAATTCCTTGATTATGAATTTTCTTGATGAGTTTCATACAAATACAATATCCTTTTATTAGAATCTAATATTTAAAAAACATGGCATGTTCATCAAACATGTTTCTTTTTATATATATATATATATATATATATATATATATATATATATATACACACTTATTAAATGTAAGACTGTTATCTTTCTTCTATCACAAGTGTTACCAAGTTACATACTATTTCAAAACAGTTGAATTTTTAAAATATTCAGGAATTTTGATTAGACTTAATATAATAAAAGTAAATTAAAAAGGAAATCTGCTTGTTTGAATTTCCTTTCATTCATAACATAAAATCTTCCAGAACAAACATTAAATTTTGATTAGGAATCATAGCTCTTTCACAAAGAGGATAGCCAATTTTTTCTTAAACATGTTTTGAAAAAAAAAAAAAAAAAAAAAAAAACAAAGCAAAATTTTAAAAAGACAAAAAGAAATAAATTAAAAACCTGATTCAAAACTAAAATTAAGTGACCCAGTTAACTGGACAAGTGTTGTTGTTTAAAATAGTTTCAAATTTAAAAAAAAAAGAAAAAAAATGTCCATTTTCTTCAGATCTTAGTTAAAAAAATAAAAATGACCACATCATGCATTGTGACACTCAGCTTGTTGAAACAAAATCATCATGGACACTTTGCTGTGGAGCAACAGTTAACAAGATATGTTGCTGTCCATGACTATGATCACGAGTTCAATCCTCGAGTACCCCAAGTTTGTGGCCTTGTGCCTTACTAAGCAAAGCTTAGTAAATATTGATGTATAAATCATCAGTTAAACAAAAATCTAAGTTGTGCAGAATTGGAGATTTCATAACATGAACAACAAAGGTCTAGACATCTTTTAAGAAAAGAAGTTATTGGCTGAACAGAATAAAGAGCGTCAAGTACAGCGACATTGCAGATTTAGCAGTAGGACTATTGAAATTTAAAAAAAAAAATAAAAAAAAATAAAATAAAATAAAAATAAAGGTAAGCTAACAACAGCCACCACCTTCTGGTTCCCCTTCAACTAAATGCAATGTCTCTTTCGGTCGGGCAAAGCCGTTTTTCACTCCATCCCAGCCTTCTTCAACTGTAATTTTACCTTCTTCCAACATTTGATAAATGTCTCTGGCAACCACCAAAAATGCTTCTTCCACATTTGTTCCTGTTTTAGCAGAAGTCTCTAAAAATCTGAGTCCATGATATTCTGCAAATTGGCGCCCCTCACGAGTTGTGACTTTCCGTTCATTTTCTTTGTCCGACTTATGTCCCACAATGAGATAGACGGCCTTGTGGGGTTCTATATGCAACTGAGATTCCTTCAACCAATCTTCTAAGTGCTCAAAGCTGCTACGTTTCGTGATGTCGTACACAATCAGTGCCCCAACTGAATTTCGATAATAGGATCTGGTGATGGATCTGAAAGAAATAAAAAAAAAAAAAAGTTACACCAATCAGAAGACAAAATTACTGCACCACATAAATATTTTACCATTTGAATTATCCAAGTTTCACTTAGAAATCTTTAGCAAATTTTATATGGACAATAAAATTACTAAAATAAGAAAAATCCAATTTAAACCATCAAGTAATTTTCTATTAGAAAGAAGATTGATTCAATTTCTTCAATGGCACATCAACTCCTTAGGAGTCATTTAATGTTGAAATTTAATTTTTCTGATAGCTTTGAAGTAATAAAAAAAAAATTCCCTAAAACCTGTTGGAGAATTAAGAAAAATTTTAAACAGAAAATTGGTCTCTCTAAATATCAAAGAAAGAGTGCATGTGAAAAAGTGAACATTGAAGTCAACAGCCAAAGGCAATAATCTGTTTCATATATGGCTTGACAATTGCATTCAAGCGTGAAACAGACTGTCGCCTCTGGGTGTTGATAATATATATATATATATATATATATATATATATATATATATATATATAGGTACAATGATAACGAATATAGTACAATTCCAACATTCGTTATGTACTAGCTTAAAAGCCGCCCTATCAGGCGGCATTTAAGCTAACTCCAGCAGCAGGCTCTTGATTAGGCCTTCATCACAATAGGTAGGGAGGAGTAGATGCAACAATAACTACAGAAGAACTCAAAATTGACCACTGTTTAATTATTGCATTATTTAAGCTTCTGCCCCCACTTTAAGGCACTTTCATATACATAGCTCCTTACTTTCTATACAAACAATTTTTATTTCATGGTTGACTTTTGCTGGATTTCGCAATTAATTTCAATTATTCCCAAATTTATTTCCAAGCTATAAAAACTTATCATTCAAAAAAAAAAAAAAAAAAAAAAAATCCACAAAAACAATTGCAGACAAACTTGGGAACAAACTTGGGAATCCAAAATTTCAGGATTGCATGTCCAGATCCAGCCTGGAATATTTTTAATTTGCTCATGAAGTCAGCCTGATACCAAAATGGTATGAGGTGTCTGGTTATATCCTCGAGGATTAAAGTTGAAAACACAATTTTATTTTGAAACACTGTAATTTGAGGACAGTAATTTTCTTTATATGAACCCTGTTTTCTGTGCTTACATGAAAAATTGGAAATTATCAGATTCAATAAAAATTCCTTATTAAATCAAAGAAATGAATTAACAGTACATTGTAAACAGTTTACCTTTTACCTTCGAATTTAGTTAAATTTTGGAATTTAATTATGCTTTTTCTTGTATTTTAGTTGTACTGCATTGTACCTTATATGGTTTATTTATTTGTAAGATTAATTTGGATTTAATATAATTTTGTATTAATCTCCTGGTAGTATTAGTAACATCTTGTATGGATGTATTAGTATTTGCTTGGTATTTTTGACATTTTACATTCATTGGTTAGTGTTATTAACAGCTTATATGAAGAATCTTTATTCAACAGTTGCATAATAATTTACCAAATAATTCTATACATTTAAATTATTTACAAGTTTCTTAAAGAAGCAATTTATTTATCAACTATAAAAAATTTTTATGTAGGAAATTCACAAAACATAACTTGTTAAGCATTTTGTTAAATTACCTCTCCACCCCATTTTTATTTCTTAGGAAACGGCATTGTCTAATTTGTATAATTTATGTAACCATTTGCATCCACTTTAGATTTTGTCTGGCTGCCATTAGCTGCCAATCTATGGGTCATGACCCATTTATAAAAAATAATTTTTTTGCTTCTTCACTTATTTTAAATTTAACATAGGTCATATTTGATTGGTTGATCAGAGTAAAGCCCATAAACCTTATAACTACCCCCTTTTTTCTTTTTTTCGTAAAAACAGGTTGTATTTTGCTTTTAAATCTAAATAAATCTTTCACTCGACAGTAATATACAATCACCTGATGAGATGCATTGATACACATTGAAATACAACTGCAATTGTGTAGCAATTTTGACACGTTTTCTGTGTAATATCCTAAAATAAATAATATTGCTCTACTTTATATTGAGCTCTCTTTTAAATTAAATGTTATGAACATTGGAATTGTACTCTATTTATTCTCATCTTACCTGAATATATAATTTTCTTTTTTTTTTTTTTATAAATTTGCTATATTTAGAGAGGAACAATAATCAATATCAGAGATAGAGCAGTTATAAATACAATGGTTGTCTACACAGAGAAATCAACAATTCAATTGGCAGATTAAAAAGACTAATTTGGTGACTTACCCAGTAACACACTTTTACCTATGGATCTTCAAGCTCTTTTAAATGTCAGGATGTTAGAATGGCACTAAGAAGAAAATTCATTGTGCTGGGAATAGAAATTCACAGAAATGCATAATCCATTCCAGAACCATGGGTATTTCACTACAGTACCTTTGTGCTAAATGTGCCAGCAATTATGTTTTAGAATGAGAGCATTTTACTAATACTTCAGATCCAGCATTTAACAGCCAGTTTAGTAGGCCTTGGATACACTATTATAGCCAGCTTCTCTTCTATACAAAACGTGCAAATTTTGTTGCCATTCCTGTCAACTAAAAGAGAATTCTAGAAATTTTACTATTCAACAATATCCATTCCATATGCATTTTCTGATGTCCTGACCCATAAAAGCTTGAAGATTCATCAAAATTGAAAGTGCAGTAGCAGGTAAACCATTAATCTACTCGTTCTATACAATCTTAAATTACTGTTATACATTGAGCACTTTTATTATTTTTTTATCTCAATCTATTTAAGATTTACCTATATAAATGACATCTGTTTGCAAGATCAAGGTAGCATTGTTTGGTCAAAAAATCAGTCGTTTGGTAGTGAAACTGGAGTGACCTCTGCAGGACACAAATCTGGGCAATGATATGCATTGCCCAGACTACATGGATTGAGGGATTAATATGTTTATTATTGATATGTTTGTATAATCAATATAATACATTTTCATTATTGTATACCTACTTCTGCACACCCTGTATAAATAGTGTAGACAGAGAAACAGTGACAGCTACTTTCATGCCTCAATCATCATCAAACCAGATGTTGGTCTTAAGATCTCGTGAAAATGACAGTCATCATAAAGTGTTGATTTCTATGTCTACACTGTTTACTTTATCCACAATACGGAACATTTTTCTCCTGTAAATACAGTAAATCTTAAACAATTTTATCTGTGAAAGCATATGTATAATGAACATATTTTCATAAGTCACCAGGTGAATCCACTACAGAAAAAGAAGAAACTCATTCCTTTCTTTGTAATTCATTCAACTGATGATCGAGTAAAAATAAATTTTGATTAATGGTGAATGGATTATTTTTTGTTTTGCTTAATATAAAAAAAAGTTTTGAAATTAAAGAAGGATGCAAGAAAAACAACACTGTAATTGCAAATTTACATTAATTTTTATTATTTTTTGACGGCAGGGATAATTGTTTGATTAATTTGTTTGTTTTTTATGGCTTATCAACCCTTTGTGGGTTTAAGCTGAAACATATTTTGGATTCTAAGAAAAGTTCTTTGTTTTTCTTGTGAGAAAATGACATCAAAAGTTTTTGGGAGATTTTTTTTTTTTTAATCAAAGTTTTTATAGGCTTAAGGATCAACCCCTAGCAAAGTGAGATAATCCAAAGTCTTTCTTTCCATTTGGGCTAATATTCAAATCTTGGTTGTTATGTTTCGGTTTTTGCATCATCCTACCTTCAGTTGCCTATAAACTTCACAGAATGTCAATCAAAGCATATGTTTTTCTTGTTGTTTTTTTTTTCATCCTGCTTGGGAATATTTCGTTTTTATTTTACCTGAAGCAAAGAAATAAAGCAACAAAAACACAAGGGGGTACCGAGTGTGAAAAATATGAGAACACGGAAACATTATTAAAGAGCGAGAACAAGAGAAATCAGGAAGACAGTAGATAACAATAACAATGATGATTTTTCTAGATACAAGCCCAATAATTTAACCCATAGATGGGGGAGTCAAGATAGATTCATACCTTTTCCCAAAGATAATTGCACATAAGTGAATGTAATAAACTCAACCGAAATTCAAACTTGCCTCTTCAATTTCTCATTCCAGACCACTATCCATTACACCAGCCACACTACTTCTATGCATTGTATCCCTTCAGAACATGGGCAATTATGGCTCTCCACAACTTCCCATCCTTTATAGATCTGAGCTATGTTTGTCATTTTACCACCACCACCCCCATTGTGGTCCAATGTCTCTTTTGCCTCCAATATATCCTGTAAGTGTCAAATTCTCTAAGCCCTCTTTCCTCATAACATCTCCCAGAAATTTCAACTGTTTCTTTATTTGAAGTATAAGCATCCTTTTTGTTTCCATTTTCCTTAAAACATCCTCATTGCTCACATGCTACATCCATGATATTCTCAGTATCTTCCTGTAGAACCACATCTTGTATCAATTAACTGATTAAAAAGTTCACAGTTCATGAGAAAAACATTTTTTTAGCTATGACACAATTCAGCATTTGGTCAAAGCTGATAAAAAATTAAAACCTCAAAAAAAATTATTCTCAATTATGGACAGAAAAATATTTGCCATTTGATAACATTATATTTATCAAGTAAAATTTTTGAAGAGAATGATTTTGTAATCAGTCAAAAAAGAAGAAAAAGAAAAGTGATAGCAAATACAAATTAAAAAGCAATGGTTGCTAGGGAAACAAAAATGTGCTCATGGGAAATTTTGTTTTTTCTTTTCCTTTCACATCTCCAGGAATTTTTCCTGTTACTTAAGGTCTGGGAATAAATATAGATTTTGCAACTTCATTTCTGAAGAAAATATTTTAAGAAATAATCAATACATATGAAAAATAGTTAAAAATAATTGTATTTAGATTAATCATGTCAAGCATCATTTTGTCAAAAATTATACTGTTCCAGAAATTACGTGACTCCATCTTTATTAATTGTCTAAGAGAATCCTTTCTGCCTCCAATCAACATGGTTGATGCTAACTTCCAAAAGATGATTGATTGCACTTTCCTAGGCTAATATTTTTGGTTGACATGAAGTGGAAAGATTATATTGAATACATTGCTAGGTCAGCTGCTAAGAAAGTTGTTTCACTGTGTCATAAGAGACAATTTTTCTCTCCAGAATCTATCTTACATATCTATAAGTCTACCAATCATCTATGCCTTGAATATTGCTGCCACATATTGACCAGTGCTCCTGCTATATAGTTAGAGATTCTTGATAAAATCCAAATAAGAATCAGCAATATTATTGGTCCTGATATGGCATCTCAGCTTCAATCACTTTCCCACTGTCATAAAGTTGCCTCCCTTTGCCTTTTCTATAAATACTTTCATGGTATTTGTCCAGATCAGCTCTTTATAGTACCTAGTCTTTATGAATTTAATCACAGTACTAGATTGGCAATTAGGTCTCATGAATCTACAGTTGAGCTGGTTAAGATGCAACTGTAAGTTCTATGCTAACAATTTCTTTTCTCACTCTTTTCACCTGTGGAACTCTCTTCAATCTCCATGCCTTCCAGCCAACTTTGATCCTCAAAAATTTAAATGCAATATCAATCATTATCCTTCTTGATTATTATTCTTCTATTGTTCTCATTCCTTAATAATGTTTCTTTTCTTACTATTCTTTCACACTATAGTATCTTAGTGGCTTTACTGCTTTGCTTGGGGTGAAATGATCAAAAGAAAAATTGATCTGCTATGCTCTATCTTTACAAGAGCCAAATTAGGCCCAAAATGGAGTATTGATGCCATATATAGACTGGAGTTGCTGAGTCCTTATTTTCAAGCAATGACAGAGTTTAAAAGCATTTAGTAAAACTGCTCACAGTAATTAGCAAAGTGAAAGGAAATGAAATGATTTCAGGCCAAAAGTAGTTTAAAAATAGATGACTAAAAAAAAGTAAAAAAAAAAAAATCACTTAAATATTCAACCTATTCAGTATGCTTTTTAATGATTCCAAATTGTCAGTCAGTCAGTTAAGTGCCGTACTTGTGATATATACTTGGGCAATCATGTCTCTTTCAATTCATGACCGACTAGGAAGAAGATTTTCCCATAGTAGTTTGCAGTTTCTTTCTGCAGTAGACTGGTTGCCAACCAAGACTATAGGAGCCAGTCTTTACTGCTATTCAACCCATATCTGGGGGGGGGAGAGAAGCATCCATACCTTTTCCCAGGCATGAACAGACAGAGACAGAAACATGGACAGACATGAACAGACCGAGACAGAAAGATAGAAAAGTGATTTAATTCAAAGTGAGACAGAACTTAAATCTTGCTGTTTTATCAGTTTAAAAAAATTGTTTTTTCTTCTCTTGACCACAGGAATGGTGTAACATTATCCCGTTGTCAAATCTCGTAGGCTGGTTTTATTTGTTTTTTCCTGTTTAGTTGTTTATTTTTTGCATGTACTTACTGAGTAAATCTCGGTCACAGATATGGGTAAAACTTTTTTTTCTATTTAACCTTAAACTTATTTCAGGATATATAATTTAAGGATTAAGAGCAAGATAATGACATGATTTAGAGGTATTAGTTCTCAAAATAACAAGAAAACACTTCTCAGTGTACTTATTTTTTTTTTACTTTGATATTTAGAGATTTTTTTTTTCTTTTTACTAAAGGATGATGTATAGATTGCATGGCACTAAGGAAAAAGGAATGAAGATAAAGTATTTTCATTATTTCACTTTTCAAAATACTATCTTCACATTTGTTGATTTTAACATCTTCATGTGGAAATTGATGTACAGGAGAAATATAAAAGGACTTCCACATTTTAAAACAGTATGGGAAGCAGTGCATGGAAATATCATTAAGCATAAGACTTTCCAGACTTAACCAATTCTCAGAAAACAGACTTTTGCAGATTCCTTTCTAGTAAAAAAGAAATAAATTTTTGGTATTAAGTTTTGTGATTCTGATTAAAATAGATACATTTTTCAATCTCACATGAAAATTGTCTGCTAACAAAAGTTTTGCTAATGAGTATTTTTTTGTATTAAAAAAAACATGAGAACTAGACAAGATATCCGTCAACATGGGCAGGGGAATGAGAACAATCTACCCACACAGATTAAATAAAGGGTTCAGTTCAGAATTCCCTGTAGATTACCCAGAGTGACATACACCTACGAAGGCTAGAGGACACAACAGCCAAGATGTTGTGTGATAGCAACAACAAAGATGAGGACAATAGCCCACACGTATATTGTGTAAATAAAAGTTTTGCTATTTGCTTCCATTATTTTGTGGAATTCTCCTTGTTAAGGAGAGGATCAAGAAAAAGAGAAAAATTTAAGAATGCTGAAGAATGTTTTTGCCAAAAGGATTTAGACATTCACCCAAAAGAAACATGGAAGACTTCAAAAGCAAACCCGATACATCAATCAAGTCAGTCCTTCAACGATAAAGCAAAAACCATCTTAGTGGATCAAACAGAAACAGAAGCAAAAGATTTACAATTAAATAAATTATATTTAATGGTAACTATGACTTCTCCCCACCAACATTTTTCTTTCACAAAAAATAGTTTTAAAATATTTAGCAGATCTTATACGCACAATTGAGGTATCTGGTAAGCTAACGTTTATCCAAATGTTATAGACTATGAGTATGTTATTTATACATTGTAGAGTATTAGTATAACAGGTGATGAAAATCAGTCTATATTTCTGAGATGAGGTATCATGTACACTATTTACATTATTTGGACTATTATCTGAATATGGCAACAAAGATGAGGACTATAGTCTGAATAATGTAAATAGTGAAGTGATGAAAAGTTCTTAACCAACTGTAGAGCAAGTGGCCATAATTAAATGTAAAATAAATGGCAAAACTGCCCAACAATTAAATTTGAGAAAGTTTGCAATAAATAATAACAAGAAAAAGAAAAGAACAAGGCAAGAAATAATATAAATCAAGCAAACAATATGCACAAGGCAAATTAACACTAATAAGTCAAAACAACTTTTACCATGGCAAAAAGTTAAAAAACTGAGAATTTGTGTTTGACACACAAGAATAAATTCAAACAAATGAACACAGCGTTCTGACTTCAAGAAAAGACAGACTGGGAATGAGTCAGATGACACCGAGAACCAGCCTACTTTATTGGCTATGAAGAAATCCCATCATGCATTTATGTGCTTCTGCCTATAAAATTGTGAAGGGAAAGTGTTTTGCAGTCAATCACATTGACATTAGAACCAACACCAACAGATACTAAATCTAACCAATTTTTTTTGTTTTTTGCAAGGGCTTGAAACAAGAATTCTTGAACTCTATAATACTGTATAATTAAATTTTTAAAAAAATGCAGGAAGCAAGCCTCTAATTTGCTGTCAAATACATTACCACTTTGAAATAATTATAATACTACTATGGTGATGATAATGATACATATCAAAACACATCTTGGTTAATAAGCACCATTTATAATATTAAAATTTACAAAATATAGCACAAAGACATGTTGTTCATAACTTGAATGGGCCGTAATTTTCAGTCATCTTTGCCAGTGTTTAGGATCAAGAAAGGAAAAAAATTAATAAAAAGAAATAAATTTTAAAGTAATTATTTATTTCCTTTGTACTATAAAAGTAGTTATTTGTGAAACAAACAAAATCCAAGGTTTTAATTAACACAAACATATACAATGGTATGCTGGGTGTTGAAAAGGTCTTAAACTGATCCATTTCCCAAATCTGACCAAATGACCAAACCTCAGATTTCCTTTTTTTTGAAAGGGTATCTTGATTAGAGTAAGAACTTTTCAACAGCCACTATATAACACACACACACACACACATCACAAGTCCATGAAAGCCATTAGGATCATAAGGACAGTACATGTACAGCAGCCATTGCAGCAATAGTGTGTCTAATGCAAGTTGTTCCTCTTCAGGCTGCATTTGAATTCAGTTTTCCTTCTAGACTGGTTACTACTAATGGCTAGAGAAATTAATCCATAGCTTGGTTAGGACTCCACATGCCAATCCCATTTTCCATGTCAAAGTTAAGCAACATCAAGCCTGTTCAGTAACTAGATGGGTGACCAGGTGCTGTAAGCTTGCATGTGCGAGTGGTATAATGGATAACAGTTTGAAATTGGAGAACCGAGTTCCAATCCCAGTCCAGTTTGTTATGTTCCCTTATGCACAAATATCCTTGAGAAAGGCAGGAATCCATCTCTTCTCCCATCAAATATGGGTTAAATAGTAAGGCTATGTCCAAAAAATTCTTACAATCCCAAAAATATTTTCTGGCTTTAAATAACCTGCAAAAGGTTGATAATCCATAAAAAACAAATCAATCACACACACTTGGATAAGGAAACTCAGAAAGTGATGAAATATTTTTTAATTAGAGTTCCAAGAACATTTTAAAAGAATAAAATAACAAGATTTTTTGACATCTTTATCTAAACCATTAAAATTTTATTTAACTTTATCATTCAAATGAGCATCTAAAATTCTGGAAATGTTTATCCCACATCAGAGTATCATATGATCAGTCTTATAAAATGCCAATCAAATTGTAGATACTCAACAATGAGATACACATTGAAGATACACACTTCTGCTATCAATATCATCTCAATTTTTTATTACCTGAAGCATTATCAAGCATTACTTCACATTTGACTAGGATTTCTTTCACCTTCATTTCAATTACTTTATTTCCACTAGTAGTATTACTAATAGTAATATTATCTGGAATGTTTATCACATGAAGCATTTTCGAGCATTATTCATTTTTAACTAGAATTTCTAAATTCTAAAAATGTCAAATAATTTCAATAAATTTTATCAGTTTTCTTAATGTTATCATCTGGTTATTGTTATCTAAAAGACAAAGTAGCTGCTTCTATTTTTGTCAGAAGTTAAGACCCATTCTCACCTACACCTAAGTTGAACTTTTTGTTTCTCTTATGTGCCATGTTTCTTCTGGGTGTGGGCAATCATAGCAATTTCTCTTCTTAAAAAAAAAAAATCAATTATCAAAATTCAAACACAGATTAAAGCTCAAGGGATTTCAATCATTATTAATCATGAAACCTGAGTTGTAATGATAACATCTTATACATAAAGTACAGTGTATGTGTTTGTGAGTGTGTGTCCAAGCAACACTTCTGCTCCCACTGGTCTGATTTCAATGATTTATAGCTCATTCAAAAGCCCTAGAAAAGTAAGGCACAGGGAACGATTTTCGTTGAACTCAGATTAGGGTTGCCAGATTATGCGAGGTTAAAAATATATATTAATATATTATACTGGCCATTATCATTGCTTTCATGGTTCAGGAGAGTAACTCTTATTTTGCTTTCATATCCAAAATCACAGTGAACATTTATAAACTAGCTTAAAAGCTGCCCTATCGAGCCGCATTTAACCTGGCTCCTGTGGAGGTCTCTTCATTTGGCCCTATCGAAGCGCATTTAAACTAGCTCTTGTGGAGGACTCTTCATTTGGCCATCATTACAATAGCTAGGGTGGAGTAGATGTGATAGGCAGAATACTCAAAATTGATCGCTGCATCTAAATATTGAATTAATGTTTAAGTTTACCTTTTAAAATTTCAATGATAATTATTCTGCTTAATTTAAAGACAATTTCATGTATGTAGATCCTTATTTTCTGTACAAACAATTATTTTTTATATTTCATGGGTGACAGAACAGAGTGCAATTTTCATGAGTGACAGAACAGAGGGCAATTTATAAGATAAAATTAACGTAGTGTAAAGATGGGAAAATAGAATTAGTTATACATTCAACATTTGAAGAGTTAGAGAAACATAATAGCTAATTAAGTAAAACCTATATTATGGAATCTATATGAATAAATGCAAAATTGGAGCACAATTATCCAACAAATTCTGGGGTTAAAAAGCCCCAACTCTACCTTATAGTAATTTATAGGCTAAAAACTCAATATCTGTATTATATATTATCTACTTCTAGGCAATATCACTCTTCAGGTTTAACTAATTTGCATATTGATTTTAAAAAATATATTTCATTAATTAACTGTCCTTCATTAGTGTTCTTTTATTCAAGGATTTTCATATCAAAAATAGTTTTGTTTAGGAATATTGTCTTATATAGTGCAGAAAAGTGTTTGAAATTTGCATTTTACTTGGTCTTCAACATGTATCTATTTGTAAAACTTTTCTTAACTATAACAAGCCAATTTATGAATGAAATGTTCATTTAAAAATTTTGTTTCAAATATTTTGAGTAGTGAATATATCTTATTTTGCAAAGCGATAGCGAGCAGGCAAAGCCTGCTAGTCTCACATATTGACAATGTGGTGTCATAAGATTGTCAGTCAATGGCTCTGGTAGAAAAGATGTAAAGGTTTCTACTTAAGATTGGTAGATCCTTAAAGAAGACTTGGGAAAGGTCTATGTAGGTATAAAGTTGACATTTTGTTTTACAAGTGTCTATAAATTAACAAATTATCATTGTGTTGTCATTTTAGTCATTACTACATTTCACAATTTATTGTATGGCTGTCTTCATATGTACTGTACATAACAAAAGAGGTGTTTCTTTGTACAAAAATAAGGTAACCCATAAAAAAAAAAAAATGGTGACACACAATCTTGGTTCATTCCCAGCAATGCAAGCAACACAGATGAAAATATTTCTACTATAGCAGATGTAATAAGGATATCCAGAAACCTTTCAAATAGAAAAATAGTAACAGTTGAGTAATTAAATCATATATTCTATGTTCTAAATTTTTCCCCACAAACATTTTCAGTTCTTAACCAAACCAATGTTAAAAGTCTATAGACCTTGTGATCTCCATATCATAGAAGAGTTACAATCAAAAAGGGAGATAACCAAGGTAATTTTGCCTGCCTCATTCTACAAGGGAATGATAAAAATTTTATAGCCCCAAATCTTCTAAACATCAACATTTTTTAAAATCCTTTTTTGGTCAAGCTGTTTAGCATTCCCATGTCTGTGTTATTTGGACTGTTATCCTCATCATTGCTGTTTTAATACAACATATCAAATAATACATTCTTTGAATACAATATTTATAAATTTGCCAAACACATTTTCATTTTTCTTTTTTCCTTAATCTTTTTCTACTTTCATATTTTTTCCAATTTCATTTTGCTTTTCTTTCCTTCAGAAAAAAAAGTTTCTCCATGCTAGAAAAAAAAAAAAAAAAAAAAAAAATGGAAAAAAATGTGAAGCAAATTCTAAAAACCAGATACAGCACAAAATTGTGGTAGGCCAAAGAATGAATCAACCATTATTGTTCATTTTCTGAGCATGCTCATCTACTCAGACCCATGTGTTTGTTCAACACCCACAGTGCCAACCTGTTGTTTATACAACAACAATGCTGAACAGACCTTAGTTACAGTTCAAGCATATAACCCACCAGGTTGACATATGTTTGTTTTTTTAATCATTTCACTTAAAGCAAGGCAATAAAGCTACTAAAATGTAAGGGGGTTACTGAGTGTTAGAGAATATGAGGAAAAAAAATCAACTATTAAAGAGAACGATAAAAAAATAGGAATTAAAACAACAGAAGATAAATTTTGAATTCAGAGTTGTCCTTATATACTGGTTGCTATCCATGGCTAGAGAGTCCTACTGTGCCCTACTATTTAACTCATAGCAGGGGTGAGTAGAGATGGATTCATACTTTTCCTAAGGCTATTTGTGCTAAAATGAATATAATGATCTTGATTGGAATTCAAATTCAGCTCATCTTCAACCATTACACCAGCTGCACATCCAATGAATCAACCAAAAAGCCTTGAAAACAACAAAGGTGAAAACAAGAGTCTAAAAATAAACAGTCATGGAATAGCAAGTTTATACTGTCGAAAAGTTCAAGATTGGCAATAATGACAGTAAAACGCTTCCTTGATAATGAGCCAGTCGACTAGATAAAACAAAGGAGAAATTATTTGTTCTACATTACTTCTTTATAGCAAAGTAAAATAAACAAAATGTTTAATCATGAATCATAATTATTAACTGCTCATGTTCCTATTTACACTCTGCCTCTGTACATGTGTAACAATATCATAAAAGAAAAACAAAACAGATTTTGGCAAACATGGACCTTCATGCCCGAAAAATGTATCGTAAGGACAGTTTTCCCTATTACACTGCTTTTATTTTAACTATTCAACATTATTGTTTTAAAAAGCGATGATTGCAATTGTAATAAAATCTAAATATATAATGAAGGTGAATTTACAACAAAAAATTTAAAAATTTATTAGATTGTATATTTACAAGAATAATTTTATAATTACAGCACTTTAAAGACTAATGCAATTGTATTAAAACTAATACAATATTTAAGATTTACCAATTTATAAAGAAATAGGAAAACAAACAATTATTTTTTCATAAATTTATAAATATTTACTAAATTATTAAAATCTGAACAAACTATAATGAAATCCTATAAAAAAAAAAAAAAAAAAGTGCAAATTCATTTTCATATGTTCAGGCTTTATTACAATTTTAATCATCTTTAAAACAATAAAAATTGCTGAGGATTGAAGGTAGTTAAATTAAAAGCGATGTCATGGGAAAACTGTCCTTTTGATGATTCATTGTTTTTGCAGACACAAATCTCCATCTTTACCCAGATTTCAATTGTTCCTGGTAATTTTCTAATGATAAAATAGTATGAAGCTTAGAAAATATATTTGGAGTGAAGAAAATTCTTCTGAGAAAATTACTTTTTGAAAACATATTTTTCTTTCTTGACAAGAATAATACACGAGAAATTATAGTCTTCCACTGAATGGTTACAATTAGTAATTGTTACTATAAAACTAGGCTCCTTTCCTACAACTTGCAACATCACATACCTCTCATTATTCTATCACAATTTCCATGGCAAATGTTCAAACAAGCTCCATTCTTTAGTTCCACCAGTTCAGACCTTTACATCCACATGTTTGAGTCACTCTCATTTCCTTTGTATTCCATTTATAAGGAGGAAGTTCCACTCAGACAGTTTCTTCTTCAGAACTGCTACTTTGTGGAACAACCTCTCACATGAATGCTTCCCCAAATACTAAAACTTTAACCTCCTCAAGTCTAGTCCTCCACATCCTCATAATCTTCACTTCCAACTTCCTCCTCCTATGTTCAGATCACAGAATTCATTCAGTGACCCTCTACTTTGAGTGACTCTCAAGCCATGTATTGGATCAACATTATTTGGGTTTTTTTTTTCATCTATAGAACACAGAATAAATCAAAGCTTATTTTAACCATGACCTTTTACATTAAAACCTTTCACTGGGTCCAATAAGTAGACACACTAAATTTGATGGTTCTATATGAAATGCTTCATTTAAACAAACTCTACACAATGATATAAGTTTATCTGAGAACTAGAGAAATCCTTGACTGGCAAATCGAAGCATTCAATATGACCGACTCAAGTTCTCCAGGAGGAATTTTTTTTTCCTGAGATAACTCAAATGGAAACACAAAGTCACAATATGAAATTTCACCAAACATTTCCAGAGAAATTTGTTTCATGCAATTTTCCAAATACAATGTTTTTTTTTTTTTATTGAAGTGAAATTGTCGATCTAGAATGTCAGTTGTACTTATAGCCAAATTAGGTCACACACGGTTACACAGGATTGTTAAAAAACTGCATACTAATTCCATTTAATCTTCTAATTCCTTGGTTTGTCAATATTAGCAAAGATAATATAAAATAAATAAGAATAAAGGTAGCAATAACAAAAATGATATGACAGACCATAATGACAGTGATTCTAAAAAAATAATGTCTATATTAAAATAAGGATTTTTTTTTTTAATCGTTTCACCCAAGCAAGGTAATAAAGCCACTAAGATGCAAAGGGTTACTGAGTGTTAGAGAATATGAGAAAAACTACTATTAAGGAGAGCGGACAATAAAAGAACAAAAATAAAGAAAACAGAAGATAATGATTGACCTAGCATTTAAATTTTTGAAGATCATAGCTGACAAGAAAGCAAAATGCCACAAGAGAATTTCACAAGAGAGAAGTTAGGGAGAAGAAACTGTTAGCATAGAACTTAGTTACATCTAGCCAGCTCAACTGCAAAATGATGAGACCTAGCTGCCAATCTAGTACTGCACTTAAATTCATAAAGTCTAAGTGCCATAGAGGAAAGCTCATTAGAACAATTATCATGAAAATATTTATAGAAAATGTGCAAAGAAGTTAAGAGCAGTGGGAAATTTGACAAATTTGCGTGCATGATAGCAAGTCTTTTTTTATCTGAGATAATTTTATTGACCATTCATTAGTGTAATGAGCTCAATCCTCATTGGGGATATCATATTTTTTAGAATCAGCATTCAATAAAATACATGATTTTTAAAAGCTCCTTTCATTAGGATCAACATAAAAACATGATACAAATGGTGCAGAAAAAAAAAAAATAAGATGAAATTATTTACGTTATTTATATGCAGACTATTATCCTGATCTTTTTTGTTATAACAATGTTTCAGATGTTGGACCTTCCAGCCTTTTATATGAAGACTATTATCCTGATCTTTTTTGTTATAACAATGTTTCAGATGTTGGACCTTCCAGCCTGCATGTATACAGGAAATTTTGAAGTGAACCCTTTATTTAATCTACAGTAGACTGTTCCCATTCCACTGCCCATGTTTAGGGATATCTTGTCTAGTTCTCTATTTAGTACTATTCAGTTATTGCTCGCCCCATTTCTACTAAGTCCAAGTACACACTGCCAGCCCCAGGGATTGAACTCACAATTACTATGACACCAAATTCACAAGCCAACAGTTTAAACCACTGGGACAATTTTGTGCAGAGATCTTGGAGCCTTAAACCTAACAACAGATGAGTTTGAAATTCCCTGTAGGTAACATCGATCAACATACACATGATGAACGCATGATGTTACAACCACTTAATTGTTAATAACAACAAAGGTGAGGACAATAGCCTGCATATAATTAATGCCAATTCCTCATCCTCTAAAATTCTGATAAAATAAAATTACATCAAGAAATCCTTGCATATTAGATTTTCAAAACTTTAAGTAACCTCCTAAAAAATCTGCACATAAAAAAAAGGAACGTTTGTCAGTGACCATTTCTATTCTTTTATTATGTGCTATGTCCCTGTCTTTTGTTGCTTTAAGTAACTTTTGACCTTTTACCATTCCTCTTTGACCTTTGGTCTGCCATCCATTCACACAAACTGTTTCTCACCTCAGCTTCTCTTTCCTTCAATATGTCCTGTTCTAGTGTTAGATTCTCCAGGTCCATTTTCCTTATTATTTGTCCCAGAAATTTCAACACCGACTATTCTCGTTAAAATTTCCTCATTACTCACATTATTTTATAGCATTCATCAGTAGAACTACATCTCTTACATTTCAAATCTCATTCTGATTGTAAGAATCAATTTCCATGTTGTTCCTATTCTCCTTAAAACTTCCTCATTATTCACATTGTTCTGTCTATGGCCTTCTCAGCATTCATCAGTAGAACTGCATCTGTCATTTTCCAGTATTCACTGCCATATAAGAAAATGGATATTACATGGTAATTCAGCCCTCTTTACTTTGTTTCAAAAAATGTTATCACTTTATATTTAAATTTTTTTAATTTTTCAAAAGGTAAATTTTACTATTCCTATGCAGCCTCAGATTTCTGTGCCATATTTTCTGTCATCCATTACTATACTACCCAGATAGTTCATATCTTTAGACATTTGTTTGGCTGACAACCTCTGCCTTCTTATAGACTTCTCTAAATCTCACATCAGAGTAACTGATTAATATCATCATCCCTATAGTAACCTTATTCATATAGCCAATATTTCAGTAATGGTTGCCTTAATTCCTGACCACTGGAAATAAAATCTTGGAATGGCAGTAAAGTCAGTGACAAACCAAAATCTTGCTTCCATATACCATGCTCAAATGCAATTGGCATTAAAATACAACTAATAATTGTTTTATTTGCCCTTCCCTATCAGTGGAATCAATGCGAAATGAGAAATCAGAAAGCAGAATTCAAATCCCAGTCAAGCTCATTACATTCACTTACACACAAATACCCTTGGGAAAGGTATGAATCTATCTCTTTTCCCCACGGCTATGGATTAAATAGCAGGAGAGATCGGATCCTATAGCCTTAGTTGGCAACCAGTTTATCATAGAAAGAAATGGCAACCTACTGGAAGAAAATCTTCTGCTTAGTCATGAATTGAAAGAGACATGATTGCCCAAGTGTTTATCACATACAGCACTTAATAATAAGAATACTCAGGATGTTTATAGACATGGAGAAGCTCAGGAGGAGACATAAAAAAACCATATAAACTACATAACAATCAATAAAAGATTCAGGGATGTAGTTTTATATTGTAACACATATTCAAGTGACAACTATGGGTGCAACCACCTTACATTCATATGCAAACTCAAAATAAAATTACAGAGACTAAAAAAAGCCAAAGCAACAGCTGAACTAGACTTTTCAATGACCAAAGTTGCAAAGTGATCTATACTCATAGAATTAAAAGCAAATATAATTTGGATGAAACTGGGAATTCAAAATGAAATACATTAAAAGAAGCTCTAATGATATTGGCAAACAAGATCATGCCAAGAGAAAGAAAGCAAGAAAAAAAGGAGATTAAATTCTCAACATTATGAAAAAGAGACAGCAAACAATGACAAGGAAGGGTACAGATTATAAAGCATTGAACACAAAAATTAGAAACAAATTCTAGTGGATAAAAGAATGTCTCAATGAAGATTGTGCAGAGACAGAACAAAAATCATAGATGATGCACTTATGCATAAAAAACAAAAGAAATAAACAAGACGTATTCATCAACAGAATAAATAAAATCAAAAGAAAAATGAAAAAATACTTTAAATATAGAATGAATATGTTGGAGAGAATTTGACAATACTAAAGAGGGAAGCCTAAAATATACAAAAAGGACCTGAAATATTCTAATCTGAGTTATAATCATCACTGACCAAGATGAAGAAGAACAAAACAGCAGGAGCAGAGGTGATTGTAATAGAAATGATATCAGTCTTAGATGATATCAGCATTGACACAATTATAGAAATAAATGAAATATACATATAAATAGCTACATACCAGTAGTAGATTCATCCTTGTAGCACAGCCTAAGCAACCAGGTTCAAATGAATGCAATCACCACCAGCTTAATGAGCCACATAACTAAGCTTATCATCTGAATTCTGATGAAGAGAGTGTGTAATGGAATTAGACTGGAAGAAGGACAAGAACAGTGTGGTTTCTCTTAAAGACACTAGAACAAGAAATGCAATATTTTTATCAGAATGATATCAGAGTGGGTAATACAAATGCCGAAAAATGTAGATGTTTCACGGACGATGCAAAAACATTTGCTAAAGTATGACACAAAGATCTATCTAAACTGCGAGTTAAACTTGATTTATTTGGGAAAGTTATTATATCCAGAATTTATACAATGAACAAACTCCATAAATAGGGATAAAAAAATGAATCGAGTAAGAACACAAAAATAGAGATGGACATAAGACAAGAATGTGTTTTCTCACTGGATTTATTCAACTTTTACAATGAAACAATCCCAAGAGAACTAGAAGTTCTATCAGGATTTATTATTGATGGGCACAATCGTAACAACATTAAGATATGCAAATAACACCGTGTCGATGGCAGGCACAAAATAAAAACATGCACGAATGCCTAGACAAGAAAGCAAGAAAAAAGGACTAATCATCAATTGTAAGATAGAATGTATGATTGTCAACAAGAGGAACAGACAAAGATGCACACTACATATTGGAAATATCAAAATCAAAAAAGTACAGAAATTTAAATATATGGGAAGTGTTTTAATAGACAAACGAAAATGTTATGCCAAAATCCAAAAGCGCATTGGATTAGCAAATGAGTTCTTGCAGAGAAAGTATTGAAACAGAAAAATTTGGTTAGAAAGAAAAAAAAATAACTTGTGTAATAATATCAATCCTCCTATATGGCAGGGAATTCTGGACAATTTCACCACAAATGAAGAAGAGACTTGAGATAAGAGAGATGTGTTTCTACAGAAGACTGCTGAGAAAACTATGGATCAAGCATATGATCAATGTGGAAGTTTTAAGGAAAATGTAAACAAAAAGGTCACTTGTACTTAAAATCAGTAACAGTAGTTACATGAGGAAAGAAGGCTTGGAGAATTTAAACCTCACCGGACATATTGAAGGCAAGATGTAAACATCAAGTAATGTACCTAAATGATCTTGTGTAAATGGGCAGCAGAACAGAGAGCAGGAGAAATCGTAAAAAGAAGACTATATTGTTAAAAAAGAAGTACAGTATAACCCGGATATAAAAGACCCGGATATAAGAGAAACCCGGATATAAGAGAGATTTTCTCTGGTCCCAAATTAGAGCCTGTGTTAAAATAGACCAAACCCGGATATAGGAGACTTCTTCTCCGGTCCCGACAACTCTCTTATATCCGGATTACACTGTACCACAAAAAAGGAAAAAGTTCATTTTGGTGTTTTCAACGTTTAGCAATATATTGTTTCTTTGTGGGCAAATATCTTCACAGGATTTATATTTGTATGCAAAATATGAAAATTAGCTTTTAAAAAAAATTATTAAAGTAGTTGTGTGCATGTGACATTATTACAGTATTGACCAGCTGTTAACAGTCGGGTTTTTTGTTCTAACTTTTTCGGTTGAAATGTCTATCGTGCTTACTTCCCTTCCTTCTCATTGTTGATAATTGTATGTATGTCGATTATGCCAAATCATAATGAGAATTTATTGAGTTCTTTTATTAAAAATATATTAACAACAAATATATATGATAATTAAAAAAATTGGATTTCGCAAGTGCATTGTAGAAATTAATTTAGCAGCTCAGAAAATTGGGTTTGAATGCCTGTCGTATTGCTAAGGAGTCTCAGGAAATAAAAAAAAAAAAGTAGTAAAAACAAAAATGCTCTTAATTTTTAAGGTCTCACTTTACTTACACTTCTTATAAGGCTACAATCCGTAAGGGAAAATAAAAAAAATCTCTTAATCTTACAGGTAAAAAAAGAAAAGTAAAAGTCCCTGCTTTCTTAACAGGTTTGTTTTTTTTTTGAGTCATTGATCAAAAAGACCAACAAAAAGAAATCACTTGTTCAATTCACGGAATGATGAGTCACCTTCTTAAAATAAAATGACAAAGAAAAATTGAGAATATTTACGTTAAAATCACTGAATTCAGGAACAAAAACATTATAGGGGAAAAAGAAAAAAGGAGCCGCCTTCATCAACAACTCTTATCATCAGGTGTGTGTGTTTATAAATGTAATTGTGCTAAAAAAAAAAAAAAAAAAAAAAAAATGTATAATTGGCATTTTTATTTCTTAGTACGGTACAAGGTCACTATCAGAGAGTACTCAATAAGAAATCCACGAGTGAGTTACTGTCTCAGGTAACATTCGTACTTTTGAGATGAGTCATTTTACTAATTCTAAGAATTATTCGAAAATTAAATGAATGAGAGATTATCGTTCAAATAACACTTCTTCGGATAAAAGCATTTTTGTACAACAACAGGAAATGTTTATCAACCTCCAGGCGAATATAGAGAAGAAATCTGTTCTTTGAAAAAAAAAAAAGAAAAAAAGTCTGGGGTACTTCGACCTAACGTCCATCAGGGCGTTTCTCTGCTGACCCGTTTCAATTTAGAAGTACAATGTGGGGTTATGTCGGGAGTCGGCCCTCAGTTTTCACTTTTCAGACTACAAATAATTAAGAGACGGGGGGGGGGACTGAATGTCATCTTTATTTTAAAACTTAAACTATTTTTATTTATCCATTTTTAGTTACTTTTTTTTTTTTTTTTACTTAATTCAAATGAAAACTGTCTCTTTCCAACGCTGTTTTACTGATTTTTTAACACCAGTGACTGATGATGACCGCAGAATGTATGATTGAAACATGTAATTAAACAACTTTTTAAAAAATTTTTAAAACCAAAAAAAAAAAATAAATTAAAAAATAATGGTCCAAACAGGTAATAAAATTCGAGAATTTAAAAAGTACTAACTGAATTTTTTTATCTGTCAAATTTGCTCTGAATTCTGAGATAATTAAAAAAAAAAAATAATTAATTTTTTTTAAATCATAAATGTATTGACTGTTTTCTTTTTAACTAATTTCTACGTATTGTGAAGTTTCTTTTTTCCGCTTCCTTAGTATTTTTTTTAAAAAAATATTTCTCTTCGCTCAGCCGTGTTATTTTAATACAAAAGTTCATTTCATCACAGTTCTTCTTCAGTCAAAAAAAATTCCTACTAAACAAATACAAATAAATTTAACTAACAAGTCAAAAATTGTGTCAATTTGTATAATTCCTTTTATGAAAAAGAAAAATGCGGAGAAATGGTCCGTTTCTGTACGGAATCTATCATTTAGGATTAGTAGCGCATCTGTGTATTGTAAAATAAAATATAACACACTCCTAGTTTACTCACGCGCGGCAAATATAACCAATTTTCAAATATCATTCAATTCTTTATTTAACTTTTGAGAACATTACCAAAAATTAATTTAATTAATACAACTCATTTTTAAACATAGCAAAAGATTGCTAATTACAAAAAAGAAAAGATAACTTATCAATTGTTTTTTTATTGCAAAAAAAAAAAAAAAAAAAAGCAAAAGAACTGGCGATGTGTAGTAATTATAAATTTTAAATGTAAAATAGACTTTTTTTTTCCAGTATGGATTTTCTATAATAAAATTATGTTGCCCCGGGGTACAGTTTTAAAACGGATTTCCATGGCATCGACACCACTTTAAAATTCAATTATGTTGTGAGTAAAACTAGTGATTTCTTATATTCGCGATTTTTTGAAAAAATACGATATGAATAACAAGTCATGCGTTATTTTGGGAATTATATAAATTAAATTTATTACGTTTCGCTCGATTGTAGTTAAGATAAAACTGGAGACATAAGGTAATTTTAAATTTTAAAAAAAGTAGACTTTTGCGTGAGTAAAATAGTATTTTCTTTAAAAAAATATACTAGTTTTTAATAAGACTGGATTGTAATATTGTAGCAAAAGGAAATGAAAAGAAACCAAAGAATTTTTAGCTGCATTTTAAAAATGAACGAACAAGAAGCTGCACCAAAAAGAAAAGAAAAAAAAAACGAGCATGTGTTGTTTGTTGTCAGCCATATTGAATAACTAATGTTATCTGTGTTCTTTTCAAACCTCAAATTATATAACAATTTACAAAAATAGTTTTATTCACCTTGTTTATATATTGCATCAATATAAACGACGTATATAAGCTTTACAAATCGTGGACTGTGATTTCAGGACACGGGAGCCTTTTGACCCCCCCTCCCGTCTGTGACTAACACGAAAAAATATGTAGGCTAAGTTGTTAGGGTTTTTGTTTGTTTTTTCACTAAATAGAGAGAGATTAAGATTTATTAGCAATAAAATAATTACTTATTTTTTAAAATAAGCCAATAGAAATTTTAAAATAAATTTTTTAGTGCTTTTAAAATTAAATTAAATTTTAAAAAATACAGGCTTCAGATTTTTGCACTTTCTATTACCTACAGAAAAAAAAGTAAATTTAAGAGAAAAAAAGAAAATATATAAAATGCGAAAAAGAAAACAAAAGTGATGCGTATTTTTCTTTTTAATTGATTTTTTTTGTTTTAATAATCTGCCAAGAAAATATGTCGTGGCTGTAAAAAGCATTTATTAATTAATCTGTTACGCCCTCTCAAGGAAACAACATTTAACAAGTCGTAGATTTATTTTTTGTTTGATACTGACAGTGAAAACTCTTATTTATTTTTTAGTCATCAAAAACGAATTCTGAATCCCAGAAGAAAAATAATGCTAAATTACACCTTTGAAAAATAAATGATAAAAATTAGCGAAACATCTGGAGACGTTTGCTAATATTTCACAATATATCAGCGATTCTTTTTTTTTTCCTGCAAGTGATTCATAACTGCGCGACTGAGAAAAATAATTAACCTCGCTCTAAAACCAACTTACTCGACTTTCCAATGTTTTTGTTCATTTATCGATATTATAATCAAATAATGAACAAAGGCAAAAATATGTAATGCCATCACTGAATGATGATACCATGTGTTTTGTGTTTAACTGAACATAAAACTTAAAAGAAAAAAAAGATTATCGAAATTATTGATTGACTCTTAATTCGTAAAATATACACCAAGATAATTTTTAAATTAAAATAAATGTGGAAATTAATTAAAATAATAAATTAAAAACATAGCATTTTTTTATTTTAATAAATGTCACTGGAAAAACTGCGTATAAAGCGCACTTGTCAGTGCAAATGTGCGTGTGTGTAGTAGTGTACATATGGTAAAGACTGGTAATTAATTACTATCAGCAATATTTTGTCTATATATTTTTCTTCTTTTTTTTTTTCTTTTTCTTCTTTCTTTCCTTAATTTTCTTACCTGAACCGTTCTTGACCAGCCGTGTCCCATAACTGCAACTTGACTCTAATCCCAGGTCGAACTTCAATTAATCGGGCATAAAAATCCACTCCAACGGTCGGGTCACAAACCTCTGCGAATTTGCCATCAGTAAAATATTTTAATAACGACGATTTCCCTACTGTACTGTCCCCGATCAGTATTAGACGGAATTGGTATTCAAATATTGGTTCCACCATTATTGAGGTAAAAAAAAAATGTCTAGACTTCTCTCACTCACTCTCTCTTTGTCAATGGATTTTTTTTTTTTTACATTACGCACAAAATTTTAAAGTACTTTATGCAATAATCTAAAACTGTAAGTAATTCACTTGAACATCTATCCGAAATTTTCTCGTAGACGAGTCTTTTTCGTTGATGACTAAAAAATTTATTTACTTCTTGAAAATCTCTTTTTAAAAGTTGTTTTTTTTTTAATATTTTGTGTATGGGTGATTAATAAATAATTTAAATAAATAAACAAAACGCCACTAAGATAAACAACATTTAAAAAAAAAACAGATGGAGAAATAAAAGATGCTCAGGACATTGACAGTCAGACAGCTAAACCGGATCACTTGCTTGGTGTGAAAAAAATAAAGAATAATTAGTGAAATTAATGATATTGTTCTAAAAGAATGGATTATTATCACGTGTTGATTTTTCTTGGGAAGTTGTATCAATTAGAATATATATAAATATAATGAAAATAAACAATAATATTTTTTTTCTTCTTTTTCTACTAAGTCGTCATCAATGCTATGCTTTTGCACCAGCAAATCTATCAAATAGTAGCAAATCACGTGATTTGTAGCACGATTGTCATTGGTCGAAAGAAATCCACTTCCGCTGCATCTGAAAACTTGGACAGCTATTTATTTCACCACTGAAATCAAAATACGTACATGTGCTTTGACAGCACATTTTTCGCCTCTGCCTCACAATCCTCCTACCTAAATAAACAAAATAAAAACGACTAACTGACTGACTGACACTCTATATATAAAAATATAGTTAGCTATATTTATGGAGAAAAGTGATCAATATCAGAGACAGAAAGTATGGAAGATAACTAAATATAAAAGTGGACATGAAGCGATAAAAAAAGTCTGTTTTCTGCTTGAACGCATGAAACAAAATGTGGCTTGGTGTTGAGTTGACCTCAGTGTCGACTTGTGTGTGTGTGACACCCGCTAATTCTGTGGAGCCCAATGTGGTGAAAAAAATTTCAGCTGAATTTCCTTTTTTTTTTTTTTTTTTTTTTTTTGTCAATGCACTTAACGGTGAATATATAGATTGCATACGCTGAGTATTATACAGTAAAAAATTCATATAAAAATTAAGTTAATGACTACGTTTAGGCTTCGGACTTATTTATCCAGTTGATTTTAGGCTACGGACTTACTGATCCGCCCTCATATATGTGTGTGTGTGTGTGTGTGCATATAGATAGATAGAGTTATTGGTCATTCCATCTGACTCCTTGTAGGGAAGCGGCTAATCATTTTTATCTCAAATCAACCAACAGTCACAGGTGAAAAACACACACACACACACACACACACACACACAGGTGTTCCATGATTAATTTATTGATAAATCCCAAATATTAGATCAGTATCTTTAACAGTTTTAAGATCAGAATATTTTGTTTGAAATTTTATTGCGTCTTAAATGAGGCTAAATTCTGATATCCAAATCTCCAAAGATATTGCATGTACAGATTTTTAAACTAGTGAATATAGTTAGTATTTCAGTATCTGTCTATATTTCTGAGATAAGGTATTATGTACACTATTTACATTATTCGGACTATTGTCCTCATATTTCTCGCCATATTTATTACAACGTTTCGGCCGTTGTACGCTCCGGCCTTCTTCAGGTGGTTGGAATGTCGAACTGAACCCTTTATTTCACTCACTGGGGTAGACTGTTCTAGTTCCACGTGCCATGTTTTAATGGATGTCAGTTATTAGTTATCTCCTGATAATCCCCCCTCTCCAAGTTCTCCACTGTCTTAACCGGGTATTGAACTCACACTTTGGGTCCTGTCACTGGATCTAACCAACGCCTTTATCCACTGTGCCATGTGTCCAGGAGATAACTGATAACTGACAGCCATTAAACATGGCACGTGGAACTAGAACAGTCTACCCCAGGGAGTGAAATAAAGGGTTCAGTTCGACATTCCAACCACCTGAAGAAGGCCGGAGCGTACAACGGCCGAATAATGTAAATAGTATTTCCTGTAAATTACAAAAATATAAACACCTTATGCTCTTTTATTTTTATAAGGACCTGAAAATGGCCGAAATGCTAAAAATAAAAAACGCTGTCCACTTTGAGAGTTTCTCATTTACAAAGTATGTCAGATACAGCATCCAAATTAGTTTTTCTGTCAATTTTTTAAGCATTTCACCCCAAGCACGACGGGAGTACCACGAGTACGCAAGGAGCTACAGAGAGTGTAAGTAAGGGAAAAAAAAACTGAGTATAGGGTAGATTGAGCAAAGGATGAAAAGAAGAACTGAGAAGGATAAAAAGAAGAAAGGCGATCAAGGTATCAGAAGATGTCGATTGACATTACACTTAAATTTTTGAAGATTATAGTTATCAGGAAAGCAAGTAAGAAGGGAGTTCCTCAGTCGGGAAGTGTGAGAGAAGAAATTGTTGGAGTAGAAGAGGCGGTTACGTTTAACTATTTCAACAGTAAAAGAGTGGAACCGAGATGCCAACCTAGTTGCACGCTTAAATTCATGCAGTCGGGGTACCAGCGAAAATAGCTCATCAGAGCAAATGCTATGAAAATACTTATAGAAAAGACAGAGGGAGGCCACATTACGTCGGTGGGAAAGTGACTGGAGTCGAGACCCCAAGTCAGGATCGATCGCATTGCATATTCGTCTTTAGATTTTGTCGAGAACCTCGAGGTGAACAGCAGGGGCACCAGACCATATATATGGTAATAATGGTAGGCTTACGGTCAAATCACGCTGAAACACCGGTCAGTACTTAGATGGGGGACCGCTTGGGAACACCTGGTACTGTAAGCCCCCAAAGTCCAGCCCTTACCTCACAGTCGGTGGGGGGGGGGGTGTAAACGGTAGTGTCAGAGCTATGCCGCCCGGAACTTCGTTCCTGGTAGGGCCACCCAAGGCGGACAGGTCTGACACACACGCCGGCTAACAAGGGCTCTGGTGAAAATCCAAGGAGCATCTGCATCGGTAACCGGCGGCTTCTGGTCGTTCCTGTCTCTGCGTCTGTGGGAACCCCGCGGCAAGCAAGAACGTTATCCGAGTAGGCCTGGGTACCCTACTTCTGCAATTTATCCCAAGAATCTTCTTCTCATAACAGGAAGAAGCCGGCTCAATCCGCCCAGGGTGAATGCCGCATCAGTACAGTACAGTAGTACATGGACGAATGGTAGATTTGTAGATGTGAAGGTTTTATGAACTAATATATTATTTCAATGCAGTAACCATATTCATTCCTGGAATACAAATGCCAGTATTATTGTTTGAAAATTGCTCGTTTTTTAACATCCTTAAAATTGCCGATTTGTATAACATCAGCAAAACAGTTGAGCTAAGCAGTTTAAGAATTTTTTTAGATTTTTACCACATATTCTTATATGTCTGAAGCTTATGTGAAGTAAATTTCGTTTTGTGGACAAACATGTGTCTAGAATTAAAACACTTTTGTAAAACAACTTGTCATGCCGAAATCATATTTTTTTTTTTTTTTTGTTTTGGTTGTCCATTTTGCTACCTTATAAATTTGAGACTTAAGAAAATATGAAGCTGAAACTTGGTACCTGTATAATTATCTATTGGATTAATTTTACCTTTGTTCCAACTAGGCTAGATGCAATGGGCTCTTAAGAATGGTTTTATGGATAATCTAAAACATTTTAACTGAACAAAGAAGCTACACGAAAGACATTCCATTATTATTTTGATTTTAATTTCATCATGTCAAAAGAGTAAAAATGCTTCACAATTTGTTCATGCTAAGCAATTTTATTGATACTCAAAGTATAGACATATCCAATAATGCAAAAATTACATTAAGTATATTCTTAAAGGAAATAAACAGAAATATTTAGGTTTAGAGAAAATAGCCAATACTTTTGGTGTTACGTCAATATTTCACCTAATTATAATTTCAGCATAAATGAGAGTAGATCAGTAAGTCCGTAGCCTAATACGTACACAATATATATATATATATATATATATATATATATATATATATATATATATATATTAAATGTGAGTAAAAGATTGAAGCTGATTGATGTTACCTTCTGCATCCCGACTCCAGAGCTTCGTATATACATATTCTCTGTGTTCGTGTGTACGCTTGCGGTCATACGTATAGGAAATTTTGATCGTTTTCCCCTTTTCTTCGTTTTTTATTTGGAGTGGGGGATTACTTTAAACTTTACACTCACTCATTTAGGCTCTCTCTCTCTCTCTCTCTCTCTCTCTCTCTCTCTCTCTCCAACTGCAGTTACTTTTGTCTAGGCTTGTTCCGACTCTAAACATATGACCGTTTTTTTTATTTTTATTTGTTTTTATTTATGGGCCTTTTTTTTACTGGCCATGTTGTATTTCGGTTTTGTACATAATTAATTGAGCTTAAATGATAATGATATTAATGTTTATGGTACGAAAACGGTGAAGAGATTGAATTTTACGTCTTTTGGCTGATGTCCGTATTTCCAGCAGGAATAGTTTTTGTTGCATGCTGGGGCAGTTTTATTATTTATTATATTTTATTTAATTTATTTTAAACAAACTTTAAATATTATTCTTTTCTTTTATTTTATTTATAATTTTCATTATTATTATTATTATTATTATTATTATTATTATTATTATTATATTTTATTTTTATTTATTTATAATAATGTCCCTACAAAGTTTTACTTATAGGGAGGTGTCATTTTTTGGTGTTTATTTGGGTATAGATATATATACACATACACACGTATAGGAGTGTATGTTTAATATTTGTTCGTTTATTTTTTTTTTTTGTTAATAAATTCAGTTTATATTATATTTGTTTCTTTTATTTATTTAAAGTTTATCTAATTTTTTCATGAATTTATTTACTTAGTTTTATTATATTTCTTTTATTTATTTATTTGTTATTAGTTTATTTTAATTATTTATTTGTTTATTTTTAGGTTGAGCTTAGATGGTAAAATAAATACTTATTTATATTCCTCTAAGCATAATTTACAATTTTTACTGTTAATAATGTATAGGGCTGCTCTTTTTATAATTTCCCATTTGATTTTCGTGCGGATATTGTTTTCTTTTTGGCTCCATATGTATTTTGATAGGCTTTTATTGCTTGTGTATTTTTTCTTTCGAATGATATTTTGTGGTTTCAATATCTTTCTTTAAAGTTTTTCTTCTGTGACCCCTATGTAATTTTTTCTTATGTGTTAATGCTATTATTTATGGTAGCTTTGTATATTATGTTATTCGTTAAACATTTATTGTTATGTGGGTAATTTTCTTTGTTTCAGCAGTGACATTTAATGGTGTTATATTGCTGCATGTTATTGTTGTAATTGTTACTGGTTTTGTTGTGTAATTTTTTGTGAATAGTTATTATTTTCTCCATGTTGTCTATGCAGCAGTAACTAATTTTTATTGCATTTTTGTTAATAATTTGCAATTTTTAGTTAAGTGTTTGTCAATTATTTTGAAGAATATTTTCGCTATTTTTGTTTTTATTGTATTGTTGTAGCTGAGAACCAAATTATTTTTTTCTGTTGATTTTGTTTTAATTGTTTTCCTTTTGTATTCTAGTTTGTTTGAATATCCGCTGTTAGGGCTTAGTCAGTGAATATTTTTAAGCTACTAAAATTTGAAATTTTTTATTTATAGATATGAGTATTTGTTTAAATACATTAGGGGTGGATAGAATTTTTGTTAATATATATTGGATTGTTGTTTGGTCTTCTTTATGGTTTGTAGGTTCCATTGTTTAGGTTGAATGTTATATTTAAGAAGCTTACTATTTTTTGGTTTGATATTATATCTATTTTAAATCCTAGAATTTTAAAGATTTTTCTTAATCTTGTTTTATTTTTTTCTGTAGTTCTGCCGTTGCAATTTCTAAGAATTAACAGAACTTCGTCCCTATATAGGCCTATATCTTTTTTGTTAATAATAATTGTTAATTTATTGATTATGTATATGTATATGAGTTTGCATATTTGTACTATCATAGCTACCCATTGTTACATTAAATTAGTTCGTAATATTATTATCATTATTGTTATTATTTTCGGTCTTTTTTCCCATATTTTTTATTGTTGTATAATATTGATTTTCGGCGTTGTTTACTTTATTTATGTCCTCATTGGGGATATTGATGTATTGTTTTGCTTAGTTTAAGGCGTGGTTTGGTGCATGTTCATTAATAGATGGGTAGAAATATTTTATATCTAATTGTATGAAGGAACAGTTTTCTTTATTACTGATATTATTAAACCAATTGATTGTAGCTTTTATATTTTACTAGCAGTAGAGCCCGGCGTTGCCCGGGGATGTAAGAGATAGATCAAGTATCGACCATCATAAAGACTGAAAAATAAAATTGACAAAGATTATTGTTTAAGGTTGACGGACACGCATGTCTTAATTAGTTTTTTTTTTTTACGAATTGGTCAAACCCAAATTCAAACAAAAACATTGTTTACAATCGTTATGAGTCTATCGATTGGTGAATAGAATTTTATTATAAACAATTGTCTTGTAAATGGAATTTTTAAAGCATTCTGAATGTAAATAAAGAAAAAAGTGTGCAAGACAATAAGAAATACTACCTGCCGAAAAAAAAAAGTGGATGTTTGTTTTATCGGCTGGAAAATGTAAGAAATCCGATCCCATATATAAAGACACACACACACAACCTGGGTCTTTTAACCTAAGTCACTCCACTGAATCGCTAAAACATAGAGCATAGTCTGATGAAAAAGACGCCAAAATTTATGAAAACAAAATTTTATCGTCAAAATACTTATTTTTTTTATGAAGAGGATAGACTAAATTTTTTTAATTATTTTTTTTAATTTTTCCATCTTTTTAGAATATTCTAAATTTAGATTTAAAAACCTTGTTTCTCTTTGTCGCAACAAGGGGTAGTAAATAACATAGATAATTTTTAGCGCATTTTTTGTATTTACACATTAATTTGGAAAATCTTGCAAAAATAAAAATAATTGTCAGATGTTAATGAAACTTTCAGAAACTATTCACAGATGATCGAAATTATTATAAATATTTTTTTTTTTTTTTATTAAAGTCATGGCAGAAATATTTTTTTTTATAATTATTAACACCCCCATAACTAATTTTATGAAAAACTCTAGAAATTCGAGACCATCGGTTTTAGTGATTACAATAGGCTTTGAAGAATGCAAATCATGTTTTTTTTTTGTTTTTTGGGGTTTTTTTTGGCCAACGTACCTGAAAATCAGCTGTGAATTGTAACATACAAAACTCAATAAAACAAATATATTATTTAGTTTCAAATGCTTTTATTTGTTTTAATTTGTTTTTATGAATATGCACAATATTTTCTGAAAGCAAAAAATTTTTTCAATGAAAATTGAATTTTTAATACAATTATTTCTTATTTCTTTAATTTTAAAAAGATTTTTAAAAAATGTTTAAATTGAATTTTAAAAAATATTTTAACATTAGTTAAAAAAAAGCAACATCAACATTTCAAAATGTCCGTGTGAGATTGTCATTGTCTAGCGCTTTGAAAATTGTATAATTTGGACCAATCAGATTAGCCATGGTAATTAAGAAATGTAATTTTTGTGTTTATAGTCGGACAGTAATTATCAAGTACGGAAGACCAACCAGAATACAATTTAGTTGCATTATTTGAGTTCAGCATTGTTCTCCGCTGTTAAGCCCTTTACTTTTGCGAAACACGTATGGAGAAGTTAATTTGAGTTTTCAATTTCAACTGAGAAGGGTACCTACAAGTAACAGTATCATCTTATGAAATTTAACTACTGCTAAACTTTAATTTATATGATCTTATTTTTATATTAATCTCAGTTATGACATTTTTCCATAAATGAAATATCAAAATTAATAATAAAATGAATGGAAATACAAATAACACAGTAAAATGTAATAAATGTACATAAAATTATAGTATTTTATGTACACTTCTGATAAAATTTCATAAGAAAGGTACCTAAATTAATTAGATACCTTTTTCTTATGAAATTTAATCTCACTATTAACAGTCTTATTTTTTAATCTCTTTATATTTTCCATAAAGCATCGTAAACGTAAAAATGAAAGCTAAGTACAAAAAAAAAAATAAAATAAAAAATTAGAGCGCTGAAAGTTTTCCTTAAAAGTAACAAGGTAAATAATTTGTTCACTTAAATAATTTCACTTCCTTCCATCCGTAGAAAGAATTCTCCTCCCGTAAGTTATCTAAACGTCATGAATGTGCCTTTCGTCAATCGTCAAGCGACACGAAAGGTAATGACCTGCTTTGTTTTTGTTTTTTTTCATTTTTTCAAGTCTTTTTTGGAAATTTTCTTATTTACAAATTATTGCTTATGTTTGTTAAGTTATTTTCAAAAGCAATGAGACCATTTTGTTGTGGTGGACATTTCACTGATGGAAATCCAAATTTGTGAATATTATTAGTATGATCGGTGTTGTTGTAGTTGTCACCATTGCCATTGTCTTTGTTGAAGAAATAGAATACTTTACATTTTATGCGTTTTATAAAGAAAATGTAGTAGCAAAATTGAATGCCGTCAAAAAGTGATATATATATATATATATATATACGCTCGATCTCTGATATTGATCACTTTATCCCATAAATATAGCATACCTTAAAACTGTATTTCTTCATATATATATACACACACATATATATATATATATATATATATATATATATATATATATAATTAATAACAAGTGTATATATATATATATATATATATATACGTAGCAAGTATAGACCCAAACAAGTTTGATTAAAAAGAACCGACGAGATCTGTCTTAAATATTTTCTTGTATTTTTCCAATTTTTAAGCAAGATGTTCAGTATTTTGCTCGTAGTTGTAGGTAAATTCTCGGATGTTAATATTTTGTTATTGTTTTGTTCAAGTACTTTCCACCATCTCAGTCATTATCAAGAACCAATATGTTTTCTGTTTTGCGCGTTAGAATTCCATTGTCGATATCCTGGTATCCTTTGGAAATATGGAAGTTTGAAATAGTCTAAGGTTACGTCATCGGCAACGGTTATTGGAAATGAGGCTGCACATAAAGAATTCGATTTATTTATTGATTTTTATTTAGAATCTATTTATTTTTCAAACTTCCATTTTTTTAAATTAGTTTTACATCTTGTATAAAGTATTTCCTCAAATTTATGCCAATATTCTCAATTTGACTGACGTTTTTAGCTTGCTTGTGTCTTATAAAGTGGATTGAGAAAAACTATAGAAGAGATGCTTAATTTATCAGACATAAAATATAGTATGTGCTAGCAAAATCATCTGCACTTTTAACAAATTAAAAAAAATTATACCCATTTTTTTTAATTTACCAAAATCTAGGCAATTTTATTGAAATTTTCAGTATTTATTCATGAATGAATTAACTTTATGTTGAAACTTATTTTTACTTTTTAAATCTTGTGAAGGTAATGCATTTGGATTAGTTATGCCGCCTTTACTTAAATCGTGACTAATCGTACAGGATGTTCATAATTTTTTATATTTTTATAATGCTAAATCCCTGAAGGTGTTATATCATCAAAAATATCTAATATCGAATATAAACATTGAAAATATAATTCGAAATCTTAAGAAAAGAATTCAAAGAAAACTCAACGATTATATTTTGTAGAAAATTTTAGAAATTTATATAACAAAAAAAATAAACTTAAAATTCTATAAAATTAATTAAAGGGTAAATATAAAAATAATAATAAGGCACTAGTCTAGATTTGGGACTTTCTTTTGGGAGAAATTGTTTTAAAAATAATTATAAATACAAATCCAGACAGTAATAAATGACTCGAATAAAATTTGGGTTTCAAAACTTATAAAATAAAAAAAAAAGAAGAAGCTCAGATTTGATCTTGTAAAAATACGCCAAACCTGAAATTCTAAAACAAATGATGCAGGTATAGAATTTGATTTTAAAAAAAAATTTTTAAAAGAGACTCAAATTTGATGGTCTCAAAATCTGCGAAAATACAGTTAGCGGACAGGTGTGGTTTAAAGTGATACATTTTGTGATTTTTTAACAATAGTATTCAGCATTTTATTAAATTTGGGGCCGATTTGTGGCGATTTAAGAAGTCTGGTTTGTCTGACAGACAGAAAGGGTTTTGGCTTTCATAGGTGAGTCACCGTGAACTGTTTCTGGGAACTGAACAAAAAGAAAAACTAAAAGTAGATGATAACGACGAAACGGGAGTAACAGAGGAGAAAGAAAGGGAGAAGAAAGAAAGGAAATAAGCAAATTGGAGAATATTCTACAAGTTTAGAGAGATGTACGATTATCTCAATAGTACAGGTTGTAATGCACTTTTCAAAATCTGTCACCCAGTTTGAGCATACGTGACTCGGCACTAACTCTCCACATTCTTAGGTTGGATTCTAGCGTATTAGCGTTGGTTATAATCACCACACCAGTTAAAATTCATACATTCCAGTAAATGTCATTACTCACAGTTTACAGGAGAACATGAAGTAAAAGTATATTGACCGAGAAAAACTGAATGTACGTATAGTAGTTTAAATTGTTGAATTTTCTAATCTTTAGCCGCTTCGCTTCTCTCTTCTGGAAAAAGGAGACGATCTGGAATTGTTTGACTGACAACGACTTCTTTTTCTATTTATCTGTTTCTAGAAAATACGAACTCAAATGTTTTGTATTTGCTCAAACCAACAGCGATTGGTTGAAAATCTATCTTTTCCTTCTCTGTGATTTGTTTGTTATTTATAATCTATTTATAGTAAAATAGAGACTTTATTTTTGGTGGCATTTTCCTGTAGCCTACCGTTTTCACACACACACACACACACATATATATATATATATGTGTGTGTGTGTGTGTGTGTGTGTGTGTGTGTGTGTGTGTGTGTGTTGATCCACTTGTGTGTGACCTTTTGACATGCTTCAGAAAGTTTCACACCCTCGCTATTTTAATTGTTAATATTGCTACAACACTTTAGAAATTAAATTCAATAACTTTGTTTTTAAAATAAAATGTTATAATTGCAGTATGAATAAACAAGTAAAGAATGTTCTCTTTTTCTTTAAATCACATGTCAAGAGTCTCACGTGTTGACGTCTACAGCGCTTGACTTCTTACCCGCAAAGTTCGACGTCCGCGCAAACTTCTACATTAAAAATGGCGTTGCCTCTTACTCTTGTGATTGGTTGATTTCGCCAGAGTCAATAAACGATTATCCCCTCTCTCTCACATACACACACACACACTACGAAAGGAACAATCAAGTTTACCAATACTGATACGGGAGACTGCAAACAAGCAATTTTTTTGGCTTGTCTACCGTTTACCGGGCCCGTTTAGGAAAAGTAGTGGAGATTTATCGCCTGCTTACTAAGTAACATTTTTATACAAATAAATATGAATTAAATTTCTTAAATAAAAATCAAACAATATTAGAGATCTAAACTATTAAAGAAATTGCTACTCATATTGACTCATATTTGTAATATCTTAAATGTACAAGCGAGACCAAGCGAGACTAAGCGAGACTAGACGTACTAGCGAGACTAGACGTACTAGCGAGACTAGGCGTACAAGCGAAACCGGTGGTCTTTATAGAATCAGATGCTAGAGTGATACGATGGAGAATTTTATTGAGATCCTGGTCATCAGTCTTCTGGCAAGAAATTTTAAGAAGTGTTGCAGCACTACGTCTCGTTAAACTAAAAGCAGTAGCGACAATATTTTACAACAAATTAAATATCTAGGATTTTTTTTTCACAGCGAACGGAAAAGCCATACTAAAATCTGAAGGCGCGTTGTGATAACGATAGATGCCTTCCAAAAGCTAAGCAAAGTATTAAGAAAAAGAAAAATTTCGTTAGAAAAAAGAAATGAGTATTGAAATGTCACGGAATATCAGTTCTCCTATCTGACTGTGAATGCTGAACAGTCTCCTCCCCGATGAAGAAGAGACTTGAAACAACGGAAATGTGGTTCTACAGAAGGATGCTGAGAATAAAATGGATTGAACAAGTAAGTAACGACAAGGTTTTAAAGAAAACAAAAAGAACATTTACATTTAACATCAGGAAGAGACAGTTGAAATTTCTAGGTCACATAATGAGGAAAGAGGGCTTGGAAAATCTGACACTCACAGAACAGATTGAAGGCAAGTGGGACAGAGGAAAACATCGCATAACCTACTTAGCGAGCTTGGATGGCAGAACAGGGTTCTGGAGAGATAACAAAAAGACAAAATTTATTAAGTGCTACAAGGGACAGGAAATTGTGGAGAGCTATAATCACCAACGTCCGGAAGAGACACGGTACATAGAAGAAGAAGAAGAAGAAGAAGAAGAAGAAGAAAGAAAGAAAAAACGAAGAAAGAGAAGAAAACGAAGAAGAAGAAGAAAGAAAAACGAAGAAGAAAAAACGAAAAGAAAAAAGAAAGAAAAAACGAAGAAAGAGAAGAAAACGAAGAAGAAAAGAAAAAAAAAAAAAACGAAGAAAGAGAAGAAAAAGAAAGAAAAAACGAAGAAAGAGAAGAAAAAGAAGAAGAAGAAGAAAAAGAAAGAAAAAACGAAGAAAGAGAAGAAGAAGAAAAAGAAAGAAAAAACGAAGAAAGAGAAGAAAACGAAAAAGAAGAAGGAAGAGAAGAAGAAAAAAAAGAAGAAAGAGAAAAGAAGAAAGAGAAGAAAAAGGAGAAAACGAAGAAAAAGAAAGAGAAGAAAACGAAGAAAAAGAAAGAGAAGAAAACGAAGAAAAAGAAGAATGAGAAAAAGAAAAATAAGAAAACGAAGAAGAAAGATAAGAAATAACGGAAAAAGTAATGACGAGTGTGAAGAAATAGAATGAATTTCAACAAGGCAATAGATAGATATTCTTACAATATCAAAATCGCTATCTACTGTCCTCCTGATTACTTTTTTCTCTTCCCGCTTATTATTAATGTTTCTGTTCCCAATTCTTCCACATCCTGTAACCCCCTCGTGTCTTAGTGGCGTTACGTAATAAATAAAAAGAGGAAAATACTAAACTAGTATGCATACAAAAGAAAGTAGACGTTACAAGTTAAAAATGATGTGGGTGATAGACGTGTGTGTGAGTGGATGAATGAAGTTCAGTCACAGAGGGGCAAACATATCCCTATCCCCAGGTGGTATCGTCGCTACAACATGCTTAGAGGGAAAAAAAGAGAGAAAAACACGAAGTGTCCAATTTTTACAGCGCTCCCTCACGAATCCTTAGCAAAACAGGCGATGCTATGTGGGTGTAACGTTACTTCACTTCAGAGTTGGGCTTGTTGTTCAGTTTGACCCACATCATACAAGACAAGTGCCATATTCTAAAGCAATTAAGAAAAATAATAAATAAACAGTGAAACAAATTCTACGTTGTTTTATTAATTTATTTTACAGACACAGACACACACACAGACACACACACACACACACACACACACACATATAATTTCACTGTTTCGGAAAATTAAAAAAACAGGATAGCAATTCAAATACGTGTACCCAATAAAAATAAAGTTTACAGTAATAATAACAATAATATATATATATATATATATATATATATATATATATATATATATATATATATATATATATATCGACATTGAGGTCAACACCCAGAGGCGACGGTATGTTTACTGATAAACGCAATCGTCAGAGTTCTGAGTTCTTTATATGAGATGGTCTGATTGTTCCAAGTAGAGGTGTTTAGAATTTTTTTCTATTACTGAGATAATGGTGCGTATCGGGAAGTATATTGATTGATTGTTTGGGTAAAATATTTTGGGAAGAACCAGATTCGAAAAATTCTAAGAAGATACATGCCATCATTTAACTGAGAGGTGATCCCTTTGGTAATTTTAATTAGTAAATGAGAAGTAGCATTGATTGTTGATGAGACGGTAGATTTTTATTATTTTAGCCGTGATTAAAGAGAGATTTATCTTTGATTGTGTTAGATGATTTTTAGGAGATTTAGTCATTTTTCAACTGGGACCTTGGTGTAGCAGGATTTTATATCTAGACTGACAACGAGTTTGTGAATCATGTTCATTTCCCTTAGTTTTTCAAATAGGCTGCTTGAGTTCTTTATGTCAGATGGACTGATTGTTCTAAGGAGAGGGGTTAGAAATTTTGTTATGGCATTCGCCAGCTTATGCGTGTCGCTGTCTATTCCTGAAAAGATCGGGCGCATTGGGACACCTGTTTTGTGGGTTTTACGGAGACCGTAAAGTTAGGATATCCTAGGGTGATATTCTATGAGTCTATACCAAGATTTATTTTCATTTTAATTAGTTTCCTAATCTCATTGTTAAATATTTTGTGTTGCAGTAAATATTTTCTGTTCATTTATTTTTTCTTATGTGTTGGTTCCGTTGAGTAGTGAATTAATTTTTTCTACGTATGTATTCTTTTTCATGATCACAATCCCACCCTAACTTGTCAGAGGGGGAGGGGATGATGTGAAGAGACTGACCACAATTTTGACATAAAAAATGCTACTCTGATCAAAAGAGAAAACAATTCACTACGACGAAAATGTCTAGAAAGTGACTTAATAGCAAACTCATCCACAGTAAATTTGCTCGAAGGGCTCTTTCAACACTTCACTATTCCTGGCAGAACTTCTATTATCACAGTGTGGGATATCTAATAACAAAAGTTATGGGAAGAAAAAAAATCGGAATTAAATCGACTAGAAAAAAAAATCAAATTTCAAATTCCCAGCATGCCTCGTTCTTGCGCATGTGTAGTCGCACCAACATAATAAATTTAGTTCAATGAAATTGTAATGGACGAAACGCATCACAAGAAAACTTTTTCTACTTTGTCATACATTTTCTTCAATATTATTCTTGATATACAAAAAATATATATCGTTATCTCATATATATATATATATATATATATATATATATATATATATTACATTTCATAACAAAGAATTTACATAAGTAAAACACATGGGCACAAAGGAATGGCTGGGAATTGAATGAGAGTAACGTTTTCTGATAAAAGTTTAAGGTCGAACACATGTCTCCATTTAATCTCAGCTATACTGCTAGGTCGTAGGACGTATCGCCACACTGTTGCTATAATAGTTACCATGCTAATCCTGAAGCCTTACACGCTCACACTACCATCATCGCCGATTGAACCCAGGACTTTCACCAATCGTGTTTATCAGATAATCCCTCGGGGAGGCCTCATCCTTTGAGCGCATGTTAGGACTTAAACTAAAGTGGAACCCTTAATTACGACCCATCGCTGGAAAAATGGTGAGTAATATGTACCGGTCTAGTCAGTACCTGACTTCTCCTGTTATCGTCTCTCTTTACATGAACATGGAGTACAGCTGCCATATATGGGCAAGAGTTGCCTAGTCTTCACTTTCCACTCTCAGTAGAGTCCAAAAGTGTCTCCACGTCCTTGTCGGTGATGAATTATTTCCCACCCTTCAACCCCTTTTCTCACGGATGAAACGCCCCAGCCTCTCGTTACTCTATCTCACTCTATATTTCCATGGAGAGTATCGAGATAAACTATGTTCTTTAGTTCCACCAGTACTAACCTTTACGGCTAAGATCCATCATGCCATGCCAATCGAAGCGAACCACCCACATTCCCTTCGTATTCCAATGGTGAGCTCCACCCCTGCAGCTTCTTTCTTCCAACCGATGCTTTGTGGAACAGATTCCAAAGAGGATACTTTCCCGATCACTATACCCATAACCTGTTCAAGTCTAGGGTTAACCGTTATCTTCAACATATATCCGCATAAAAACTGTGCCTCTTTGTAACCCTCTACTTTGAATGGCTCTCGGGCCTTGTGCAGAGTGAACTTCATTGTAAAGAAACAAAAACAAAAACTACGAGATGAAGCGAAGTACATACCGATATTAAAAGAACTTATTGTTATTTTTTATGTCAAAGAAAAGATTCTTATGATTAATCTCAATATCATTCAATTTTTTATTTCTTCATATTTTTTCTCTGAATTTCTGCGATGAGAAATTATTATTATTATTATTATTATTTACATTTAACTAGTGTAAATAATTCTTCATTTTTATTTTTCATTTTGAAGTCAATGTAGGAGTAATATTTAATATTTAAAGCTAACATGTAGAGATTTCAAATGCATGTCAAAGGGTGTATAAAAAAAGGATCAACATATATATATTCTAATGAACGCTCAGCACATTGTCAACCATTTTCCATTTAACCCCAGAACACTAACCTTGGGTATATAGTAACCAGCGCAAATTTTCCTATTTTTAATTACAATTTTCAGTACCTGATTTTCTTACCTAAATAATATTTTTCAGTTCCTATTCATGTTAACTCAAAGTACAAAGTTTGAAGTGTCTGCATGTAAAATATTTCAAATAAAGATTTATATTTAATTTATTTATTTATTTTTTTTTTTTTTTTTTTTTTTTTGATAATTTCAAAATCGGGTATGATATACCCATGGTTAGTAGTGGTGTAACTTTAATTGATAGTTAATATTCTAGGATTAAAAACATAATGAAAAAATTACGGTAATGCATAACAACGCACAACTTTGTATAATATTTGTACTAATGAACAACATATAGTTTTGTATTACTTGCACCCCTGAAGATGATCTTGGAGGAATATCGAAAGTACTTGGGAAATGAAAATAAAAGAAATTTAAACAGCTATAGCACATTTCTCTCATCCTTTAACATCACTACACAGAAGGTTATTTGTGAGTATGAACGGAATTTGTTAAAAATTAGAAGATATAATGTCTGTAAATTATTCAATCAGACATACCTAAAAGAGAATTTGCTGCTGAAATACACAAATATATATGTGTGTGTGTATGTGTGTATGTAAATATTCTCTGAGTGTATCTATAGAAGAGACACAATGAATAAAAAGTGACAAGAGGAAAAACTATTCTTATCCGACACGTTTCGTCTTCTGAAGGACTTTATCAAGGTAATGATAAAATCAAGGTAATGATAAAATCAAGGAAATGATAAAATCCCTCAGAAACGCGCCGACTAAAAATAGTTTTTTCTCTTGTCTCTTTTTATTCATATATATATATATATATATATATATATATATATATATATATATATATATATATCAGTGGCAACTCGAAGGTGAGGTTGTCGAGCTTAGCCCGAGTGAGTCAACATACAAATATAGCTATTTCAAATGTACAGCATTGTAAAAAAAAAGTTTTCGTATGTACTTAATTTAGTAAGATTTGTTTATAGGTGTCTATTACTTGTTTGTGCTTCACTTATTGGCCGTAAAATATAGGCGTTTATATCCTATATATTGAAGGTTCATACTTTTTAAGGAAATAAGAAAGTGTTATAGTAGTATATTCAATATGTAGCCGGGACATTTCTCTTCTAATTAGGTGTTTCTGATGTTATTCTCTTACAGTTGGTTTAATATTGTACAGTTTATCTTTTGGGCAGGAGTTCCATAAGTTCTGTCATTCGACCCTAATATATTTATTGCTGGTTTTAAGGGGACGGTTTTTTTTGGTTTTTTTTTTTTGTAGTATATGCTTGTTTTACTACAGAATCCGCATTATCATTCCTTGTGATACCAATATGGCTTGGTATCCAGCAAAAGACATTATATTTATTTAAGCTATTGCGCCTCTTGACTAGTTTAATGATGAGTGGGTTTAACATATTTTTGTTGTTTTGTTTATCAGTGCTGAGATCACTGATATGGAGTCAGTGTATATAATAAATTTTGTATGTTTACTCAGATTTATAACATGGAAGTCCAAGTCGATAACTGTCACCTCGACAGTAAATATGGAAGCTTTGTCTGAGAGTGATTTCATTAATTTTAATTTGTGATGGACAGCTGCATATCCAACGTTATTGTCATCTTTAGATCCATCCGTATAGATGGACAGGTGGTCTGCGTAGACATCTTTGACGGAGAGCATTTCTTCATGAAATGTGATAGGATTCTTTTTGGATTTGGGGAATTTAGTTTTAATAAGACGTTTGGTTGTTTTATCATCCATGGGGTCGTTTTAGTGTTCATGGACACGTGAATTTGTAAGGACAGTTTTCATACGGATACTATATGCTTTGATGGCATTGCCATTTCTGTTAAAGAGATCAGTATTATGTTCGTTCCCAGAATCCGTATCCAGGAGATCTCTTGGTGAGTTTGTTTTTATCCATCAAAAAATGTTTATAACATCATCATCCCTGCTACCCACCCGCCACAGATTTTAATTTAATGGGAAATACCAAGGTATCCTATTCGCCTTCGTATGACAGTGATACAGTAACGGTATACTTATATTTGTAGGAAGGCTATGAATCGTTAATTTCACTACCCAAGAACTAGTGAAACCTCTGGAGTATCTAAGATCGATCATAGTTCTCTCCTTCCAAACTGATTGAACTTACAGCCGCCTTCTAATTCAAATAATTTATATATCTACTTTTGAGGTACTTTTGAATGATGACCAAATTTTCTTCCCTCCATTACTTTAAATTAGGGTTTGATGCTACCAGCCAATTGGTCAGGTCTGGCCTCGCCGAGCGCATTTCTAGTCCTAGTAAGGGCCAATGTAATATATTGGAATCAGAAGTATTTAAACCCGACTCCTGAAGCCCTCAATCACCAGGATCCTGTCCCCAGACATTACGGGTCACCACCCACGGCAAACAAGTGGCCTCATTGGGGAGGGGTACCATTTTGTACATGTGTAGTCGGCGTATTCTGAAGTCCCAGCCGACAGAGGTAACTGGTTTTCATTCTGCTTATATTTCATTTTATTTCATAGTCTCTTGATTTAGTTTTGTGTTGCTTGTCCGTTTCTTCCACTGAATCAGAATATGTTACTTATCAGTACTGCTAAACGCAGGGATTGAAGTCACAACTACCATAGGACCAGCTATGTTTCAACCAGCGTCTTAACCCATTAGGCCATGTGTCCGACATAACAGGGGGGGTTCTTAAATTTAAGATAACTGCTTATATCAATTGGTTGTTTTGCTTTTTCTGTTTTGATTTCTCATTTCTGATTCACATCGTATGAAACGGAAAAGGTGGTGATCTATTTGCCAAGATAACAGACTGAGAACAACGCTAGGAGACAAAACGTCTGAATCAGCTCACATTTTAGCCTCTTCAGTAGCCCTAGCTTAGAGATACTGTCTGGAAGCCTCTGATTAAGAAAGAAAAGACACTCAAAAAATTCACAAGTACAGACATTAGGTTTAAGGATCTAAAATTGTATCACTGAATTATACCAGAGACATAGAGCTTTCTGAATTAAAGTGTTGGTCAAATCAAACAGGATTTTCTGGTAGTTCAATCCCTGGAGCTGTTTGTGCTGAAAAGTCACCCTGCTTCAGTTAAATGAAATGGATAAGTGGTAGATTACTAGTGAGTATTAACTGATACAGTTTTAAAGATTCAATGTAACCATAAGTTTTATGCTAAAAGTTTCTTCCCTCACACTTCTCACTTGTGTTTCTCTCTTCTTAATTCCTGTTACTTTATGCCTCTCGCTCTTTAATGAGGTTTTTTTGTTCTCATATTTTTCACACTTAGTAACCCCTTGAGCTAAAAAAAAATTAAAAAAAAGAAGCTCGCTAGAGGGCGCTCCTTAAGCCTATAAAAAGGCGTACATTTCTCTCCCTAGCTTCTTTTACGGCTTTTTTTAGCTCCGGCTTTCATATGTAGTCGCACGTTGGGTACGTTCATTTTCATGGTTTTCTCTCATGATTTTTGTATTCTCATACACGCTTGTTACGCGTGTGCACACGTGCGCGCAAACAAACAGACACACACATACGCGCACACACACACACACACATGCACGTACGCACACACACACACATACAACAAGTACATCATTATAGTTAGTTTCATGTGTTTGTGTTTCCTTTTGTTGCATGTAATTCTTTTTGTTAATACATGCATTGTCGTACTCATTTTTTACCTGGACTCATACTGAGTCCGCCATATTTTTTCCTGGATAAATATTCTAGGAGACATGTTTCTATCTAAAGATACTAGCTTCCCGTAACAGATGGTGACTACGACGTGTGATATTTTCTCCTGCATATAAAAACACAAAATTATATAAACAAACGTTTGGACACTTTTCAAAACCAAGAGCCAATGAAAAAAAGTAATTCAACCAACGCCTCTCTTTCTACCGTACCATGTGAACACCAAAAATATAATTTACTCTTACAACAAATGTGTGATTAAACCCGATGTAAAGGGCAAAATCGCAAATTTCAAAACTCTAAAGCACATCTACACGACATAGCAACTATCTGGACAAGATGGTGTCCAAATCACCAACATTTTTGCAATATTCAACATGTGCGAACAACAATTATTAATAGCCACTACTACTACGACTATTACATTCAGCAGACGAGCAATACTCTCTGCAACTCTTCCTCTCTTCATCCCCACAGCATTTGCTTAACTCTTTCCTTCTTTTTGATACAATCACGCCTGACTTCTATCACCACTGGCAGACATCACGTAAAATTTTTCACCAAGACGTAAAATATGACTTTCATCTTACAAGCTTAAACCCGCAAAACACAGCTCAAGAATGCCGCCCAGATTTCACAGACTTAGGTGAACCACACGTGAAAATACCATCCAAACACAGATTAAGTCAACTTCTTTCTCGACTACACAGTAAAACTACAGTCCCTCTCAGGCTTATCAAAAAATGATGCGAACAAGAATGACTAAGACATCTGCAAGTACGATTTAATAATACATGGAGATTGCAGCTGATTCCATTGTACCAGATATATTATTTCCATTGTTCGGACTGTTGTCCTCATTTTTATTGTTATGTTCACGACGTTTTGGCAGTTCTACACTACGGCCTTCAAACGGGTCTTTCAAACAAAACTCAACTCAACGTGGAGCATTGGAAAACAACCACACATTTTTCACAGCGAGGCCAACCGCTGATCTTCCTATATATATCTTGTTTTTCAACGTGAAAAATTACTACCGATATATTTTCCAGAATGTGTTACATTCTGACTCACTACAAATTCTACAGCATCCTGAGGACAAAGTGCTTCAGACAAGTACATTTTCGTCGACATGTTTAATCATAACACATCTCAACCACACAATTCGACTCGAAATAAATTTCTCCCACTCCGGAGGGGGGGGGGGATCTTGTGGGTTATCCCACTTGACTTTGCCAAAACAAACATCACTAATGGGCGTTTCTTAAACCTATAAAAAGGTGTGCATTTCTCTCCCTAGCCTCTTTTACGGCACGTTCATTTTATGGTTTTCTCTGTTTTTGTTCTCTCTCTCTCTCTCTCTCTCTCTCTCTCTCTCTCTCACACACACACACACACACACACACACACACAAACAAACAAACGCATTATAATTATAGGAAGTTTCATGTTTTCCCTTTCATCGCATGTAATTCTTTTTGCTAATGCAGTCATTGTCTGTTTTATTCATTGTTTGTTTTATATTTATTGTTTTATGTTAATCAGTTTTTACTTAGACTCACATTGAGTCAGCCAATATTGTTTACGGAATAAATTTTTCAGGAACCCGTTAATGTTTACTCTCCAATGTGTTGATTTCCACAAGACAAGGAAACAACTCGAGATAAGTATCTAAAGGCTTCACTCAAATATGAGAGTGTTAAGAATACTTTCTTCATTAAAAAAAAACAAGAAATACAAAACTCCTTAGTTGTAACAGATGCTCAAGACGACAAACATCCTGAACCTTGCACTGTTGCAACAAAGTTACTTACCAAAGCTGCTTATATGAAGACATTTGAACAAAAATGGAGATCTAAACCCTTGTATGGATAGTGCTTAAAGTGTGTAGATGAACCAGACATCAATACTCGCCAAACACATGAATGGTTTACAAGCAGTGGTTTTACGGGGGGGAAAGCCTACAAGGCTAAAATCAACAATGATGACCAAAATCTCGCCTGTCGTTCATGCTATAAATTTGATGAAAATGTTGTTCACATAGTGTCATGTTGCCCAATAATTCCTGAGAAAGAATACATTAGACATGACAGGCTACGACAATATATTCATTGGCATGTCTATTCAAAATATGGTATTAAAGTTCCGGATACATGGCACAAACATCACCCGAATGGTGTCACAAATAGTGATGGCGTGATTGTACCGTGGAATTTCCCAAGCCTCATAAATAGGAAAATTGATCCAAATAGACCTGACATACTCATAAAAAATTTTTTAAGAAGGAACCTTCCAATAAATTAATATGATTTAGGATTCCAATGTCTCGAAAAAAATATTTAAAAAAGTGTCAAATTTTATAAGGACTTGCAAATAGAAGTAACAAAAATATGGCAACTTAAAACTACGATTTATTCACGTTGTGATGAGGACATTGGGTTTGATAAAGAAGGGTACCGAAAATCATGTGAGTAAAAATTCCTGGACGCATCAACATCTCAGATGCGGAAGTGCACATATCATCCGCAAAGCCCTTTCCATTTATATATACCTAGCATAGATAACTCTCCTACAGTGACCTTTTTATTCACAGACCCCGGGGAGGACCTGGTAATTAGGCACGTAAAATTACTCTCTGGCAAGATGATACTACACAATAATAATAATAATAATAATAATAATAATAATAATAATAAAAATCAAAACAGAAGCCAAGAACCAACTAAAAAAGATATCCAAGGATAAAGCCCTTGAACAGATGAAACAACGCTGGCAACAAACCTCTGCATGGCCAATATCCAGAACGTGCAAATAAAATCCAATGTTGATAAAGTTAATACTCATCGATGGTTACGAGCATCTGGATTAAAGTCTGAAACTGAAGGTATTCTTGCAGCGCAAGACCAGAGTCTTTCACTTTTTCAGGCAAATATCATACATAATAATGTGGATCCAAAATGCAGGTTCTGTGATACCAAGAAACAATAGACCATCTAATCTCAGGATGTTCTATACTTTTTAAATGAATATAAAAATCGTCACGATAGAGTGGGACCCACTGGACAATGGAAACACTTTGGAAAATGTGTAAGCAAACACTTATGAACATCGCAGCGCCGGTTACAAAATAGAAGATGTCACCATTCTCTGGGATTATACCATCCACACAGACAGAAAAATTGAAGCAAATAGGCCGGACATTATTGTCAAAAAAACCAGAAAGAAAAAACTAATTGATATGGTCCAGCGGATTGTAACATAGCAACCAAGGAATTTGAAAAACTATCAAAATAAAAGACCTGGAAATTGAAATAGAAAAATGTGAAATTGAAAACAAGAATAATACCAGTGGTAATAGGTGAAATTATAAAAATGGAACAAAACAACACACTGAAAGAATCCTGGAAACCCCAGCTTGACATACAGAAAATTGTCTTATAGTACAGAATAAGGAGAACTTTGTCTATGTAACGCTAGCAACTTCATCGGAGATAAAAAAAAAAAAAAAAATTAAAAAATTAACATTTAAAACAACACACCACGACCTGCCTTAGGTCTTTCCGCAGACTTGAAGGTGTTAAAAAATCGAATGATGAATGATGACAATAATAATAATGAAGAAGAAGAAGAAGAAATAATTGTTATCTGATAGTAGAATAAGATGATTGAAGGAAAGAAAGCATTTAAAGAGCGGGTTACTGAATGTTAAAAAAACATGAGAAAAAGTACTTTTAAGGAGAGAGGACAATAAAAGAACAAGAATTAAGACAAAAGATAACGATTTACATTGCATTATAATTTTTGATGATCAAACTTCACTGGGAAGCAAGAAGCCGGTCATCTAAAGGAAACGTTCCAAATATATACCTAGTATAGATAACTCATTGACAGTACCTTTTTTACTCGCTGATAAGATGATACCACAAATAATAATAATAATAATAATAATAATAATAAACACAATACACACTGACAGAACAATGAAAGCCAACCGCCCAGACATTGTTATTAAAAACCACAAACAAAAAAACTGCCTCCTTATTGATATGGCAGTCCCTGCTTACTGCAATGTATCTTTGAAGATATTTAAAAAGCTGTCGAAATGCAAGGACCTTGAAATAGAAATCTCAAAAATGTGGCATATGGGACATCAACAATCCCTGTTGTAGTTGGAGCCCTAGGATTGGTTGGAAAAGATTCCACTAGAGTAGACTAATTGAAGGGATTCCTGGGAGACCATGCTTCAAAGAAATACAAAAAATTGTTCTCACAAGTACAGCCCTCACTTTACGAAGGGCTTTATGTAAAATATGTTTTTCTTTTTTTTTGGGGGGGGGGGGGTCATGATGCCATTTCTAACCTTAGATCTCTAGGCGGTACCCGGAAAGAAATGTGTAAACGCCAGAAATCAAAGGAAATAAAAGCAATAATAATAATATCAATAATTCCTCGTGTATAAATGTTCTACATAGATGATGAGTAAACAAATGAATAATAAGCAACTGCATTTAAATTTGAATAAATCATATCCAATTCCATTACTGCCATCAGATAACGTAATGAAATAAAAAAAGTTAATAAATACGCTTACTTTAAAAAAAAAAATAAAAATACTGCTAGGGGGACGCTCCCCTATGCCTATAAATAGACAGTGACATTCTCTTTTACTCTCTCTTTCCTATTTCAGTCAGGGACACAGTAAGATGTCGGTCGAACGCGGAAAAAAGAGCGTGCACACACGCACGACTGCATCTTTCTTTTCACTTTTTTCCCATCTAAAACCTTTCTTTAGAACTTACTTCTATACAACTTCACACACTGAAACAATTCACTAGCTTAAATATTTTTATTCATATTCATTGTTTTATATAACACGCAACAATATTCTGTTGTCTATGTATACCTTTGTTTTGTTAATACATACTTATCGTTTGTTTATATATATATATATATATATATATATATATATATATATATGTTATGCCATAGTACCTATTCTATTGTAATGGACTCTCCCATAGATAATAAGTAGGAGTAGCAGTGGCAAGTCTGGCAGAATGGTGTTGAGCGCGTCAGTCGAGATTCGGACATTTGAAGTACCAACCATCACAACTAGATTGCTGCGCCATTGACTCTTATTTTCCAAGTTCCTAACGTTTTGTACGTCGGACCTAATTTAGGACGACTTATTAGAAATACAAGCCGTGAAAATACTCCACAACAATATATATATATATGTATTGGTAGTATTAAGAATTCTTTTAAGACTATGTGGTACCAACATATCTTATCCTTCACCAATAGTACTTCTAAAAATAGTACATCTCTTTCTAAATATTTTGGAATTTAAAAGAAGCTAATAAAACTCCAACGGTAAAATGAAAATTTTTTAAAAAAGCTAGAACATGTAGATCTTTAAATTAACCCTATTTTGTACGCTTACATGAAAAATTAGAAATTTTCAGATTCTCTGATAAAAACACCTCATAAATCAAATAAGTGAATTGACTGTAAATTGTAGGCATAGTCTACCTTTTACCTTACAATATTTGAGACTTTTTCTTATAATAATAGTTAGTAGATGAACTGCGGTACACCTTATATGGCTTAGTATTCTATTTGTAAGATTCATTTTGATTTAATATAGCTCTGTATTGATGATTAGTATTATTAACATCTTATATGGATGTACAGATGTTTAGTTACTATTATTAACATCTTGCATTGATTAGTTAGGGATCCTTTTAGGTTGCATATTAATTTGCCAAAGTTTTTGTATTTATGATCTTGTTTTTTTAACATTTACCAGTTTCTTAAAGATTTAAACCGCGAAATTTTATATAGGTCTGAATTAGATTATGTTAAATTATTAACACTTTTATGGATGTAGGAAAGTTGAAGCAAGATTTATATACATCTTATAAAATAATGTAACCATTTGAAATGAAATGAAATTGTCTAGGATTTATATGCAGACAACTTCATGTCATGATCTAATAATAAAAAAAAAATCGGTGAGTTTGAATTTAGCATAGTACACAATCGACTGGTAAAGCCCACAAACCTATTTTTAATTACGTTTTTTCTCGAGAAAAAAGAGGAAGCATTCTGGTTTTTCAAATTAAAATAATCGTTCACTCGCCAGTAGTTTAACATCTCCAGAGGAGATACATTTCTAATGTTGAAACATAATTTTAATTGTGTAGCGATTTTTAACATGTTTTTGCTTTATCTCCTAAAATAAATAACATTTAGCTCTACTCTGTATTGAGCCCTATTTTTAATTAAATATTACGGACACTGGAATTATACTCCATTTGTTCTCATTTTACCTGGAGATATATATATATATATATATATATATATATATATATATATATATAGAGAGAGAGAGAGAGAGAGAGACAGACAGACAGACAGACAGACAGACAGAGAAAGTTTTGTTATTACTCTCATTTTATTACCCCTAACTCAAATTCCGATTCCGCCATTTTTGTTGTGGGATAAATATACCAGAAGACACGTGTTTTCCAACTAAACACTCGACCAGCATCGCCCGCAACACGTTATTTTACACTGTATTCTGCCAATTCTACTATTTTAGTTATACATTGAAACGTCTTTCTTTTCTATTTATTAGATCCAAGGATAAAAGCGAATTCTTGCATAAAATTTAAGCAACTCAAGTACTGATGAAAGAAAATCCTAAGTTGCTTATTAAAAATCCCATATTGTCAAATTTAATTCATTACAAGTTGCGTATTCTATAATTTTCCAGATTTCATACATGAAGTTTTTCGTGCATTTTTGTTAATAATCGCATACATGCATCCATTTCTAATACAACCAGAACAATCTAGATTATTCATGGTCGTGAAAATAATAAATATGATATGCTCAACTTCCGAGGTTCGGAATGGAGTCCATTGCATTTAAAAGGTCAATTCCTGATGCCCTAGATATTATAATGAAAGGCGTCAAAAGAACAATTTTTCTCCTCTGTCTTGTGCATGCGAGATGTCTCACTGATTAAAAAAGTACTTAGTGCTGTTACACGATGATTTGGGACACCAACGTAGAAGAGGAAAGGGTGATTTTATCTCGATTTCAATTGATTCTGTTGGCGGATGGGGGCTTTGAAGCCGGGTAAGGGTCAGTATGGAGTACCCAGTGAGGACCAAATTCACTACTCAGTCGTAATTGATCTAGTGAGACAAGCTTACTAACCATCACACCAAGTTGAAGTGTCTAACGATTTTCTAAGATTAGATGTGACATAAGGACGAAAGTGTAGGGCACCCAGTGAGGATCGAACTCACTATTTAGTCATAATTGATCTAGCGAGACAAGCTTGCTAAGCATTACAGCACCTCGAAGTGCCCACTATCGAATGAGTTCAATTTTCTTGTTTCTCTTGAATAGAAAAGTTCGATGCCAAAACTCACAAAAATATTACTGCGAACGCTATAATGAACAAATAAGCATTCTTTAATGTGCCATCCAGCACCCTAGAATTTTCAACTATCTCTTCTTGATGTTAAGTATAAGTTTCCTTTTTGTTTCCATTTTCTCTAAAATTTCGTTGTTGCTCACATGTTGTCTATGGTATTCTCAGCATCCTTCTGTAGAACCGCACTTCTGTTGCTTCAAGTCTCTTGTGTGGAGATTGTCCAGCATTCACTGCCGTGTAGGATGACTGATATTACATAACAGTTCAGTACACTTTTTTTGTTTCTCACAAAAGTTTTCTTTTTTTTAATACTTTACTTAGCTTTTAGAATGCATCTTTCGCTATTCCAATGTGCCTTCGGATTTCAGTGTCGCATTTTCCGTCCTCTGTCAAAACACCTCCCAGATATCTAAATTGTACTTGTTTGATTTTAGTATGTCCAATTTGAAATTTGCATGCTTAAGCAGTAAAACGAAACAAATACAAGTAAAAAAAAACTTACCAACAGTTTCTCTATAAATCAATTTTCTTTTGACTTTTACCTTTTTTTAAAAAATTCTACAATATTTTTCCAACTTCAGCCGATGAAAACTTTCGTTTGTTGTTATGAAATGTATTCACATCAATTTTTGCTGCAAAGTGAATTCATTTTTCAGTGTGTTGTTCACAAGTAAAAACAAATTTTGGAGAATAAGTTTCCAAAATTCTTTCAGCCGATTCCCTTGTAGTGGATTCATTATGTTTTACAATAAATTTATCTGCATAGTCAAGTATAGCAAAACAAACACAAACGAACTCTGCTATGTGGCTAGATGGAACAGTAAGACCTCCTCGAGAAAGTACTGCTTCTCTGTAGCATCATCACTGTCATTGCCTACAATGACCAGGGAACATATTTCACGTTGAAAAATTTAAATTAATTTTTTGAATTTTCTCTAATAAAGAAAAAGATTGTAGTGGAAATAGAAGTAATTTGTAGACTTGTTCAGGCGTATAGCGCAGTAGTAAGGCATAACGCATTCGTTCTACAGAAAAAGAAGGACAACCTATTCATTGGTAAAGTTGTCTATTTTGTAATTCTTTTAGAATTGAGTATAGTTGTTCTTCCCGTACGTTTTGTAGATGGTTTTGAAAATTTTCTAATATGCTAAATTTTGAGAGTTTATCATTATATATATGTATAAACCACTATAGGAGTGGTATAGAATTTTCGTCGCACTGGAGTTGGATGTGAAGGTTTTGGTCCATGCGAATACATTCTTTTATAGATGGAAAATGTGTTTCAGAGTCAAAGACTATTCTATAAATTAGAATATAATCTTCTTTTTTTATAAATTCAGAATCGTTAGGACAACACTTTGCTTCTTCCAATTGAGTACAATACTTTATCGTATCAGCTGTGAATAAAATCATGGAATTCATCAGTTTGGACCAGTCGTTGTTTTGGAGGCTTTTTGAATTCTCTTGTATTCGACAAAAAAGACGGTTTTTTTATTTTTTTCTGAAATGTATTGTAGATATTGGATGTATGTCCTAATTGAGTTTGCTTCGTTTTCTTTTCAAAATAAATTTCTCTTCAAGATATGTCATACAGAACTGAATTTTTCGTAGGAAACCAATCAATACGATTAACGAATTTTATCCATTTTTCTACAAGGTCGGGTTTTCCAACAGGAAATGAAAATGTCGATACTTTTTCACTGATAGTAACATATCTACTAGAATAACCAAATGCAGCACATTTGTTAACCATATTTATTAAACAAAATATCAAAACAAAATTTATAACTTAATCTTTAAATATAATATACTGTTGGTAGAAAATTTACTTAATAGTGTTCATTTGCAAAGCGAGCCATATACGTAATTGAAAATCGTAAAAGCGAATAACTCACAACGGTTCATAATTCATGGATTAACAGAGAAAAAAGGTGTAAATATGCATTTTAATGTTGAAAAGATGTCTAGGGAATTGAAATAACGTCTGATAAATTCTACGTAATTTTACGTTGTTAATTTACGTTCTAAGAATTTAATGTTTAAATTTATCTCCCTTAGCAATTTTCTAAGCGGCACTTTACATTTTTTTTGTTTACATTACATCGGCCTGTTAGAATTCAAATTGTTGTGTGAAATGTGAGGCCATATAATACTAGTTGGCCATAGTCTGGTTAAAAAAAAAACATGGAATTCAGACAAACAACAATTAATAAATGTATTAACAAGACATGTTACAGAAGAATAAAGAAACAAATTTGAAGTTATGACTAGTTCAATACAATCTTCTGTCTGTGTCTCTGAAGTACTTAAATGCCTAGTGTCTATCGGAGCGAAAGAAAACGGGCCTTGCCGCTCTCAATGTTAAAGAGAACAGAGGAGAGCCTTTCAAATATCGCACCGCCTGTGATTATCATCAGGGGTCGGTAATCCAACAAAGTATAATGTTATTTTTTTTTATTTTTCACACAAATTCTTCTGTAAAGAACAAAATTTCGAAAGAGATTTACCGCTTGTTTTAGTGGTTGAAGTGATATTTTTAAATTATGTAAATGTTACACACTTTTTTCAGTTTTGTCATTCCCAATTTCCTACTTCGTTTTCCATTAGCAAGGCAAATCAAGAAAATTCACAGACATGATTTGTCGGTGTTTTGCTTATCTTTCATTTACGATAATATACATTATAATTAGGAGTGGATAAACTGATATTTTACGCCAAAACATTCGTTAATAAAAGTACCTTTAGCGGTAAATATAAGAAAAATCGTAGCGATCATATAACAAAGAATGTTAGTTTAAGAGAGGACAAGATTGATAGCAGCGTCCATAGACAAACAAGAGATAAGATTTTTTAAAATGCAATCTGTAAAATCCGAAATTAATTATACTGTAATGAAGTGGGTATGCCGATTAAAGGATAACATGAGACTTATAACTTCATTACTTAACATTTTATTCAGTCCAATATTTCGTCAGTTAATCTCGGCCAGTCTACAGTATGCCCCCCCCCCGCGTAGAGACCTCAACCAAATGTTGTCTTTACATTATGTCTGCGATTTGTGAGAGACTTTCCACAAACTTCTCTCAGACAGTTGTTTATATATCCATCTGAACAACATTCTCGTTTCCGCGCTTGTAAATCGAAATAAGGTGTCAGGTTACATCCTTCTTCATTCAGTGGCCGGAAATGACCCCAAGTCAACTACCTGATGCACCTGGCTTCTTTGGTCTGATGTGAAATTTGAGTGCAACGTCTGTTCCGGCATCATTACAAATTAAAATAAAAATATGATATTAATTTTAGGGTTCTTCGATATTGATTATAGGTTTATAAAAATCATAATTTAATTATAGATTTATATCTCTAACCCATTAATGTTCACTGTCCCCAAAATGTGGTAAATGAGAACATTAGTAGTATTAGTGCTAATATTTCTTATATAAATGATCAAAACATTTCAGATAATCCTTAGAAATAATCTCTTGAAAAACAAATAAATTGGAAAAAAAAGCAATGGCATTTTTAACTAGAAGAAATTATATAGAAATCGCTCCACAATTTTCGCGGGAATTATTGTACTACTATTCCAGATTAAACAATTAAAATATCTAGCAGCGGCTGACTTTCAGAGACAAGTCAGAAAGAATCATCAACATGTGTGTGTGTTGGTGTGTGTGTGTGTGTGTGTGTGGTATGTCACCACACACAGAGATACACACGCACACAAGGATTATTACATACACACGCACAAGCACACACACACATACACGCATACACATATATGGTGGATGTAAACGACAGATAAAAGAAAAGAAGCCATTCAAAATAAAATTTAAAGTGAGATTAATAATTGAGGAATCAGAAAACAGCTTACGCGCTAGGAAAAGAAAACTTTCGACCAATTCCTTTGGTTTTAGTCAATTCAAAATACTCCAAATTTATATTTCTTGAAAACAGATAAATACAAGACTTTGCAATAGGACGTGATCAGTCAACTAATAATTTCAGTTCGTCTACACTAACCTACATCAACCAATTCCTATTACAGATATAAAAAGCGAAGCGGCTAGAGATCAATAGACATATCTATATAGAGCTGACAATGACAGACACATTTAAAAAATTATCCAATGTTTATATTATTATTAATAATAATAATAATTTAAATTGGCAAAGTTACTTACTTTTCCCTTGTTTAAATAATTCGCTGCACTTTTAAAAGAATTCAATTAAACAGATTATTTTGTATTATTTACAATATTATATATATATATATATATATATATATATATATATATATATATATATATATATATTCAATTTTAGCACAGTAATTGTGAAATGGTAGACAATGCTTATTATTATTATTATGAATGATGCAGGAAATAATAGTCTAACTAACGTTGCCGGATCCAAAATTATAAAATTATATAAAAAAATTATTATTTTAAAAACACTATTTACTTTATGTTCACCCCTTAAAAATTATATTTAGAAGCTAAGATTTCATTTATTTTACATTTTTTTTAGTTTCTTCTAACTGAAGACTGAGTTTTGAAAAGGCAAATATAAATTCTTTCTATGCAAACACGAAATTAAAAAAATTTCCATATATATGACAATTTTTAAAATTTGAATTAAAAATAAATAACAGATTTTTATTAAAATATGCTTTTAAAAATTGTTATGCAAACGAAATGTCACCTCTTTTGTTGCAAACGAAATTTGATAGTAATATACCCGGGGTTAGACAAAATAATGTAAACACCTGGCTGAAACATTTATTTATTGACTAATAAGGCATTGGACCTCCATTAAGTTCTGAAACGGCTTTGATTCTACGTGGAATGGAATCAAATAAGTTTTGAATTGTTTCCAGTTGAATTATATCTCATCCTTCAATCAAAACCCCGGAAAATTACTTCAACGACGATGGGGAATAAAATATGTTTCTCACTCTCTGCTCTAGATCTCCCCATAATGATTTGATTATATCGAGATCTGATGATTGTGCTTTCCATGGAAAATGTTTACGTTATGATGCTCATCAAACCATCACTTCACTTTCTTTGTAGTGTGTATGGGTGTATTATCATCTTGGCATATGGCACTTTCAGGCAACAGTATAGTAGCCATTGGAAGGAAATTGTCATTGAGAATATCGAGATATTTATCTGCAGTAATTCTACCATTAGGACCAGAAGAATACCAGGAAATTGCCATCCAAATCATTACTGATCCACCTCCAGGTTTGTTACTGTCAGGGCAATGCAATCCGGCTCATAGGTTTCACGCGGCGATGTTCTTCAGACATAAACACGTCCGTTTGTAGGAAATAACGTAAAAGAACACTCATCAGATCAAATAACGTTTTTCCATTCCTCGAATCTCCAATTTTTGTGATCATCACACCATATTTTTCGCAACTTGGTGTTGGACTTTGTGATCAGAGGTTTATGAATCGCAGCCCTTCCGTGGAGACCAGCTTTGTGAAGCTCCCGATATACTGTGCATGTTTAAACTCTATTGGTTAGGTGAGTAATGAGTTCTGATGTCACTTTTGCTATAATAGTTTTATGATTTTTTTTTTTGCCACAATTCGTTTTAAAGCTCGTCGGTCTCTTTTGATCAACTTTGTTTTCCGTCCACTATTCCTCTTTGCTGATGAGTTTTTTGCCTTGTTTTTGTGTCAACTGTCATAACCGTGGACACTACACCTCGTGACACATTCAATAATTCAGACTATTTGGTCACAGACGCTCCTGCTAATCGAACACCAATTATTTGTCCTCTTTGAAAATCCAACAAGTCGCGCATTTTAGTATATAACCCTTTTACCTGAAGATAAATAATGACTTAATTAAGTTGAAAAGCAAGGTAAAGGATTGAAGTACTGAGCAGTTTACCTTTTATGCCGGTTTCATTTTTACAAATAGCCGGAAATGCCGGAATTGAAAAAATTGCTATTTTTGCAAGCTGTTCATGTTATTTTATCTAACCGCTGTATATATATATATATATATATATATATATATATATATATATATAGAGAGAGAGAGAGAGAGAGAGAGAGAGAGAGATAGATATAAGTGACAGTCACTACATTCCACACAGAAGTTCGCTTTTGGACAGAAATGGCATAAACTTTTCTCCTTATTTTAGATAGGAAAGGCGCTCGGTCACGGGGTGCGGCAGCACCTTTCTCACTAAGACGGGTGGGGTTCGATGTAATATCAATACCAGTGCAACAGTGGTTACAGAACTGGGCAGTTTTTGTCCTAGACCCATATGCATATTATAATATTATTATTTTCAGGCTTCCCGTAAAAAAAATCCTCGTGTCAATAGGGAGACCGGGAAAATTTTTCTAATGTTTTTTTGTTCTTCAAATTTGGCTAATTTTTCAAAATTTTGCCTTTGCGAATTTATAAAAGATTTTTAATAAAAAAAAAAGTTTCTTCAAATGAGGTGCGGTGGATTGCTGGTTAAAACCGAAAAAATGGGAACAGCGGACCGAGTTCATTTTAATTTTTCGCACTAATGCACTTGGAAATGACATAAACTCACTACTACCTTTTCTTCGGCTATGGATTAAATATCAGAGTTGACTAGAATCTCTACCCTTGCCAAGGCAAGAGAAGAACAACTCTGAATTCAAAATTGTGGAAGAGGCACCTGGAAACCAACCCACAATCTTTCTCAAAATCAATTATGACAATGCAGAAATCTACAGAGATAAAAAAAACAAAGGAAATTCGAAAAAGTCATGCACGCCTATGTCTTCAACGGACATTGCATTAAAAATAAATAAAAGCAATTCAAGAAACTAATTTGTTTTCTTTCAGTGAAACTCTTTATCGCCTTCAACAATTAAATTCTTGGATCTTGATAACTAGTCACTGAATAGCCGAAGGCGTTCGATAAAAAAAAGCCTAACCTAAATTTACTGTTTTACTTCCAAGTTGAAGTGATTTTTAATTTTCTTATAAATTATTATTATTTTAAAATTCATCATTATTATTGTGAAAATTTCACGGTTTTCCGATTTTAATTTTCTGATAAATCAGAATTTTTAATTTAATTATTGAATAAGCTCTTTAGTTGTTTTACGTCTATAAAACACTCTTGAAAATTCCCCTATTCCATCGTTAAACATTTGCGCTTAACAACTTAAAAATATTACAATAACAATCATAAATATGGATACAGGCAATTATTTAAAGAAGTAAGAGGGTACAAGTGAAAAGATTCAAAATTGATATGGGTTTTCATTTCACTACGGCAGATGTTAAACGCATGAGAGTATTATCGTCTCCTCTATCTTCCTTTTCTTGCTTGCTTTCTATTTTTCTTCTTATGTATCAATTGTCTTTCTCACTAAAACCAAACAGCCTATCTGATATATCTTTTACTTCTGTCTTTTCTCACCGTCAAAACAGAATGGTCCATTACTTATCTGAAATAGTATAATGCACGTACTAACTTACTAACAGAGGAACAAGCAGAATTATTGTTGTTGTTGTTGTTATTGCGTTCTGTAAAGAATGAGTGTGTGTGTGTGTGTGTGTGTGTGTGTGTGTGTGTGTGTGTGTGTGTGTGTGTACAATTTTCGTTAAAAACGACTGACAAGGTGCTGTGGTTATTTTTTTTTATATATATAATTTTTCTTGTGTTCTTATAGTTTTTCCTTTTCAGAACGTAAATTATATCCGAATGTTCTATATACCCGAGCGCTTTCGGCTATGCTTTTAGCCATTATCAAAGATGAATTTTATTTTTACTTTTAACTGTATATATGGTTAGTTTTATGTATGTATCTAGAGTTATAGGAATGTTTTATTTTCCAAACATGGTCAGCACATTATGGCTGATATTATTGAGTGTTTGCGTTCCTTTTTTATTAATAATGTTTCCATTATTTTTAGCCTTTTTGTGCTTGTGGATGATGTTATTATATTTGTATTATCAACGAATCTGTTACGGATAGAGTTTAGTAGGTCACGTAATTGAGCTATGGTCAGAGAGATGTAACGTGAGTCTTCTTGTTAAACATGTAGTATATCCAATATAATTATTTACGAATTTGTCAACTTTCAAAGTTTATCAAGATTGTAGAGTCAACGGTATGATATGTTTACAACTAACCGTTAATTCAAATCTTTGATTTAATAAATCATCCCTATTCAAGAACCTGATAATCTGCATTTTCTCCTTTAAAAAAATAGAACAAGGTTCATATAAGGATCTACATGTTCTTGCCAGTTTAAAAAATTTTCCATTTAACTTATATATATATATATATATATATATATATATATATATATATATACACACGTATATATATATATATATACATATGTGTGTGTGTACAATTTTTCTTAAAAACGATTGACAAGTTGCTGTGGTTATTTTTTTATTTTCATCTTTCATCCTCCATATTTTGAAAGTGAAGTATTATTTCTATAAGTATTATTAGTAAAAGACGATATGTGTTGATATCACCGGGTTTTGAAAGAATTCTTAGTACTACCAATATAGAACTTTTCAACCCACCGATTTTCTATTGTAGAGATAGAACTAAGATACACAGGGAATTCGGTTAAACATTTGTTTGATAATGGGTATTGTTTAGGATTCCTACAATTACATAGGTTAATATCTTTAACAATATTTTCATTGGTGCTTGCATTATGATTAAGATTATTAAATTGGTTTATGGTTCGATTGTTGTGCAACTTTATGATTTTCTCGAATTTATTGGTGCACCTATAACTAAGTTTTAATGTATTCCTATTAAATATTTTATAAGATGGTTGCTTTTCGGAAAATGCTTATCGATCAATTTGAAAAACTTATGGCCTACTGAGTGATTAAATGAAGGTGTGTACCAGATGTGATATTCCTATTCCTATTCTTTTCTTTGAATAACAGTCATCATATTTTCAAAAGTGAATTTCGGCACACTTATACCTGCTATTCTTAAGAACTTTATTGTATATGCATGTGTGTGTGAGTGTACCTGCATGTACTTGTGTATTCGCGTGCATACAAAGACACACATACATATATACAGGTATATGCATTTTAGTTTGTACAAACACACCCATATGAATACTTTGAGTTTAGGCACATTTACACATCCATGCGTTCGAGCAAACATATATACGCAATTGTCATTCTATTTCGGTGTTGAAACTGTAGCATTTACATATGTAGCAATGTTCTCTTAACACCCACCTGTTGCTTGTTCTACATCTGCGTCTGTATGTGAGAGTGCCATCTTAAACATACACAGAAGAAAATTGCCCCCCCCACACACACACACAAATAATAAAACGCAAAGAAGCATAAACAGATCCACTTTTTAAAAAATAAACGAGTTTGTCTGATGATTCCAAAAGCGTGAAACCCGGGGTTACAAACTAATATCCATGCAACTGTATATATATATATATATATATATATATATATATATATATATATATATATATATATATATATATATAAATGCACGTGCACGAATAAAGAGAAAAGGAAAACTTTTCTTTACAAAAGAGTTTCATCTCCTGAGGGACTTAATCAAAGTAAATGTAGAGATTTTAATTGACAAAATATGTTTATAAAAAGAAGTTGGGAAACAAAACCCCTCAGGAGATGAAACGCATTGGTAAAGAAAAATTCTCCTTTTGTCTTTAGTCATATTGTCTTTTTATAGATATATAGATAGATAGATATAAACAGATTGAAATAGATAGATAGATAGATAGATAGATAGATAGATATAAACAGATTGTGATAGATAGATAGATAGATAGATAGATAGATAGATAGATAGATAGATAGATAGATAAGTATGTATGTATGTCTCTCTCTCTCTCTCTCTCTGTGTGTGTGTGTGTGTGTGTGTGTGTGTGTGTGTGTAACAGAATCTTGACAGAGGATGCATGTTTTTCTAACAACATTTCTCAAATATTCCGACCGGTAAATCCAGTCGGATAAAAAAAAAATACTGTTTAATTAAAATACAGAACTTCTACTCAAATATGAGTATCCATAAAAAATAACATTTAAACAAAATAAATTTAAAATAACAATATGTCGGATTTAATGCATTTCCTCTAATATATATATATATATATATATATATATATATATATATATATATATATATATATGTATATATACACACACACACACGGTGGTTGCGATGCGTAAATTGTCGCCATTTTATATTTTTAATTTAGTGAATGCGTGTTGTTTCTTTTTTAGTTTGTCGACTGCACAGTAAAGTAGGGTCAGTTGGGAATCGTCTGTGAGAAAAAGAGTACCATGATACAATTCAGTCCACCAGAAATTTTGAAACGACATGCTGTACTGCTTGGCATTCGCGCCGGAAACTCCAATGCGAAAGTTTCAGAGGACAGTGCGGAGAATCCGAAAAGGGTTGGATGAATCTAATGGTGATTACGAAAGTGTTTAGAGTGATCACTAGTGCTGGCGAAGTTATGCCTTCATTCATTTTCCCACGGGGCCTCAGACGCAACACAGAGGCCTATATCATGTGCCTTGAGGAGATAGTGTTGCCCTGGGTCAAGAGGGTAGTTGTTGAAAGAACCTGTATGGCAACAGGACTCTGCACCATGCCACACAAGCAGGAGAACCCAATCATGTCTATCAGACAATTTCTGTAACCACATCACCCCTTACATCTGGCCACCGAACTCTACAAACTACAACCCCCTTGATTATTATGCGTGGGGCGCAGTTGAGGGAAAGACCAACAAAACTCCTTGTAACACTAAAGATGAACTGAAGGCAAAGATTATGGAAGCATTCACCACCTTAAACAGGGAGACCGTCCAGAAGAGTTGCGGGAGATTCCAAAGTCGTCTGGATACCGCAGTTGAAGCCAATAGCGATTTTATTGAATTAATGTACTCTTTAGTACTTCATGTTTGTGTAATTTTAGTAAACATATCTATTAAAATGAGATGTCAGTTTTATTCTCATTTTTGCGTAATTTAGACGACAATTTATACATCGCCCCCTTCCCCCTCTCTCTCTACATACATATATACACGCACACACACACATATATATATAGTGTATTTCGGCATCAATCCCTCTTTTATACATGTTTCGCTAAAGACGACAGACAAGGTAAGCTTTTTATTTGATTTATTGTGTTATTACAAGTGTCTTCTTTTCTCGGTACCAAGTTTTTTAAAATTGTTCAAAAGTTCTGCATATCCGGGCGATTTCGGATATTCTTTTAGCAATTACCATGGACAATTTTGGACAATTTTTACACATTTGTATCCAGAAAAGAAAACACTTGCACGTACAAAAGAAAAATTAAATAAAAAGCTTTACCTTGTCAGTCCTCTTTAACGAAACATTACATTTAAGTGTTAATATTAATGCTTTTTTTATCTCTTGATATTGAAAACTCTCATTAATGACTGTTTATCTTAAAAGTCTTATCTTCCAGAAATACCCTGGACGAGCGTTTTTTTTTTGGTTTTGTTTTTCTTTGCTAAACACAATCTTTGTCTTATGTAAATGTGTGTCTGCGAGTGTGCGTCTCTGCGCGTGTATGCGTCTGTGCGTGTGTAGGAATAATTAGTTTGGGAATTTTTTTTTTTAACTATCGTTACTGAATGAAGTTAATTAAATTTCTTGAATTACAAGAATGTCACTTTGTTTTAGTATAATTTAAGATGATGCAATAGAAAACGAAATTCGGTGAAACGATACAAATACTAAAAGCATTTATTAGCAGTAGTAACAGTAGAGAACTACATACTAGAAGAAGACTAAACGTAGTTGTTGACTGTTCTTAGTTGTAGTCAAGAAATAGTGGCGTTAAATCAGAATATTGTTTAATATAATTTTCGTATTTATAAATGCAAGGATATTATATATATATATATATATATATATATATATATATATATATATATATATATATACTGACTCTCACCTCGAAATTTGACGTATGAGGGTCAAGAAGATCAGTTCCCAGGAAACCGACAGCCCGACAACAGCACATGAGATTTGATTATAATGTTTTGTTGTGAAGGCGTTAAAATTTACAAGCCATTTCCTGCCCCAGTTAACTACTGATTTGGTTTCCTTTGCGTAGATTTTTCTCCAGGTGTAGTGACCACAGTTACATTATGTTTCTCACTGATTACATTGCACTTTGTCCGCTTGCATCTGCTGATACAAATATCTTTTCTCTTGAAGTCTCTACTTGATATTTGGGAGAAACTCGTACAAAGCACCCCCACCAAAATGCAACAACAACAATAATAATAATAATAATCTTGATGCACAAGGCTAATGCTTAATAACTAGAAATTACCAAGCACACATACCGAAAAATTGTGTTAACCAAAAATGCAGATTCTGTGATAAATATCAAGAAACAATTGACCATCTTGTATCCGATTGCACTGTATTGGATAAAACGCGGCACGACAACATCAGCCAATATCTGCACTGGAAAATCTGCAACTTTTACGGAGAGGAAACTGCAAGAAACTGGTAAGAACACCACCCAGACACGGTTACAGACATAAGGACTTTTGACAATGTTATGAGATTTTATAATACACACAGACAGAACAGTCAAAGCAAATTACCCAGACATACTGAGCAAAAAGCACACAAACAGAATGTGCTTTCTTATTCACATGGTAGTTCCTGCAGATTCTAATGAATCTTTGAAGATATATCGTTCTTGAAGTGGAATTCTCAGAAATGTGGCAGAATAATTCCAGTTTTAGCTGGAACCCTCGGTTTGATTGGAAAAGGTTCCGATAGAATTATTGAAGGGACCCCTAGTAGCCCATGACTTAAAGAAATACAGAAGAAATTTACTCACAAGCACGCAGCTCACACATTACGATGCAATTTATCTATATAAAATGTGTGTGAGCGTAGGTTGTTTTTGTTTTGTAATTTTGCAAAAATTATCAGTGGAAAATATCATGACCTTAGACCTCTGGTTGGGACCTGGAAGGAAATGTGTATACAAAAGAAACCTAAAGGAACAATAATAATATTAATAAATAATAGAAGATCATATGATTATTTTAATAAGTTTACTAAATCAACAAAACCAACGTAGGTAACCAAATATGTTTATTTATATTAGTGGGAGCAGCAAACTGGTCGCATGAATCTGCAAGAAAAGACATTGATGAAAGACGATAACACGAAAAGAGAAAGGGAAATCGAAAAGAACAGGAAAAAAACAACGATAAATATGAACAGGAAAGAAATGGCTATGAATATTAACTGAAAAAATGGCGATGAATATGAAGAGACAGAAATGATGATAAATATTTGGTTGGTGCATAATTATCAAGAGTTTTGTAGGCGAGTTATTTGTTAATAAAATTGCTACTTTTTTTAATAAAAATATTGTTTTATTTTCAGGTTATAAACATGCATTTCGAGAATCATACGTTCCGAAATAATCATTTAAAAATGTTATTGTTGATTTGTTACGTTTCTTTTTTCATAATAAATATTGTTTAAAAAACGATGAATATGAACAGAAAGAAATGGCGATAAATATTAACAGAAAAGAAATGTCGATAAATATGAACAGAAGGAAATGGCAATGAATATGAACAGAAAGAAATGGCGATGAATATGAACAAAAAATGGCGATGAATATGAACAGAAAGAAATCGCGATGAATATGAACAGAAACAAAATGACGATGAATATAAACAGAAAGAAATGGCGATGAATGTGAACAGAAAGAAATGGCGAAGAAGATGAAAAGAAAAATAATGGTGTTAAATATGAACAGGAATAAAATGGCAATGAGTATGAACAGAATTAAAAAGCCATATTTATGAATAGAAAGAAATGGCGATGAATATGAACAGAAAAAAATGTCGATTAATATAAACATAAAGAAATGACGATAGTTAGGAACAGGAAAGAAATGGCAATGAATATCACATTTCTTTAAATGACGATAGTTATGAACAGAAAAAAATTGGCGAAGATTATGGAAAGAAAGAAATGTCGATAAATATGAACAAGAAATAAATAGCGATAGTTATGAATGGAACAAAATGTCGATTATTCTGAACAAGAAAGAAATGGCGATGAATATGAACAGAAAGAAATGGCAATGAATATGAACAGAAAGAAATCGCGATGAATATGAACAGAAAAGAAATGGCAATGAATATGAACAGAAAGAAATGGTAATGAATATGAACAGAAACAAAATGGCGATGAATATGAACAGAAAGAAATGGTAATGAATATGAACAGAAACAAAATGGCGATAAATATGAACAGAAAGAAATGGCAATGAATATGAACAGAAAGAAATGGCGATGAATATGAACAGGACATAAATCGCGATGAATATGAACAGAAACAAAATGGCGATGAATATGAACAGAAAGAAACAGCAATTAATATGAACAGAAAGAAATGGCGATGAATATGAACAGAAAAGAAATGGCGATGAATATGAACAGAAAAAATGGCAATGAATATGCACAGAAAAGAAATGGCGATAAATATGAACAGAAAGAAATGGTAATGAATATGAACAGAAACAAAATGGCGATAAATATGAACAGAAAGAAATGGTAATGAATATGAACAGAAACAAAATGGCGATAAATATGAACAGAAAGAAATGGTAATGAATATGAACAGAAACAAAATGGCGATAAATATGAACAGAAAGAAATGGCAATGAATATGAACAGAAAGAAATGGCGATGAATATGAACAGGACATAAATCGCGATGAATATGAACAGAAACAAAATGGCGATGAATATGAACAGAAAGAAACAGCAATTAATATGAACAGAAAGAAATGGCGATGAATATGAACAGAAAAGAAATGGCGATGAATATAAACAGAAAGAAATGGCGATGAATGTGAACAGAAAGAAATGGCGAAGAAGATGAATAGAAAAATAATGGTGTTAAATATGAACAGGAATAAAATGGCAATGAGTATGAACAGAAATAAAAAGCCATATTTATGAATAGAAAGAAATGGCGATGAATATGAACAGAAAAAAATGTCGATTAATATAAACATAAAGAAATGACGATAGTTAGGAACAGGAAATAAATGGCAATGAATATCAACATTTCTTTAAATGACGATAGTTATGAACAGAAAAAAATTGGCGAAGATTATGGAAAGAAAGAAATGTCGATAAATATGAACAAGAAATAAATAGCGATAGTTATGAATGGAACAAAATGTCGATTATTCTGAACAAGAAAGAAATGGCGATGAATATGAACAGAAAGAAATGGCAATGAATATGAACAGAAAGAAATGGCGATGAATATGAACAGAAAAGAAATGGCAATGAATATGAACAGAAAGAAATGGTAATAAATATGAACAGAAACAAAATGGCGATAAATATGAACAGAAAGAAATGGCAATGAATATGAACAGAAAGAAATGGCGATGAATATGAACAGGACATAAATCGCGATGAATATGAACAGAAACAAAATGGCGATGAATATGAACAGAAAGAAACAGCAATTAATATGAACAGAAAGAAATGGCGATGAATATGAACAGAAAAGAAATGGCGATGAATATGAACAGAAAGAAATGGCAATGAATATGCACAGAAAAGAAATGGCGATAAATATGAACAGAAAGAAATGGTAATGAATATGAACAGAAACAAAATGGCGATAAATATGAACAGAAAGAAATGGTAATGAATATGAACAGAAACAAAATGGCGATAAATATGAACAGAAAAAAGAAATGGTAATGAATATGAACAGAAACAAAATGGCGATAAATATGAACAGAAAGAAATGGTAATGAATATGAACAGAAACAAAATGGCGATAAATATGAACAGAAAGAAATGGTAATGAATATGAACAGAAACAAAATGGCGATAAATATGAACAGAAAGAAATGGCAATGAATATGAACAGAAAGAAATGGCGATGAATATGAACAGGACATAAATCGCAATGAATATGAACAGAAACAAAATGGCGATGAATATGAACAGAAAAAACAGCAATTAATATGAACAGAAAGAAATGGCGATGAATATGAACAGAAGAGAAATGGCGATGAATATGAACAGAAAGAAATGGCAATGAATATGCACAGAAAAGAAATGGCGATAAATATGAACAGAAAAGAAATGGTAATGAATATGAACAGAAACAAAATGGCGATAAATATGAACAGAAAGAAATGGTAATGAATATGAACAGAAACAAAATGGCGATAAATATGAACAGAAAGAAATGGTAATGAATATGAACAGAAACAAAATGGCGATAAATATGAACAGAAAGAAATGGTAATAAATATGAACAGAAACAAAATGGCGATAAATATGAACAGAAAGAAATGGCAATGAATATGAACAGAAAGAAATGGCGATGAATATGAACAGGACATAAATCGCGATGAATATGAACAGAAACAAAATGGCGATGAATATGAACAGAAAGAAACAGCAATTAATATGAACAGAAAGAAATGGCGATGAATATGAACAGAAAAGAAATGGCGATGAATATGAACAGAAAGAAATGGCAATGAATATGCACAGAAAAGAAATGGCGATAAATATGAACAGAAAGAAATGGTAATGAATATGAACAGAAACAAAATGGCAATGAATATGTACAGAATGAAATGGCAATAAATATGAACATGAAAGAAATGGCAATGAATATGGACAGAAAGAGAAAGCTGTACGGGAAACAATGAAGAGGATTATGATTGAGGCAGTGATGAAGCGACGCCCGTAAATCTGATTATTTTACTGACTTACTGTCAACGTGCACAGTTTTATGAACAAACTTTGTATATGAAGTCATAACACAGTACACAGCATTTGACGATGGTTTTCTAGGTTTAGGGACGTGACAAATTTAACCTACTTTAAATTACAATTAAAGTATTATACAATCTCTCGTCTCAAATATTTGATATGCGTTCCGTAGCATTTTATTTTAAAGATTTATTAGAAGCCTGCGACGTAACGACTTTGTTTTCTTTTGTTTTTGTTGTTTGTTTTTTGTTTTTTTACGGCTTGTCAAACCATTATGAATTATTTAAAGCCGGAGCATATTTTAATTTGTAAGAATAATTAAATTTTTACGAGTGAATATTAACAAAAAAAATAATAATAATACATGTCCTACTGTTTAATCCATATCTGGGGGAAGAGAGAGATTCATAGACTTCCCAAGGGTATTTGCACGTGACTTTAACAATTTTGGCTTGAATTCGAAACCGACTCCCCGATTTCTCATTCTGTGCGGCTAGCAGTTACGTAACCCGCTATCATCTACAGCAACAGATACGTCAAAAGGGTTAGAATCCCAGGATTAAGCTGGCTCTATTTCTATTATGTTGTACCTGAAGACAAACGACGACTGATCAGAGTATAATGATAAACCACACCCGACAGCAAGACCCTTGATCGGGATATTAGAGGTTTTGAAAAGCAGGTCCAGACCCCGAGGGAGTTGTCCCAACTATCGGCAAAAGGATTTTTTTTATAGTAAAATTATTAGCAATATATTTTTAGAAAAAAAAACACCAGTACATTTTTGTAGTGAAATTAACAGCAATACATTTTATGATCTAAAAACTATATACTTAAAAAACATAACTTTTAACCTGAAAGTATAAAATTATGTACAAAATATTTAGATTTCGTCATTAAATAACCCATAGACCGATGAACAAAATCAACCAAACCAATCAAAATATTTAGATTTCGGCATTAAATAACCCATAGAGCCGATGAACAAAATCAACCAAACCAAACCAATCAAAATATTTAGATTTCGTCCCAAATAACCCAAGAGGTGTTGATATGCCGAAAAAAATCAACCAAACCAATCAAAATATTTAGATTTCGGCATTAAATAACCCATTTTGATATGCCGATGAACAAAATCAACCAAACCAAACCAATCAAAATATTTAGATTTCGGCATTAAATAACCCATAGAGGTTTGATATGCCGATGAAAAAATCAACCAAACCAATCAAAATATTTAGATTTCGGCATTAAATAACCCATAGAGGTGTTGATATGCCGATGAACAAAATCAACCAAACCAAACCAATCAAAATATTTAGATTTCCGGCATTAAATAACCCATGATCTAAAAAAACCAATCAAAATATTTAGATTTCGGCATTAAATAACCCATAGAGGTGTTGATATGCCGATGAACAAAAATCAACCAAACCAATCAAAATATTTAATTTCGGCATTAAATAACCCATAGAGGTGTTGATATGCCGATGAACAAAATCAACCAAACCAATCAAAATATTTAGATTTCGGCATTAAATAACCCATAGAGGTGTTGATATGCCGATGAACAAAATCAACAAACCAATCAAAATATTTAGACAAATAACCCATAGAGATGTTAATATGCCGATGAACAAAATAATCAAACCAATCAAAATATTTAGATTTCGGCATTAAATAACCCATAGAGGTGTTGATATGCCGATGAACAAAAATCAACCAAACCAATCAAAATATTTAGAATTAAATAACCCAAAAGATGTTAATATGCCGATGAACAAAATAACCAATCAAAATATTTAGATTTCGGCATTAAATAACCCATAGAGGTGTTGATATGCCGATGAACAAAATCAACCAAGCCAAACCAATCAAAATATTTAGATTTCGGCATTAAATAACCCATAGAGGTGTTGATATGCCGATGAACAAAAATCAACAAACCAATCAAAATAAAAATAACCCATAGAGATGTTAATATGCCGATGAACAAAATAATCAAACCAATCAAAATATTTAGATTTCGGCATTAAATAACCCATAGAGGTGTTGATATGCCGATGAACAAAATCAACCATGCCAAACCAATCAAAATATTTAGATTTCGGCATTCAATAACCCATAGAGGTGTTGATATGCCGATGAACAAAATCAACCAAACCAATCAAAATATTTAGATTTCGGCATTAAATAACCCATAGAGGTGTTGATATGCCGATGAACAAAATCAACCAAACCAAACCAATCAAAATATTTAGATTTCGGCATTAAATAACCCATAGAGGTGTTGATATGCCGATGAACAAAATCAACCAAACCAATCAAAATATTTAGATTTCGGCATTAAATAACCCATGCCCATGAACAAAATCAACCAAACCAAACCAATCAAAATATTTAGATTTCGGCATTAAATAACCCATAGAGGTGTTGATATGCCGATGAACAAAATCAACCAAACCAATCAAAATATTTAGATTTCGGCATTAAATAACCCATAGAGGTGTTGATATGCCGATGAACAAAATCAACCAAACCAATCAAAATATTTAGATTTCGGCATTAAATAACCCATAGAGATGTTAATATGCCGATGAACAAAATAATCAAACCAATCAAAATATTTAGATTTCGGCATTAAATAACCCATAGAGGTGTTGATATGCCGATGAACAAAATCAACAAAATCAAAATATTTAGATTTCGGCATTAAATAACCAATGTTGATATGCCGATGAACAAAATCAACCAAACCAATCAAAATATTTAGATTTCGGCATTAAATAACCCATAGAGGTCTTGATATGCCGATGAACAAAATCAACAAACCAATCAAAATATTTAGATTTCGGCATTAAATAAAAAAATCCGATGAACAAAATAATCAAACCAATCAAAATATTTAGATTTCGGCATTAAATCCCATAGGTTTGATATGCCGATGAATAAAAATATTTAGATTTCGGCATTAAATAACCCATAGAGGTTTGCGATGAACAAAATTTATTTAGATTTCGGCATTAAATAACCCATAGAGGTAAATGAACAAAAATCAAAAAACCAATTTATTTAGATTTCGGCAAAATAATAGAGGTGTTGATATGTCCATGAACAAAATCAACCAAGCCAAACCAATCAAAATATTTAGATTTCGGCATTCAATAACCCATAGAGGTCTTGATATGCCCATGAACAAAATCAACAACAGATCCAAGACAAAAATCCGGAAGCTATCAGGTTAGTGGGAATAATATTTACTGTAAACAGCTTGCGGCTTTGTGCCAGACTAAACAAAATTTAGTAAATAATTAATGTCTGAATACCGAAGTTAAGCAACGCCGAAGCTTGTTAACATTTCGATGGGTGTTCGCTTAAGATCACGTAAACTACAAGAAGACAGAATGCATGGTCACCAGTAAAAGGACGAGCGGGAAATGCGATTTGCAGGCCAGGAACACTAGAATCAAGCAGACATCAAGCAGTTTAAATATCTGGGAAGCGTCTTGACAGTGGACGGTAAGTGCGACACTGAGATCCGTAAATGTATTGGGATGGCCAAGAACACATTCCAAAAAGCTGGGTAGAGTATTGCGAGGCAGGAGGATTTCTTTGGTAACAAAGGAAAGAATACTGAGCTGTTACGTTACATCTATCCTTCTTTACGGCAGCGAATGATGGACGATTTCCTCAAATATGAAGAAGAGACTCGAGGCGACTGAGATGTGGTTCTACAGAAGGATGCTAAGGATATCATGTGAGCAACGATGAGGTCTTAGATAAGTTACAAACAAGGAGAAGGCACCTGAAGTTTCTGGGACACACAATGAGGAAGGATAGCCTGGATAACCTGATACTCACGAGTCAAATAGAGGTGACATATCTGACGAGCTTGAGCAGGTAGATAATATAACGTGGCCTGGGGTGGGGAGGAAACAAAGGGAAGGGGCTTGCTGAGAGCTGCAAGAGATAGAGGGAGGTGGAGAGCCATGATCGCCTACGTCCTGAAGGGACACGGCACATAAAAAGAAGGAAGTGTTGGCCGTTTTGAGGTCTTTTAAATTAAATAAGCTTCATGTTATTCATAAATTGGAGCCTTGGAGGATTATGCTAAACATCCCAAACATATAATACATTCATGAACTAACAGATATTCATCCATGGATTTTTCTCCGTTTCATTCCCAGTACTCTGAAAATTACCTGTATGACTGTTAGTTCAGTTTTCAATTATCTCTGTTAATTTTTTCTCCATTTATATTTATTCTATACCCACGGCGGACAGGCGTTTTTTCATAGGAGGTGTCGCATTTTTGTCAGCTCTGAGTAATATTGTCCGTGTCACAATAATAAATCGAGTTTCATAACACGACAGTGTAAATAAGAATCCTACATGCGAATTTTATTTGCATATTTCTTTGCTCATTAGACACATTTTGTGAAAAGACTGCATAAATGTATGAGAAAATAGTTTCTTATTTAGTACTGTTGGAGGATATTTTATAACGGCTCCTCACCTCAAGGAGCGCCCAAATAAGAATAAATACGAGGTATTAAAAAGGGAAAATGAAAAGAAGGGTGCCAAAATATTTTTTATTACATGCAACAATGCAAAGCAACAATACAAGATGACATAAACGCAAACATGGTCCTTACCACGAGGACGAGGTTTGCACTCCGTAAATTTACTACCCTTAAGCTAAGGCGAGGTGAGGTGAGGTCGTCAACTACCAGTATATATCGTCGTTCGCCAGGATGTGAATCGAGACGCCAGTCGCAACGCGGGACCGACCTCTTCCCGGGACTGGACTGACTCTGTTTTAAGGGGTCCGAATTCATCTCAGTTGTCCACACTGTTTCAAGGACATTAACTCACCTCGCCTTATCTGCTCGCTCGGTGGAGAGTTTTATCGAAAACCCTACCATTCATTTGCTACTATTAATGAGATCTGTGTTGCAAAGTATAATTAATTGCAATCAGATGTGACACAAGGTCGAGGTTTAAAGTGGATTTAATGGCCATATAACGCAAAAAATCCCAGGCCCCCTCGGCACTTTTCCTTTTGGGGACGCCACAAACACTGGGCAATAATCCCAGCTCTCTGCCGAGGGAGAGGTATTGTTTGGGATGGGGAAAGCCTCCTATTCAAAGAATATAAATCCCAGTCAAAGGTATTAGGATTTATTTATCCTCCAGCTGTATTAACTGCTATTTATAAGGTGAGATTTGCATATGAATACAACAATCTGTACATTTGAAAAAATGTATTTTTTACGTAAATAAGTTCTCAATAAATCTTGTTAGACGTTTATAGAAAATCGCAGAAATGGCATCATATGTACAAATAGGTACCTTAGATCCCATCATGATGATTAAGCATTGAAATACATTCAAACAAAGACACATGGTCTAACTGCCCGGAAATAACAAGTGATATTTCTCCATTTTGTCATGCACACATTTCTGTACTATTCAGGCTTCTATACGGCCTGCGAGGGTTTTTCAATATACAGTTAAAAATTAATATCAAGAAACTCTCTCTCTCTCTCTCTCTCTCTCTCTCTCTCTCTCTCTCTGTTTCTTTTTGTTTCCCTGGTGATAAAATTATTCCTTCATTTTCTTTACTATATCACTTTAACTGTTCATTCCAATGTTGATAATTTACATACATTGACAAAAAAGAAAGGTCTTATTGGAGAAAAATTAATTAAAAAATATCCAAATTGATCTACATGCAAAAATAAATAGCACAAATGAACTAGTCATCTTAAAAATATACACAGAGTATATATATATATATATATATATATATATATATATATATATATATATATAAAAAAAATAATAACATTTTTCTTCTCCGTCATATTTAACAAAAGATGTTTACAAGAAAGGTAGCTACCCAAATATACATTAATATAAATATATATATATATATATATATATATATATACAGGAAGAAATATATTTTAAGCTATGCTGTAGTTATGGGATAAAGTGCACAATATCAGATATAGAACGTATATAAATATAAAAGTGGACATTGAAGTCAACACTCAGGGGCGACAGATTGTTTCATGCAATCGTTAAGCCACATATGGCCTGAAGGTTGCGTTTAGCATGAAAAACAGTCTGTCGTCTATAAAGTGCTGTCACTGATATATATATATATATATATATATATATATATATATATATATATATATATATATATATATATATATATATACAAATGAGAGAAAAAGAACAGATGGAGTAAAAAATCCACAGTTCGTAGCATTTACTTTTAAAAAAAGTGCTCAATACAAAGTAGAACAATATGTTATTATTACATTTTTATTATAAGAGATAATAACAACTTTTTTAACAAAAGATGTTTACAAAAAAGGTGACATTCTTGGCAGATCTTCTATTATCATAATGTGGGATATTTAATATCAAAGTTAAAATTTTCATTCATGCGCATGCGTAGTCGCATAAATGTAAACAAACCTCGTCTGATTAAGTCCATAGGCACGAAACGCGTCACACAAAAACATTTTTCCACTTTGTCATATATCTTTCCTCCAAAACTGTTCTTGCTATATAAAAATTTATATATAGTTATCCCATATATATATATATATATATATATATATATATATAATACTGGAGGATATTTTTAATTATAATAGTGTTAAATGTGATATTATACTATACTATTATAGTAATATACTTATCACCTGTAATAGTTGGTCGTAGCGATCCTGTAGCTTTACATAGCACGATACATTGATTTAGAAGAGTTTCCTGATAATTAGGGTTCACTATTTTTTACAAGGCCCGAGAGCCACACAAGGTAGATGGTTACAGAGTAAAAGGCACAGTTTATGCGAATATGTGGGGAAGATAACGGTTAACCTTAGATTTAGTGAGTGGGAAATCATTCTCTTGGGAGTCGGTTCCACAGAGCAGCTGTTCGCGAGAAGAAACTGCTCAAGTGGAACTTACCACCAATCGAATACAAAGGGAATGACGGTGGTTCGCTACGATGTGCGTAGCATAGCGGGTCTTATCCCTGAAGTTTAGAATTGATAACAACCAAAGAATGTAATTCGTCTGAGCACTAAATGATAGCCGACTTCTTTATACTCTTTCTTCCTGTCTTGAATAGATGTCACGGCATGTAACCAACACTTACCAAAATTTATTAATGGATATTTAAAATATGTTTGTTGTGCAGCATAAAAACGCCAGGCCGTCGACACACTCCCTTCCCCGTTCTCACCCACTACCCCGGCCCTCATTCGGTATACGATTGCCTATTAATCTTTTAAGTTTTTTATTTTTTAATCTTATTTTCTAGATTGAATTAATTTTATTTATTCCGTCGAGTTAGCTCGGACATTCGTGAATCTATCACGCCAAGCATCACGGTCCTCCATAAAGGTCGGAAGGTCATTAGTGTGTCATTCTATCTGATAATATACCTGGTCAATGTAGGTGGTTGCTGGGCGACCAACTCGTTTTGTTCCATGGCTTGGTATCCAGAGTAGTATATCGCTAACGAACTCTTGTTTTGCTCGCCGGCGGTGTCCTGCAAATCGCATTCTGCGTTCGCATAAGGTTGTAGAAATATCAGAGATGGATCCATAGAACTGTGATTTCCTTTGGTGTTGTCTCCGGGAGATATTATGTATAACTCTCCGACTGTAGGTTCCATCAAAGCTTAGACTCAAGGGTTTTAGTAAATGTCCAAGAAGTAGCACCATACATTAACAGTGGTTCGAAAGAATCTCCACTTGAGATTGTCTGATCACATTTCCAAATTAGATCCATTTTATTGACTATGCCAGGGGCGGACAGCCGAGTTCGAATTCCAGTCAAATCCGTTACATTCACTTACGTGTTAATACCCTTGAGAAAGATATGAATCTTCTTCTCCCGCCTCCAGCTATGGGTAAATAGCAGGACAGACCGGGTTCTATAGCATCGGATGGCAACTGGTCTACTGCAGAAAGAAATGGCAACCTACTGCGGGAAAAATCTACCTCGTCAGTCATTTATCGAAAGATACATGATCGCCTAAGCGTGTATCACGTATGGCACATAATTGACCGAACTGACTGACAAGGGTGGCGAAACTTGTTTAATATAAGAGCCACATAAAGTTCATATGTTTGTGAGCCGCATGACATGAACAAAATTTACAGATACGTTTTTGTTACATACACATTAACATTAAACTTGTGTTTTAAACCAATGGGATCTCAATTCATACCTAATAAATAATTTTTATAATTATTTATTATAATTTTTATAATTATTTATATAATTTTTATAATTATTTACAGTGTAACCCGGATATAAGAGAGTTGTCGGGACCAGAGAAGAAGTCTCTTATATCCGGGTTTCTCTTATATCTGGGTTTGGTCTATTTTATATATATTAACACAGGCTCTAATTTGGGACCAGAGAAAATCTCTCTTGTATCCGGGTTTCTCTTATATCCGGGTCTTTTATATCCGGGTTACACTGTATTTATATAATTATATATTTATATACTTATTATTTGACATTTTCCTTATTTACCTTTTATATTAACTGTGATGAAAAATGAGCTTAACCAACATATTTCTACAATCCGCATATTAAAGGTCAAAAAGACGCATATTAAAGGTCAAAAAGACGGATATTGAAGGTCGAAGAGAGGCATGTGACTCGCGAGCCACGGTTTTGCTACTCCTATGCAGGCACCATTACCTGTGCCACAGTGCGTCTACATCATCTAGAATATGCTGCCAGTGGTGTTGGGCTCAGTCTCATGGCCTCTAAAACTGAATTCATCGGCTTCAAAGCTCAATACAAACTGTCACAGATGAATCAACAAAACCTGTCGAATCTTTTACATAACTAGGAAGCGAAATAAATTCTGCTGAAAAAGATATGAAAATTCACATGGCTAAAGACTTGGCCGCCTTGAATATAAGCGAATTAATTTTGTGGTTCTACTAGCCGTGTTTCTTTTAGTGAAAGATTCTTATATAATATTTTTGTTCATGATCGATTTAAGGATAATATTCATTTCAGATTCCATGTTATGGCTGTCATGATTGCCTGAACCAAAGAAATCTAGCGGAGTTAGTCTAAATTGGCCTAATTTGTTGCTTCTCTTCAACAGTTTCTTTCTTTGACTCTGTATTCGTTATTGCATTTAAAGCAATGAGGCTAACCTTGCATATAGTGTCTATAGTGTGACATATCTTCATCAAATTACAGCAAGCTAGCAACTAAATTAAGAAAGTACGTGTTTTAATAAATATATAGAAATAAAATACAAAATTCTAAGCTGTCTGATAAATATTTGTGAGAACTCGTGCATATCGCACACGCTTTTATAAAAAAATTAAAAAAAAAGAACAAAGCCCCTTCACTTAATGTCACCCAACTGTTTAATATTTCCCAGACACAGATTTATTTTTGTCGTGAGAACCTTTTCGAGTTTTTTGCCCTATAGTTTTAAAAAGATTTATTTGTCCCCATTAAAAAAAATGGTTCGAACCTTTCGTTTTTTTTTTGCCAATTTTTTAATGAATCAGTCGTTTCTCACTATTGAAGATTTCCATTTAAATTCTTTCCCCATTAAAAAAATGATTATTTATTTCCAGATATGTCTGTTGGTTTCTTAAGGTACTTATTTTTTACAACTGAATTCTACTTCATGTACCCTCTACATAGAAATGTCCCACTCAGTAGCGGATTTACCGATAGGCTTAACAGGCTGAAGTCTAGGGTCTCAAAATCTAGGGGGCCTCCAGCCAAGGTGTATATTATTTTTGACACTGACATGGAACTTTCTTACACATGATGTCATAATGCATTATAAACTCTAAACTACCTTTCAGTAATTTTAAACACCTGTCATCATCCTCAGACTTTACTCAAATTGTTTAATTTAACACACTTCTATTTTCCTCTACTCGTGAGAATGGAAGGGCCTCACAAGTGGAATAGCCTAGGGCCTCTTTTCATCTAAATCCGATCCTGGTCCTACAAGTGGAATAAGAGACACATCTTTCTAAAAAGATCAGTCTCTCATAAATAGCAATAACACTACCAATAAAAAGTATTTTCCACAAAGGTGCTTACAGTCATTTCTACAACAAGGACCATTCGACTTACGACTAATTCTCCTCATGCAGACGACAACTTTCATTCATTTGAAAGATAAATAATAGCATCTTCAATGTAAGAGAATATTATTTTATATTTATTAGTTGATTTTGCCTGGCGGAATATCAGTCTATGGGTTAATGCCGAAAATATTTTAAACACAATTTTACGCGTTCAGCTATAGATATTTCGTACATAGCTTTATACTTTCAGAGTAAAAGGTATGTTTTTTATACATATAGTTTGTAGATCAAAAAGTGTATTGTTAGTAATTTTACTATAAAAATGTATTTTTATATTTTTTTTAGTGTCACATTGATTGTCATTTTGCGCTAAAAATCTATTGTTACTCATTTTATTATTAAAATGTACTGTTGATTTTTGCTAGAGGGTCAGTATTTGACTATAACTAGGACCCTAACAGGTGCTACAACTCTGGATCAGAGTGGCCTCAGGAACAACAGCAGTTAAGCGGTGGTTTTACGCTCCTCCAAACCTCCAATCTTCCGATCAGAGACCTTACTGCCGAATGTAGTTTATCGTCATACCCAGGATGATCTATTTATGGTACGTAATCTTGAAAGAGAGATTTTTTGATCCTTTCATCCGCAAGCAAGGCGACAATTCCACTAAGACTCCAGGGGTTATTGAGAGAGAGAGATATTGAGAAGACTTCAGTGAAAAGAAAGAACAATAAGAGAACGTCAATCGTCATCCTCTGTCTTTCAAGAAGACAGATGGCGATTAACGTTGCATTTAAATCTTTGAAAATCGTAGGTGGCAGGGAAATGAGCAACTGGAAGAAAGTTCCAAAGGTGAGAAGTGTGAGTAAAGGAACTATTAGAATAGAACTTACGGTTACATCTACTTATTTCAACAGTAAAACGAGGAGACCAAGTAGCCAATCTAGTAACACGTTTAAATTCATGCGGTCGACATACCAAGGAGGAAAGCTCATTAGAATAACTGCTGTGAAAATATTTATAGACAAGGCAAAGGAAAACCACATCAAGGCGGTGGGAAAGTGACTGCAATTGAGATGCCAGGTCAGGAGCGATAACATTACAGATCTTTCTTTGGATTTTGTTGAAAATCTCCAGCCGGAGCAATAGACCATTTCCAAGAGATTCAACTTTCCCAAAAATGTGTCACTTGATGGAAAGAATTTTCCCTCGTATGAATGTACTGAACTTAAAATTATTTTCCCTGTAAGAACCGAGAGAACAAAAACGATTTATGACTGAAACCATCTAAACTAGTTTATTTCAACCAATTGAGAGTATAGATGCTTCGAATGTTGATGATAATACCATTTAGTAATGAGGTACAATTGTCAATTTAATAAATAAGTGACACAATGACCCGTGATCATCTAGTTACCTCAGAAACCTGTATAATCAAACAACTATAAATGATGGAACCGAAGCGACTGGTGTTTTATGAGAACCGCCAGTAAAATCGAGATATGAGAACTTCAAAGAAACCACTTTCTTTTTTTTTTCTGGAAAATAAATAAATTAAAATTTTCTGGATCAAGTACCACACGACTGGAAGGTATGGAATTCCGGTGATAGTCAGGTCGCATTCTAGAATAGATGAGTTAAAAACCATCCATCGAAATGTAGAGGCAGTCAGAGTTTGTTTGTTAAACATACATCGGACCTTTCCGAGTTTTTGTTTACACCAACACAGTCGGGAATCGAAACATCGTGGAATGGTTTATTTGTTTTGTTACTTTGTTTAACGGCATATCAACTCCTTATTGGTTATTTAATGCCGACATTTTATTTTCTTGGGTGTTTTGAAGTAATAAAACTGTTACTCTGCTTTCACAATTGAATACTTGGTAGATGATACTCAGCTTTTGAGCATATACATGTTTATGTAAAAAATAATTACGAGAGGCGGTGATATATGTGTTTTATATTGTAGTTTGTTAAAGCTATATTTTAGAATACAGTTTGATTTAAGAAATTGTAGAACATTATATGGATTAATGTCACGAAAGAATTCTTTCATTTTGGTTATTAGATTTTGTTTTGTAGCATATCAACTTCTATGGGTTATTTAATACCGAAATCTAAATATTTTGAACACATTTGTATGCCTTTAACTTGTTACTCATTTTACTATAAAAAGGTATTTTTAGTAATTTTTACTATAAAAATAGGTATTATTGGTATTTTTACTATAAAAAAAAGTATGTTTTTGGTTGGTGGTTCCCTATTTGCCCATAGCTGGGACCCTAAAAGGTGCTACCACTCCGGTTTAGGGTGGACCTGGGAACAACAGCAAGAGGTGGTGCCACGCTCTTCAAAACCTCCAATTTCCCGATCAGAGGCCTTGCTGCCAAATGTAGTTTATCGTCATACCCAGGACTAATCATGGAATAAAGCTGACATTTTGGTGAGAAACTGAACGAGGGACGCGGTTGTATTATGCGTTCAATCCCTGGATTTAGCAGCGAAGCAGCAGCTCGACTCAATGAAGAAAATTTGACAATCAGCAATCCTGAGTAATCCTGAGCAAAGACAACACTGTAAGTAATAAAGTAAAAGTGATACGAACAATATTGTCACCTACAGAGTTAGCAAAATGTGACAGCCTTTTGGTTTCATCCCACTATGAGAATGGCTGCAAAAACATCCCCACCCCCATTTATAGACAGAATATACAGATGCATGCTGGGATTTCGTCCAAGCCAATAAGATAGACCATCCACTTATTTTTTTTTTCTTGCTGCAGTCTCATCCACTAACTTTTGCCTTATTTTTGTTTTGCTTTTCTTTGCTGCAGTCGCTTGACTGTATCCCTTTTGTTTTGATAACACCAATTGTGTTGCTTTGCCTTATTACTGTTGCTTTGCCTTATTGCTTTGTTTTGCCTTATTGCTGTTCGTTGCTGTTGTTTTGCCTTATTACTGTTGTTTTGCCTTATTGCTTTTTTGCCTTATTGCTGTTGTTTTGCCTTATTACTGTTTTGTTTTTGCTGTTGTTTTGCTTATTGCTGTTGTTTTTTTGCCTTATTACTGTTGTTTTGCCTTATTATTGTTGTTTTGCCTTTTTTGCTTTGCATATATTGTTTGTTTTTGCACAATATTTGCTTTTTTATTTTTGTCGTGTTCTTTTCTTTCTTTTTATTGTTTATTATTATTTTTGTCGTGTTCTTTTCTTTCTCTTGTTATTGTTTATTGCAAACTTTGTCAATTCTTTTTGTCGGGAATTTCTGTCAATTACATTTAACCATGGCCACTATAGAGACACCTGCAAAAAAAACACCAAATGCGTCGAAAACGTTCTGATAAAAACAATATTTCTTTCTTCTTCCTAAATTAATACGTACTTAACTTGTTCGGTCATTTGTCAGTTAACAAATTCTAGAAGACTAAGGAACAAACGCAGGTTTAGTAATATCTACTAGTTTTCACTTTCAGGGGTGGGGAGAAGGCATGTCATATTTTTCTACATATTGTTAGCGTGTTTTCTTTCCGAGAAAATAAAAAATACATTTATTTTTGTTTGATTTCTCTCGAGCGACTTTTATGGTTTTTTTCTCTATAAATATTTGGGTAAAGGCTGCCCACATATATTTACTAATCCCAATATATTCATTGTATTTAATGTTAGAGAGAGGTTTTTTGTTTGAATCTAGGACGAGACTTTTACGGACAGGATTTCTGCTTATTTAAAGAATGCTTTTTCTACCTCTTCCTCCACCCTCCCCCTCTCTCTCTCTCTCTCTCTTTATACAATTACTCTATCTCACCTGAGCAGGCGGGCTGCCGAGACAGTCACTTAAGTACTAGGTAAATGGTGGGGACGGTTTAATATCATGTGATCAGGGATCAATCTCCACCCCGTCATAGTTTTTTTTTTTTTGTTACCTGTCAGTCATATGATTGTTTCCAAAGCGTCTAGTGGGGGAGGTAGGGATTGGTTGATGACAAAAAGAACCCATATATCAAGTCCTATCACGTTCATATTAATTATAATTACGAAGCTTTTATGCGTTAAAAAAAAACTTCAATGCAAAATAATTCGAATTTAGACGCGACAAAAAAGACTTCTTTTTAAATTAAAATTATCGAATCATGCATATTTATACACACTATATACCGGGGGGGGTGCAAACTTGCTTAATGTAAGAGAAATAAATAACTAAGACAGGTATATTTTTAAACCGCAGTACGAAAACAATCCCTTTGGAAATAGTTCATTGTATTATTATATTATATACCATTTATCGACTTCCAGACACAGCAGGCCAACTTCCTCGGCTCTGTAGAGATAGCTATAGCAAGACTCATTTTTTGGTTGAAACTGTGAAATAAACAAAAGACAGAATCTGTCTTTTTCAGTCTATGACAATTCTATTGAGCTAAGTTTTATCATTTGTCTAAACTTAAATCATTACTTAATTTATTTAGTCGAGATATCTCGGACATATACAAGTCTACCACGCCAACCATCACATTCCTTCATCAAGGTCAGCAGGGCATTAGGGTGGCATTCTGTCTCATAACATAGTTCAGGGATGACCAAATTTGCTTAATATAAGAGCCGCATACGATAAAGTTCAGATATTTGCGAGCCGCAAGACAAGAACAAAATGTACACATAAAGTTTTCGTTACATACGCATTAATATTAAACTTACGTTTTAATCCAATGAGGGCTCATTTCATAGCCAGTGAATAATTATAAAGCTTGAAATTTTTCGTATTTACCTTTTTATATGAACTGTGATGAAAAAAGGAGCTCAGCCAACATATATCCACGAGCCGCATATTAAAGGTCAAAGAGCCGCGTTTGGCTCGCGAGTCGCGGTTAGGCCACCCCTGTTATATACCAGTACAAGGTACAAGTTTATTTTAAACGAAAGCCTAAAAAAAAAACTAACCCTAACCCTGACCGGGCCACATTAACCCTTTGATCTCTGTTCACCGCTTTGCCGGTGGTAGAGAAAAATGACTTAATGCTCAGAACGGTAGGTAAACATTTGCGCCTTGTTTTGCTATTGGTTATCTTATTTTGAAGAGCCAATCAAAAAAGCCGTAATATTCTGCTCTCATCGAACCAACATGCCCGTGTCTTTTCATTGTGCTTTGTGCATTGTTTTGGGTAAACAAAATCGTTTTTACAATGAAGCGTGCAAAGTCTCAACCTGGACTGTCAGGGAAGCAATCAGGAAGTTATATTTTTTTTGTATCTACCGTGAAATATTATATACCAATTATTTGTGAATTTTGAATCAGGAGCTCAGGCAGAAGGGTTAAAAATAAAATTGTTCAGGAACGCAGGCCTCAAAGGGTTAAACTAAACAGCTTTAAAACATCTAAAAACGCATTCGTTGTTTTGCTGCAAACAATGGCAGTTGAAACCATTTTGTTCTCTCATTTCATAACGAAATAAAAATGATATCATCCGCTGGATGTTCAATGAACTTAGAAAACTTTTAGGTATAGTCATTTCAATAATTTTAAGATTGATTTCATTTGCCTCTTGTTATCTAGAATTTTGCCATAATGTAAAAACGGCAATCTTGGACATTCGTACCCGAAAAAAAAAAACGCTTTTTTCCTAGACACCGCTATTATTTTAACTAACTTTATTCCTCATCAATGTTTATTGTTTTAAAAAGCGATGATTAGAATTTTAATAAAACCTAAACATAGGATTAAAAGTCAATTTATACATTTTATTTGTCCTTAAGAATTGATAATAAAAATAAAAACATCATTTATTTACCAGATTGTTTATTTACACTATTTATTTATTTATTTATTCCATTGTTTATTGGAATGGTTGGCAAAACATCGACTAATTGCCAGTCGATTCTTATTTTATAAAATGGTAAATAATAAGAATTTCTTTATAGTTTGTTTCACATATTTTAATGATTTAGTAAATGTTTTTAAATTTATGAATAAAAATTGTTTTCATATTTATTTTCTATAAATTGCCAAATTATATAAATATTGCATTGTATTAGTTTTAATCAAATTGTATTTGTTTTTAGAATGTTGTAAATATAAAATTATTCTTGTAAATAATCTAATAAATAAAAAGCATATAAATTACGGCTACATCAAGTGTGTGGGGGGGTGGCACTCACATGGTAGCAGCAGAAATGGCCTCGGATTCACGGGAAGTAAAATTTACGTTGCAGAAATAAAACATACAGCGATAACAGTAAAGGTATGGTAAATTGATCGTTAATTTCATACAATTTATTTAGGTGGGGTTACAATTGTTTCATGGTGCATGTGATAAAGCGGAGAAGTCATTCCGTATTATTACATGCCATGTCACAGAGAGAGAAAAGTTGGATGTGTGGACTGTCCGAGGGTTCATGGAGAAGAAATTGAATTTAACGTCTTTTGACAAGATGTCCGTATTTCCGGCGGGAACAGTTTTTCCTGCATGCTGTTGTTTTATTTTATTTATAATATTTATTATTATTATTATTATTATTATTATTTCATATTTTTATTTATTTATAATAATAATGTCCCTACATTAGTTATTATAACTGTAAAATAATGAAACCTTGCTACCAATCCAGTACTGCGTTAAAATTCATATTATATAGGTACCATAGAGAAAAGACCATCAGAGCAATTACCATGAAAGTATTTATAGAAAAGGCACAGGAAAATCATAATACAGCGGTGGGAAAGTGACTGAATCCGAGATGCCATGTCAGGACCAATAAAATTGTGGATTCTTCTTTGGATTTTATCAGGAATTTTGAAATATATAGCTAAACCACCAGACCATATTCGCCAGCAATATTCAAAGCATAGACGAATGGCAAACTTATAAATATGTAAGAAAGATTCTGGCGAGAAAAATTGTCTAGCACGATGCAGTGAACCAACTTTCCTAGCAGCAGACCTAGCAATTGATTCAATATAATCTTTTCACTTCATGTCTCCAGGAAACGCGCAACGAGTCATTCTCCTGGGGATTAGCATCAGCCATGCTCCGGGAGGACAGAAAATGTTTTCTCAGACGAGAGCAGTTTCATTTTGGAGGCATTAAAATTAACAAACCATTCCTTGCCCTAATTAACAACAGAATGTAGGTCATTTTTTAGATCGCCTGCCAATATGACCTTATCGAACTGATCAGACATACTATTAAGACAGGAGTAAATATTTTTATCAACAGCATACTTACTGAATTGAGAATTGATGACATCGGAAATGTTTTTGATAAAAATTAGGAACAGCGTAGATCCACGAATAAATCCCTGGGGGGGACTAATGTAAAAAGATCTAGAAGAGTGGCCATTCAAGACAACTTTCATTTCGCGATTTAATAAGAAAGACTGAATCAGATCAAAAATACCTTCTAAAATACCACAACCTTTCAACCCGTGAAGAAGACCAGTATGCCAAACCCTGTCAAATGCCTTCAAGATATCGAAAGCAACAACTCCAGCTACACCATTCTTATCTAAGATTTAACAGACTCTTTTAGCAATAATCGTTAATGCATCAACAGCTAATCACTTACCACAATAACAATAAGAAAATTGCCATCAAAAGAAACCGCATTAAACAATAGCTAATAACGCGAAGAAAGAACTTTTTCAATTCGACTTTTTTGAACTCTTCTTTTTTTTATTAACCTACTGTGAAGTCGAATTAATACAAAAATATATTTTCTTCCTTACATATGAACGAGTACGTTGAGAAACATTTAATACATTATTTTTATACTTATTCTTTAATACTTTATTACAAATGTTTACAAATCTTAAGAGGATAATGTATATAGATAAATAAATGTAAGTTTTATGTTGATGTAACTTGTTTTATTTTCTGTTTTCACCATACAGCTACAAATAAACGAAACTCTCAACTCATAACCTATTTATCAAACTTAGTGGACATGCACCAAGCTTTCAAAAGCTTGTGACTTTTTATACTTAAAACCTTCAATTCAATAAAAACTTGGTAACTTTTCCCCCTTAACGCTTATATTTTTAAACATTTTCTGTCAATATTACCCGAAAAGGTACATTTATAAAAAAAAAAATATAAAAAAAATCCTGACGTAAAGTTTATCTGAACCTGTATGCTAATTGTATAAGTTAAGAAATTCCTACTCGCACGGCTATTCGAGATGGCACTTGTATTTGGTTTAAAAGAGCATTCTTAATGATAGGCGTATTTATCATGATTGTTTCTGCTGTAGTTTTTTTTCTTCCCTCATATTAGAAGTAAGATCGATAATGATATGATTCAATCGAGTACGTAACTTCTAATTCGTCAGCATTTGGTATGGAATATCTGGTCGATATCTAAAGAATCTTTCGGGACGTTAACAAGAATCTGGCTCATCGATTATCGATGGTATCCTCCGAGAAAACATTTAACCCATTTTTTTAACAATTACACGGCTCTTTTTGCCAAACAATTATTTGACCAGTGATAGAGAGACGCGTGAATATATTTGATACGATTCGTTTCTACAAATTTCTTGAACATCTCCTTAAAATATGGAGATCCATTATCACTCTCTATTGTATCTGGGACACCTTCATTTGAGAAACACTCACACAACTTGGCCACTGACATTTATTCGGTAAGTTTATTTGGTAAACGTCTACGCATTTGGAATCTTCTTTGTAGTGATTATGGTTCTCCACGAGTTCCTCTTTTTTGTAATGTTTTTTCATTGATTTTTTTTCATCCCAAGCAAGGAGGGAGTGCCACTAGCGCAAAGAGCGTTACAGAGAGTGAAAGTGAGAGAAAACACTGGGTATGGGGAGGGATGAGGCAAAGATAAAAGATGAATGGGGATCAAGGCAACAGAAGATGGCGATTGACATTTCATTTAATTTTTTAAGATTATAGTTATCAGGGTAAGTAAGGAAGAGGAAGAGAGTTCCACTATCGGGAAGGGCGAGAAAAGAAATTGTTGGAGTAGAAGTGGCTGTTAAATTTAACTATTTCAACAGTAAAAGGGTGGGACCTAGATACCAATCTAGTAGAACGCATGTAGTCCGGGTACCATGGAAAAAAAACTCTTCAGAGCAGTTGCCATGAAAATATTTATAGAAAAGAAAGATTTTGGATTTTGTCGAGAACCTCGAGATGAACAGCAGGAGCACCAAACCAGATATGGCAACGGTATTCAATGTACAGACGAATGGAAGATTTGTAAATGTGCAAGATGGACTCTGACGAAAAAAACCTTCTGGCACGACACAGTGAACCAACTTTCCTTGCAGTAGATACAGCTATTGATTCAATGTAGTTGTTCCACCTCAAGTAAGTTGAGAACGTGAGTCCAAGAAGGCTCAGTGAGACGCTCTCACAGAATCAAGCATCAATTATGCTGATGATGGGCATAGTTTGTCTGTGTGTTAGCCTTTTTAACATCCCTCCCATTCCCCATTCTGCCATTTATTCACATAAGCTGGTCAGATACATGACCCGCTGTTTTTTGCCTTCGATATGTCCTGTGAGTAAAAAATCTCCGAGACTTCCATCCTTATTATGTGTCCAAGAAATTTCAGCTCTTTCTGATTCTAAATATAAATATCCTTTTTGTTTCCATTTTCTTTTAAAATTCTTCTTTGTTTACATCTCTGTTCATAGTTTACTCAGTATCCGTCTGTAGGACCACATTGCTGTTAACTCAAGTCTCCTCTTCGTCTGTGAGGAAAGTATCCAACGACGAGAATTCAAACTCAAATTCAGAGCCGCTATCCATTACACCAGCTGTACATACGGCTTACACGTTGGAGTTGTTGTGATGCATCACGTGCAATTGATAATCATCTCGCATGAGGTTAGAGGACAGAGACACTTTGTGGACTTCTTGTGACACAAGAACTTTTGAAGCGGCAATTTTTTTTTTCTTCTAAGGTTTCAAAATATTTTCTTCTTTATGACATGGTCGTCCTGGGTATGATGATAAACTACATCTGGCAGCAAGACCTCTGATTGGGAGATTAGAGGATTTTAACAGAGTGAAACTACCTCTTTGTTTTTGTCCCCAGGTCCACCCTAAACCGGGTTGATAGCGCCTGTTAGGGCCCCAGCTATGGGCAAATAGTGAATAGTAATCATGTCTACACAAACATGTATATGCACAAGAGCTGAGTATTATCTACCATGTATTAAATTGCGAAAGCAGAATAACGTATATCATATTTTTATTACTTCAAAGCTCCCAAGAAAATTAAATTTCGACATTAAGTGACCCATAAATGAGTTGATGTGCCGTTAAACAAACAAATCAATTAATCAATCTTTCACAGGATCGTGCCATACAAGAATCTGACGAATCAACTAAGTAACGGAAATACTGTGAGTACGTCTGGTGAAATCTTGTGGATTTCTAACGCTACGCCTAGGGTTATGTTTGATGGCATTTGACATAACTTCGGTCTTAAGTTTCATCATATCTCTGTCTGCGACCTCTGTTGCTACTGTTATTTCCTGGGATTGGTTAAATGTTAGCGGCGTTGACTTTAATCGTAACTGACATCGACAAACCAGTCTATCCAACATTTCCGACAAGGTTTCCACACATTCGTAATGTTCAGACTGCTTATGTAATTCTGCTATATAGCTAGAAATAATTTATACTATTTATACGCAGACTATTGACCTCATCTTTGTTATCGCAACGTTTCGGCCATTGCGCCTTCCCACCTTCATCAGAGATTCAAAAAGAAATTAATAATAGTTTTACAAAATTGAAGAAATAACTTACTGAAGTGAAAACGTTGCATAATCACAGAAGGTTTTTCATTTTGGTGTCTGACTATTAAATCCCACAGAGCTGGAAAAGCAGTTGCAGCTGGTTGATCTATTATAGATTTTCCGTATTAGGAAAGTCCGGACACTACTTTAGAAGACAACAACACGCTGTTTTCTGTCTTAACGATGACATTTGCAACAATGAAAAACAGCATCGAAGGGTCTTGATCGTTTGTACAATCAACGTTTGCAATGCTCAACTCCTCCATCCTGCTAAATCGCGCCATTTTTGTCTAAAAACGCACAACACGCACACACCAAAGTGGGGAATTGTACAGTGAAATACACAGCCGCAGAATGTCAAAAACCACTTTTCTTACCTAAACTAAAAGAGAGTAAAATGTATTCTCAGGAGATGGACAAGTTACTGATGATAGAACATAATTTTTAATGTCAAAATTTTTAACATAAAAAATAAAAAGAATTTTTTTTTAAATCATTTCATCCCAAGCAAGGCAATAAAGCCACTAAGAGGCAAAGTGTTATTAAATGTTAGAGAATGTGAGAGAGAAAACATTATCAAGACAACGATAAAAGAACATTGATTCAGAAAACAGAACAATTGACATTGAATTTTAATTTTTGAAGTTCATAATTGACCGGAAATCAAGAAGTCGGAAGAGACTTCCACAAGAGAGAGGTGCGATAAAGAGACTGTTAAGCATAGAACTTACGGTTACATCGAGCTATTTTAGATGTAAAATAATGAGATTTTCCTGCCAATCTATTATTTCTTTTAAATTCATAAAGTCTTGGTACAATAGAGTAAATTTCATCAGGACTATTACCATGAAAGTATTTATAGAACATTCACAGGGAAGCTACGTTAGGGCGGTGTGAAAGTGACTGCATCCTAGACGTCAGATCAGGACCAATAAATATATTATTTATTTGTAGTTTTATTAACTATTTTATTAATTATTACCTAATAAATTCAGCTTAATTGATCACAGAATTACATGTGTGGAGGTTACCCCCGTTATGTGGTACTGTATGAGGACTATAAAAGATCGGGTTAACTCTCTCTCTCTCTCTCTTTCTCTCTCTCTCTCTCTCTCTCTCTCTCTCTCTCTCTCTCTCTCTCTCTCTCTCTGAAATGTAGCAACAACAACATGAGCACACACACACACACACTTTTAACTGCAAAACCTTAAATGTTTTTCTTGTTTTCAGTTATCTGTGGACGCACTTGTATGTTTTTTTGTTTGTTTGTTTGTTTGTTTTTTGTTTTTATTGGGTTATATAAAATGAATATGTTACATTTCCTCTCTGTCTACACATTTTAAAGAAGGAAGATGGTGTCGCAACAATCAGTACAGCCATACCGGATGTAGATAGTTCAACAGCCAGCCGCAGACTGAACCACATTCGCTTCTATGCATTACTTCTGTTTTAGATTCGATAAAAATATCTTCAAGGATAATTCTTTCTCCCGCACAGATCAAAAAGAGTTTTCAGGATTTTCATTTATCCAGTCTTGTAACCAGGTCGGTCACCATTTATTGCGATATGAGATAATCTTTAAAATTCATATTTAAAAAGAAAAGAAAGACAAATAGCAGCAAGTCTTCAACCACAGCAGCAGAAATCAAAACATAACAGCCAGCAGAAGCAGTTGCAACCTAACCAGCAGCTAAGGTTAGATTTAAGTCTCCATGTTTACTACAGCACACTTGTCCTCGTGGGTAAAACCGTTGGTTTGTGGATTTGGTGACGCAGTGGTTGTGAGTTTAATCCCTGGGTCAGGCAGTGTGTACTTGCACTCACTCGGTCGAACTGAATAGTACTAAATAAAAATAAAATAATACCTAGACATGAGTAGTGGAATGATAACAGTATACCTCGGTAGGGTTCAGTTCAGAATTCCCTGTAAGTTACCCAGATCGATATACACCCGAGGAAGGCAACCACAACAACGAAACGTTGTGATAACAACAACAAAGAATAGAATGTGTGTAAATAAAGCTCCTGAATTATCTGTCTCGCAAATAATATTTACGGCCGCATGTGAGTCAAGGTAAATAATGATACGCAGTGTAAACAAATTGACAACATGAGCCGTAATTTCATGGAAAAAAGTCAATAATATATTTAACTACGAAAAGAACAAACATTCATCAAATATATTAACAAAACATTTATAGAATTATTACTGGGCTTACGGCCATATCCCGTTGAAACACCGAAGTTAAGCAACGTTGAGCCTGGTCAGTACCTAGATAGGTGACTACTTGGGAATACCACGAGCTGCAAGCTTGAATGTGCGGGTGGTGTAATGAATAATGAACTAGAAATCGGAGAGCCGAGTTTCAATTCCAGTCGGGTTTGTTATATTCACGTGCAAATAACCTTGAGAAAAGTATGAATCCACCCCTTTTCCACCAGTTATGAGTTAATTAGTAGGACTTGTATTAGTAAAATTATTATTATCTCAAAAGAATTCTTACAGTCTAAAAATATTTTCTGGCTTTAAATAACCTGTAAAAGTTTGATAAACCATAAGAAACAAAGCAATCTAGAAAAAATAATTATTATTGTAACGTTAATGAAGATGCTAGGGAAGAAAGAATATTTCTTGTTTACATTTCCCTATTCTACGTATTATTTTATCAAGTTAAGTCACGAACGGATAAGAATAGCCGAAAGAAAGGGTTAATAAACATGCATTATTCTCAAAGAGATTTTATATACCGCTATGTTATACAATAAATTATATACAAATATATAAATATTTGTCACTAATTTTTGCCACACAGAGAAATTGTAAGATATGAATAAAACAAGCAAAGTGGACAGCAAGACGCGAGAGTGTTTTACTTGTAAAATTTCCCGAAGAGAAAACGGCCATATTCTACGAACTTCGAAGTATCAGGTGATCTCTTCTGTTCTCCCTACTGTTGTGGGATTGAGATGACGCTTAACGCCTTAGCAGTCTATCATCAGCCACTGGCGTGAGCATACATGTCTTGCCTCCTACGCGTGCTAAATAGCAACTAAAATTTTGTCACGCCCACCAACTGATGTTACTTACCAGCCGTCACCTCACTCTCGTGGCATCGTTTTAACCAAAGGAAGATAATCGACCATCGCATCCACACACAGCGTTTTTTTGTTTTGTTTTGTTTTTGGCTTAGCGATAAAGGAGAAGGAAGGACTATCAAGTTGTTGTAGATAATCTTTCTTTGCAAACGATTTATTACGTAAGAAATATTTGAATAAGTAAAATAAAAATTTCACGCAATAATAATAATAATAATGTAATTTTAGTGAATAATATTATGGAGATGTGCTAAGGAGGAGGCGTGAGCGTATGGGGTAAAATCACAGCTGACGGTAGGGAGCATTGGGGATAAGATTAGCTTATCTGTGGCCTCAACTTTGCATATAAGACCCAGGGCAATATTTTAATCCTTTTTGTGGGAGGAATGCATATTATATACCATCAAAATGTGTCGCATTTTTATCAATTGATAGATTACTTATTTGTGTAGTTAGTTTATACCATAATGGCAACAAGACACACAGACGATTGACTGTAGAATATATTTTTAGTAGCAAAAGCGGCTGACTGGCGTCTTTAAGAATTCATATTTTCAAAAAGAAAACCTATCTTCTCTTTCGCTTTTGCGTTGTGTCACACCTCCTAACGTAGAAGCAATTTTCTCCAGCCAGTTAGCATGTAGATATTTGGACTCGGACTAATGAATGGTACTCCTATAAAAAAAATTATAAGAAAGAAATACGACCCTTTGTTCTTTTCCATTACATAGAGCGAAGGCCTTTCCACCAATGAGGTGTTTAGATCGGATTTGATAAGCCTTGTTTCTAAGCCTGATTAAAGAGTGGACAACACAAATTATTCTCAAGATTATTTTCAACCAATCAGAAGAACAGAATTTGAAACCTGTGAAATTTTGAAAGGCTTTGTGACCCTACCCGCTTGAACATAAGAGAACGGTCATCGGACTTAAATTACTATTCATTTTCGTCCTGACTTTAAGTCGATATCTATGATAGTGGATAAGCATGCAGTAGATAAATACCAACACGGGACTCGGTACCAATAAGGACAAAGTATTTTTTAATTATGACTGAATTTACACACACACTATTTCCTATGTTTATTTTCGCTAGAAACAAAGAAAACAGTACTGGACTGTTATATAATATCAGTCTTTCTATATGGCAGCGAATGCTGGACAATCTCCTCAAAGATGAAGAATAGACGTGAAGCAACAGAAATATGGTTCCACAGAAATATGTTGAGGATAGCATGGACTGAGCAACAACGAGGTTTTGGAGAAAATGGAAACAATGAAACATACTTAAAATCAGGAAGAGACAGTTGAAATTTCTGGGGTATGTAATGAGGAAGGAGGGCTGGTAAAATCTGATACTCACAAGACAGAGAGAGGAAAAGAGAGACAGAGGAAAGCTATATTTGATGATCTTGAGTAAATGGATGGTAGAACATGGTTTGAGAGAAATAACAAAAAGACAAAATTTATTAAGAGCTACAAGGGACAGGAAGATGTGGAGGGTCATGATCGCCTACATCCAGAAGGGACACGACATATAAAAGAAAAGCTCATTAGTTTATTTTCTCTTTTTGTGAATACATAATTAGTGACATAAAAATACAAGAAAATATCTTTGTGTTGAAATTCCTTCCTTCCACTCATTCTACTTTCATTCCATTTCCTTTTACCTCTGCAAAAAAATGGCAACCCAGAATTTACATTTGATAATTTTGTTTGCCACTGCTTTTAGTTAATTAAGCTCGAAGCAATAAATGCAACACGATCTATTCGGATGTCAACATGACTAATTTTTCAACCTTTTTCCACACTTACCAGGTTTTCCTGTGTTAGTATTTTATTGGTTTTAACCTGAAGATCATTTGTCTTATTTTTACTTTCTGTTTTTGTTTACCCAACGTTATATTTATCAACATTACATTTTCCACTCTCGTTAATTTGTTATCAACTGATAGTTTAGAAGATGTCAAATAGTTTAGATGTACTTGTCAAAAGCTACGATAGATTATTTTTATTGGATATTTATAAACAATGACTTCATAATCTCCGAGTATTTTAGTCTTAAATCCAGATTGATTCTTTCTGTTATCTTTCTTGATACTGATCAAACATTTCGATATTTGCGTTTGTTTGTTCATGTCTGTCTCTTTTGGAATTTGTCTTGTTTTCTATTGTTTTTGTATTCATATATATATATATATATATATATATATATAGAGAGAGAGAGAGAGAGTCAGAGAGAGAGAAAGAGAGACTCGATAAATTACTTAATTATGATTATCGCAAATCCTCCTAATTTCTATCACTTGTATATCCTTGCTTGAACCGGCTCTGATGCTCCAGTTGGAGAGGCTTGGTAATAGTACTCATGGCTCGTGGGTTTACAGTCTTTAGACAAGTTCCACCACGGAATATGGGATCGAGCGGCGCTATATCGAGTATAATTCGTTACCTCTTCGACAGACATGTACGTTGGTACAGTTGGTATGACGTTTGTCTCATATCGTAATTCTCGGTAGTAGATGCGCCCTGCTGATGTGTCTCAATATATATCCAGGTAAGAAGAGAACGATTAGAGTACAATTCCAACGTTTGTAACATTTTAATTTAAATCCAAAGTAGAGTAATATTCTTTATTTTAGGATATTACATCGAAAACGTGTCAAAATCGCTACACAGTTGCAGCATACAAAGCATCTCATTAGGTGAGTGAACGATTCAATCAGATTTAAAAGAAAAATACAGCCTCTTTTTGTAAAAAAAAGAAATGTGTAGGGAGGTCGGTAATTTACAATCGCCTGATGAGATTTGTATACGCATCTAACACGACTGCAATTGTGTAGCGATTTTGACATGTTTTCGATGTAGTATCCTAAAATAAAGTATATATATTTCTGAGATTAGGTATTGTATCTATTTACACTACATTCTTCATGTGTTATACGTTGGTTGAAGTAATCCAGTGAATTTACCCAATTCAATACCTGGCCACAGCAGGGCTGAACAAAACCTTGGAGAGTTACTAAAGAGAAATAACAGAAACTGTGATATCCAGAAAAGGCATGGCACGTGGAACTAGAACAATCTAACCCGGTAGACGAAATAAAGTGTTCGGTTCGAAATTCCCAACGTATATCACCTGAAGAAGCCGGAGCGTACAACTGATGAAACGTCGTGAATAGGACAATAAAGATTAGGACAACAGTCCAAATAATGTAAATATATATATATATATATATATATATATATATATATATATATATATATATATATATATATATATATTAAACAATATATGTAATATGTATATTAAGGTTGTATATAGTCTGAGTTGGTAGAAGACACAAGTCCCACTGTCTATAAAATGTTTCTGTTGCAGGCGTTTCAAATAACCTTTGACAACTAAGTCCAGCTTGGAGCTGGACAGTTGTCAAAGTCCAGAATGGTGAAAGTCAAACCACTGGCGACTCATATACAGCTGTTTCGGGATGCACCTCGTCAACTCGAGAAGTCATATCCAAATACGGAAAAGGCTATGGAAGTAAATCCATACAGAAAATCAGGAGTGGAGTCCCGAAGCCGGTTGACTATCAACATTGACAAACTTCCGGCAATCCTGTAGCTAAGCCGGTCCTAATTGTAATGCCCTGTATTCTTTTTGGTCCTGTCGGTATGACTGAATGGGATTCTGTTTAATCTGGTCAGCGCACAGGCGGCATATATCATCTCAAAAGTCTGCAACCTGGAGAGGACACGTCAGTCTCAACACCAAAGGTCTGAATTTTCACAAAACAGGGCGCAAACTGTTATATACATACCTTATTTCCAACACAAATTACGCACCCTACATAGATACCATATTAAAATACGCCCAAACTTTATTTTCGATCCAATAACAGACAATATTACAAACATTCCAAAAATCGCCACAAACAACACACTGTTTAAATCAAAACGTCAATTGGTTAGAAATTAACATGACCATATGAAAAATTTGACCAATCAGAGAAAACTAAAACACTATTTTTCTCGAGCCTACTTTCAGGGAACACACAGATTTAGATTTTAAAAATGCATAGATACGGCTGTCTTGATGTGAAGAGAAGGCGTGGTTTTTCCTCTTTCCTACCCCACACCAGCTCATGCTGAAAGAAACGTGTTTAGCGACTTTAAATGAATCAGCTACAACAATAAAGACAGTGGATTTTTTTTTCGCTAACGATAAATGTTTTTTCTCAAACACAGTTTTTTTTTTGTTTTTTTTTAAATGAACCAACTATTTGAAAGTCTT